>CM065395.1:11335000-11495000 GCA_033060915.1 Euryodendron excelsum | reverse complement strand
GGTGCGTTTCTAGTGTTGGTCAATGGCCAACATAGATCAATTCTTGAAGTTAGGTCATAAAAAATTTATTTCTTATGAATATTTTTATCGAATGACTTGCTTTTGAAATGAAAAAATTAGTTCAAGCGCTAGTAAACTTTTTGGAACACCCTTGACCACATAACTATATGTATATATGTATTACTCATACAAACAGCAGCACTGTGCATATACTATCAAACAATTTAGGCTAAATTATTTCAATAGTCTCTGTGGCTTTATTTTATGGCATTTTGGTCATGTACTTTTAATTTGTGCACCTAAAATCTACACATTTCGTTTTTTTTTCTTTTTGGCTATACTTGTTCAAGCCTTTGATCAATTAGTCCTTTGAACTTATGTAAGAACATTATTTATATAAATTATGTAAATTTTATATATTATATAAATGATGACCGACCACAATAGATACATGAGGAGGGATGAAATATGAAATCTCGTATTAACAAGAGGATAAATTGACAATTGACCACACTTTGTCGTCACATTTTATGTTTGTTGCAATGTAGACCTTTTGTTTGATTTGGTAAAAAAAAATTGCAAAAAGGAAGGTTACTTGACATACTTATGCATCGCACTTATGTGCCTAAATTTAAACTATGAGAACCAAAATGACAGTCAAATCATAGAAACTATAAAAACAAGGTAAAGGACGATTGTATCCCGCAGCTAGTGTACAAATCATATGATTGGACATGTGACTTGAAAATTAGTCTATTAAAATAATTCTCAGGGTCAAAACTGAATATTGAGATGAACTTTGGGGTTGAAGTGTTATCAATTAGGCCATGCCATGCACAATCATATCTTAAATTCACGAAATTTTAACGGCAATTATAGACTTAGGATTTGACATTGCAACTTCATGAAAAAAAATGTATAGTTTTAATTTTAGTGATATGATTGAAATAGTGAAAATTAAAAAGTGAAATTTAAGATTAGTGTGAGGGTAGAAAGTATAATTTTTTTTTTTTTTTTTATAGTTTTAGAATGGAGAAAAAGGGCCAAATTTTATTGGCCATTTGGAAACGATTGCAGAAAAGCTTTCAACTTGCTTTTAAGAAAGACTACTATTTCTAATAGAAGCAAAAGAGTAATGCTATACAATTAGAATATATAATTAAAAAATATAACTAGAATGATGTGATTGAGTTGTGGACCTATCATTTTAAAATAAAAAATTTACTAAAATGTTTAATTACAAAACTATCACTCCCACAAATTTTGATTCAAAATTCTAGTTTAAAATTACGAAAAGAATAACATTTTTTCGAAGCGAAAAGTGATTTCATCTCTCTCTCTACAGTCAACACTCTGACTCTGCCCACTTCTCTCTCTCTAAAATATACAATACCATATATTTCTCTCTCTCTCTCTCTCAGCTCGATCTCCTGGCTTAAACCTCCAAAGCAAGCCAGGCAGGCAAAGAAAATATATGTATTGGCCCTGTTGTGTATCTCTGTACATGTGTATATATACATGTACATGTGTATGTATTAAGCATTAGAAAGAAATTAATGATGATGTTCATCTCTCACCATCCACCACCTTTCCTTCAATCCAACTCTACTCAAAAGCCTCTCCAGTTCTCCAATCACTCCCCCTCTGTAATCTACTAATCTATCTACCCAACTCACAAAAAAATCCATTTTTTTTTCTCTCCCTTCAAACAGAAACCAACCTATATGCATATATAATCTATATTGCATTTTGGGAAGTATGACAGAAATACTACAACCTCCATCGCAGTTCCCTTCATCTCGAAGTTCCACACACCAGCAGACCCATCTCAACCTTGACCCCCTTTTTAACAGCCCCAATACGTACTCAGTAGCCGTATACAGAGGAGATACAGAGAAAGAAGAAGAAGAAGGGGGAGGAGGTAGAGAGAGAAAGGAGGAGAGAGAGAAAGCGGAAGAGGAGGGAGATCAGGTGTCCCTGTTGGCCGTTTTGGTGACTCTGTTTAGGAAGTCTTTGGTTGCTTGCAGGAGTAGTGAGACGGTTGAAGAGTTCTCTTCTTCTTCAATGGATATTGGGTGGCCTACAAATGTCAGACATGTAGCCCATGTCACCTTTGATCGCTTCAATGGGTTTCTTGGTCTTCCTGCTGAGTTTGAACCTGAGGTTCCCAGGAAGCCTCCAAGTGCCAGGTTTGTTTTAAATTTTTAATCTTTGTGTCTTTCAGATATACAGAATTAGATTGATATATATATATATATATATATGCATGTGGAGTTTGTATTTATTTTGTCCACAACCTATTCTGAGTTTCAGCTATATGGGTCATGATTTGATTTTTATAATATCACTCTTCCAGAATTCTTTGGTGGGATTCAGACTCTGCAGTTTTATTGAAATTGTACCTGCTTGGTTACTTTTTCGATTTCGTTTCTGGTGTTATGAAAAAAAAAATTAAGAACTTATTGTTCTTCATGTTCTTGGCAATATACAAATAGAACCATCAAAACAACATTGTTTTCACATGGTATTCGTTTCTGAAAATGGTTTCAAAACCTAAAAACACATTTTTCTTGATTCCTAAAACTAAGTTAATTTTTAAAAAAAATTCTGAAAACAAGTTTTGAAACTGATTAACCAAATGTAGTAGCAAAAAATAGTCTATGGAACCAGTTTGCTAAAGGCAATTTTGGCGAATTTCTCGTACGGGTTTTATAAAATTTCTGTTTGGTACCTGTTTATGAGAGTCTGGTGACATGCTGCTATCCTTTTTTTTTTGCCTTCTTTTTTTCTTCCATTCCTCACAGTAATTTCTGTTATATTGCCCATTTGGGATTCCTTTTCTTTTTTTCTTTTTTCTTTATTAACGTCCCTGCAATTGACTTAAGATCCTTCATGATCTGCAGTACAAGTGTATTTGGAGTGTCAACAGAGTCTATGCAGCTTTCATTTGACTCCAGAGGGAACAGTGTGCCTACAATACTTCTGATGATGCAGAGACGCTTGTATTCACAGGGGGGTCTGCAGGTATACATACATATATATATATATATATATACATGACTGCAAAAGCTTTTCTGCTCCTTCCTTCTTCCCCATATGCAGCCAACCCCCAAAGACATTTCTGTTGATTTCCATAGTTATTTCTTCCTGGAGATGGGCTTGCCATTGGCATTTATGAACTTATGAATTTCCAACTTTAATGTGCAGGCAGAAGGAATTTTCAGAATTAATGCTGAGAACAGCCAAGAAGAGTTTGTTAGGGAGCAATTGAATATGGGATTGGTGCCAGATGACATTGATGTTCACTGCTTGGCAGGTCTTATAAAGGTACTACTTTATTTTCCAACCCCAATTAATCTTCATGCCTTTTAGTTGTTGGAGACTTATTATGGAGAAAGTATCAGGTTGGGCTTAGGTCTTAACTAAGAATCACAAATACGGATACACTAGCACGACAATTTTCAAAAGAATACAATAGACGACACAGCAACAATAACGAAATAAAATAAATGGGTCATCAATAAGTTTTTTGAGTAACTTAACAAAAGTTAGTAGATCAAAAGACCATACTGTTCTGCACATAGTTTTCTGGACACGGGTAGTACAAATGGGTCATTGCTCTCCTTTTGAACCAGAAAAACCGTGACGGTTTGCTCTAATTTGCAATTGTTGGGTGTTTTTTTGTTAGGCTTGGTTTCGAGAACTTCCAGATGGGTTGCTGGACTCTCTGCCCCCGGAGGAGGTAATGCAAGCAGGGTCAGAAGAGGAGTGTGCTCGGCTTGTGAGGCGCCTTCCTCCAACAGAAGCCGCACTGCTGGATTGGGCAATAAACCTAATGGCTGATGTTGCTCAGCTGGAATATCTTAACAAAATGAATGCTAGAAATGTGGCTATGGTGTTTGCCCCAAACATGACCCAGGTGAGTTAAGAAACACTACACATTCAAATCATATTCATAATATTTCTGCTGCAGTAGTGCTATCAGCTGAGATCTCCAGCTTTTCTCAAAAAGTTGTGGTAATTAGGAAATGGTTTCAATTGCTGTACATTATCCTCAGCCTGTTTGGAACTTGCTGGAGTGAAAGGGAAAGGAAAAGGGAAGGAAATGTGCTTTCTGTTCTCTTGTTTGGTTTTGTAAAGAAAATGAAAGGAAAGTGAGAGAAAATTTTTTCCTTATTTGAAATTCAAAGGAAAGACGAAAGACAGAAGAGAGTGATTAATTTTCCTTTCCCATGCTTCTCTCTCCCTTTCTCTTCCCTCTCTCTCCTAGGTAGCTCAAATCAATCAGGCAAGGAAAAGAAATAAAAGGAATTATTTCTCTAGAGACGGTGAGAGTGATCATCCCGCCCTTTTTCTTCCCTGAAGTAGAATTAAACAGAGAAAGGAAAGAAAAGAAATTATTTTCCCTTCCTTTCCTTTCACTTCCACAAGTTCCAAACAGGCTACAAGAAGAAGAGAAAGGAAACCAGGAAGTAGCAGAGAAACTTGTAATAGAACTTATAAGTGCTGATTAATTGCAGATGGACGATCCTTTGACAGCATTAATATATGCAGTTCAAGTGATGAATTTTCTCAAAACTCTGATTGTCAAGACATTAACAGAAAGAGAAGACTCCTCTATCGTCGAACAAGCTCCCGATGAGAACTGGCACCACAGCTCTTTGAGGCCGATATTCGAGAAGGCCGATGAGGCGAATGAGGAGGAGGAGGAGGAAGAAGTATTTGTAGCCATTGAACCCTTCTCAGAAAGCCCTGCTCACCCTAGACTTGAAGAGGGTGCAGGTTCTGGCAGCTGTCCAAATGGAGGGGCTCAACAGAACAACACACACAAGAAGAAAACTGGCCAGTCGAGTAATTCAAATGTCAAGAAAGGACCCAAAAGAGTTAATGACCGGCCGGTGGCTCAGGCGGTGAGGCAGGTGGGAAAAAGCAGGGGAACCAGCATTGTTCGTCGTTTGAATTACAGAACAGAGCGGGTTGAAGCTTGGCGGTGAAGGGTTATTAATTGGAAGCTGTCGTTTCGGGATTGGGGTGGGGGTATTTATTGATCGACTACTACTGTCGGAACAAGACAGAGCATGTGCTTATCATTTCGAGATGTTGTGTGTATGAACCATTTCATGTGTTATATATATATATATCTATATGTATATAATTCTGGGTGGAGTTCGTTAACTTGCTTGGTATCATGATAAAAAGCTCTTCTAGTGGCCATTCTCTCTCACGAACTCTTAAAATTTTGTATCTGTATGATTGTTTTAGATTGATGCTTGTGTCTTCAAAGTGTATGCTTCTGTCATAAATATATATACACTCCTCAAAAGCAAGATTATAACTTTATGCTAAGTTTGCCAACTCTCTTATAACAAATTGCTAATGAAAATATGTCTTGTGTTGTTGTCATTTACAAGTTAACAACTAGAAAAACTCTACTCTCACGCCACCCCCCCCCCCACCCCCACCCCCCACCCCCCCACCCCCCCCCCCCCCCCCCCCCCCCCCCCCCCCCCCCCCCCCCCCAAATGACGTGGCAATTAAAATTTTTTATTTTTTAAATTTTATCTATAATCCCACCCTTATTCTAATGTTATTATCCATCCCTTACTCCGGTTATTATAAAAAAAATTTTAATAATTTTTTTTTCTTTTACTCCCACCTCCCTGTTTTTTATTAAAAAAATAATTTGATCAAAATTTTTTAATTTCATTTTACTCTCACTCGTTGAATTTTTATATAAAAAAAAATTTTTTATGATCAAATTTTATAATTTTTTTTACTTCCACCTCTTAGTTTTTATAAAAGAAAGAAATTTTGATCAAAATTTTTTAATTTTTTAAAATTTCTCTCTATTTATAAAATTTAATGCAAAACTGATTAACATAAATTGTTTTTGAAAACACTAAAGTAAAAGAATTTAGATTTGTTTCTTAAGACTATCTTGGGAATTAATAATGCATTTTTTAGTAGTTTGATTTGCCATAAAAACACATACAAAAAATAATAACTTTTAACATATCAATGTAATAGTAAATTCAACAACACATAAAAACAGAATTTCTAATTAATATCTCCTCTAAACTCTCCTCCAGATAGAAAATTTTATCCGAACAGAAAATATCTGATCGCATATCTCCTGACAATCCCACCTACTAATGTGATCCCTATTTTTTAAAAAAAAAAATTTAAATAATCAAAATAAAATAAAAATAAAACAATAAAGCAAAAACAGCAGATCAATGTGAAAACCAAAAACAAAACAAAGTAAGGATATAATCAGCCAAAAAAAGAGACTCCTTCTCCCATCATCTCACTCCCGTGTCAGGGAGATGAGAGTAATAGCTCTCTTCCAACTACTAGAGTGAAATGTAAAGACAGCAATCCATTGTAAGTTAAAAAAGAAAGAGAAAATAGTTTATATGATAAATTTAGACAATTTGTGTGAGACGAATAATTGTACAAATTTTAAAATTAGTGGAGATACAAATAAGCAAGTTCGGATGCTGGGTTAGTAAAAATAAAAAGCAAACATTTTTATGTCAACTGCCGAACATTCAAGCATTTGACTTATTCATACTGTGAAAATGTGAATGACTTGTTAAATCATAGTTTTTCCTTTCAAAGATTACGATATGTACGTGTATGTATGCAAAGAATGCCAAAAAATAATCCCATAATAAATTTAAAAAAAAAAAAGCATGCCAGAAAACAGTAATAAGTTTTGTCTTCAGCAACGAAACGGCATCGTGAAATGGGACTTTAAGAGTCGTTAAACGGTGTCGTGGTATGGCTATCTTGGTAATCCTCGGACAAAACCAGAATACAGTAGTTCAACTTCCGAACAACAAACCCTATCTAGCTCCAACTGTTGCGGCTGCCAGGCTCTCTCTCTCTATATCTGTGTGTGCGCGCGCGCTCGCGCTCGCGCAAGTGATCATAGCTTTGCTTGTTCCGAACGGGAAGTTTTTCCTGGTAAGCAAATTGAAATTTTGGCCGTGCGGAGATATTTTCTTTCAAAGCTGTTTGAAGAGGGCATTATCAAAATTTTTCTTCAAGAAGATTCCTTTGGTTAAACTTTCCAGGGAATCATTTTCTCTTGAGCCAAACTGACCTCTTAATTATCCCAATTGTTCTCGTCTCCGTAGGGATTCGAACATGTGTGCTTGCTTGATTATTTACTCTGTTAAATTATCTCTTGTTTCTGTTTCATGATTCCTAAGAACCCTAATTTAACCATGGGTCACCTGTAATTGAATGAGAGTTCATGGCATTAAGTATGTCATTGCTGATTCAGAAAACCTGTTTGAGAAAGGGAAATTGGGATGCTGCTCTATTGAAGCTCCATATGTTTCAGTCAATATTTTCCAGTTTCATTTATTTTGAGTAATCATTTTTTGTTTATTAAAAGATATGTCATTGCTGCTAATTATTACAAAAGATTGGAGATATATCTAGTGATGGGGACCGACCAAGAATTCTCCTGATCGCGCTCCATGCTTAGAGTACTCAGAGGAATTGAGGGCTACTGGTGGGGACTGATCAGGTACTCTTAACGGGCTGACTAGGAGTAAGCACATATGGGCTATTAGATTCAGCTGATGGCGTACTGTGTATTACAATGGTTGAGGCTTCAGCACCAAACATGTTGATATCTCGAAGGACGCAGATGGGATCGAAAAAAGGAAAAGCACCACAAAAGGAAGATCGACCCTGAGAGGTCCAATTGACTAGCGCCTGACCAGGGAGGTCATGACCAACTACATCATGGCTATACACGCCCGAGCAAGCCTTGTGAGATGGTGTCGATCATTCGTCCCACCAACCACACCAGTAAAAGCCATCATTGACAATCCAATCATGATAACGTGCTCTCAACTCCAAGACTTCGCGTGTAGGAGGAGGCAGTCACCTCACTCACTCTGACACACGCCTAAGGGAGCGCCACGTTTGGGGTTGGACAACCACTTCTCCCACTACCTTGCCACCGGTCAGGATCTCCAATGTCGCGCTTCCACGTGGAGAGACAGCCGTCTCTCACCCTCTCCATGCATGCAACGCCCCTTTAGGGCTACCAGAGTGCCTGCTAATATACAAGGGAAAATCATCTTCTCCAACATGGTATGCAAACATAAATCCTAGCAAAAACTCTGTTAAAATACATCCAGAAACCTAACTTTGGCATCGGAGTGCCCTTGACAGGCATCACACCGGTGCCCCTTACTCCTTTTTCCTCTGAGATTACCGGAACTGATCGTTGCTGACCTGGGGACCGACTTATTGCTTTATCATCTAGGAAGCAAAAAACTTATCTAGCAAGGAAACATAGGACTAAAACACTTGCAGACATGGCCTTTTTTTGTTACCAATCTTTCATTTGTTGTCTTGTTGTATCAGCTTGATGACCCTTTGAGAATCATAGAAATCATAATGTAGAAATGTATTAGAGCAGTCCCTGGTCCTTAAGAAATAATTTGCCAACATAGTGGAATTGGGATATGCAGATATTTGAATTGAATGAACTGGTCATAAGGGGAAATTTATGTTGGTAGAGGCAGTTAGAACCTCTCTCTATTGTAAAATCTATCTTATGAATGAGTGTCAATGGGTGTGGATGTGGTGATATCATATATGCACCCCAAGTTTCAAGAGAAATATACTACAGTAAACTTATTGTCTACGTAAAATGCGCGCATAAGATAAAATGATAGGTAACGAATCAATCTTTATCACTATGGTCAGAAGTCTGTCGCTAAGAACAAGATACTGAGTTAGAGGTGAGGTTCCCATTTTGAGGATTTCAAAACTTTACCTAGCTATCATCATTCCCTCTCGATAGCATAATTGGTGTAATATAGTTGCATCCTTCACTTACCTCTTGTACTCCAAATGTAGATGAAGTTGACTTATGATATTCTGGACCGCATTATGGGAATTATAGTGTGAAAGACTTGATCAACGGAGGAACAATATCACCATTTTCAAGTAATTCCTATGTTCTTTTCCTTTTAGGTTCTACATTTTATCTTTTAATATTATAGAGTTCGGGTGCGTGTGTGTGCAATTCATTACTTGTGGAGTAAATGCTCCTTTTCTTAAACAGTGGTCCGGAAGTTTACATTCCTCCTATTCTATGTACAGTTGTTTCTTGGGTAGTGATACAATTATCTTTGTGGATCACAGGTTGTTCATCTGAGTAGTTCATCTTTGTAGCTCCTTTGCCACAGCATTGTGAGATAATGATTTAGCACAGCCCTCAGAATGCATGTTGTCATATACGGGCAGAGCAAGTTTCATGATGAAGATACATTGCTTTGATAAGAAGTTCTTTAATTCTTCATCCCCTTTGGTCCCTGTACAACTTCCATCTCACATGTATGTAAGCCTTTATTCCTAACTTTTGATTACCATTTTAGGTGCTTTCATAGTAATAATAATTATAACTTTTGCACAACATGCAATCTGTTCTATTTAGGATACCCATAGTTGCCAACACTACATTTGGCTAAAAATGGTGGCACCTGCACTTTCCCTGAGTCTTAAAACTATTCGTCTAAGGAAACTGTTGAAAATAAGTTGTATTATTTGTGGGTGGTTTTCTTTCTTTATTCTTTTTTTGGTCGATGCTTTTATGCAGTTTAGTAGTAAGAGCATTTTTAGGTTTAGTGGTGGTATGGGAAGGAATTTAGATTGGATATTTTTAAAATTGTATTAGGAGTTTTGCTTCTTGCCCTTGAGAGACCAAGCCCAAGAATAGACCAGTACCTTCTTAATATATAGAGACAAGTCCAGAGTTCTTGGCATTTATCTTCTTGCATGTATTTAACAGTTATATTCTAATAGCTTGTACTAGTGCTTCTAAATTTTACTATCCAAACTAATACCTGAAAATTTCTTTAATTTGCAGGGAAACCCATTTTTGGTACATTTTACCAAATGAAGTGAAGAATACATCCCTCGTAAACCAATATCTGGAACTTCTGTCACCATGTGAGAAGGAAAATGTTTTCCGCATGCATGGGGAGGAGCTTAAAAAAAGAGCCCTGCTAGCCCGTGCCTTGGTTCGCACTACCATTGCAAGATGTAGGAACTTATATTTCCTTTCAATCTTTTTCTTTTAGTTGCAAAAATTAAACTGCTCATCAATTTGATGCTCTCAACTATATGCACATCATTATTTGCATTTTCTAAATTAAATATTTTTTGGTTTCATGTCTTATTTGGCCACATCTTCAAAAAATGATTCCAGCCATGCTGTAAAACTTCATATAAGCCATGTTCTACTGTTGGTCAGAATTAGTAAAGATCTAAGAAATTTGAATCTATACTGGTAGATATTAGATGCACTGAAAATTAAAATGGTTAATCCACAGGAGAATTCATGGATAACTGAGGCAATTTTTTTTCTGAAGCACTGTTAAGCTACAAAAAATTATGAACTTATTTTTTCTATATGCCTGGAAACTCTATAGAAATCTTGGAAGACATGGAGTACTCACTAAGCAGGGCTTATTCAAAAATAAAATGTGCTGATAAAATACTAAGTGCAAACAGCATCTTAGAGGGTATTCCTTTTATGTATGATGTCAGTCTGAAAGGATCTCCCTGCTGGATGTTGGCAATCCTACCTCTAACTATATCATAGACATAAAAAGGAAACAACGAAAAGGTAAGAAAAAAATTAAAAGGAACCATGGTTTGTTTATGATACAAAATAAAATATGCAGATTTTTTTAAAAAAAATGTTAAATGCACCTGCATACTATGTTGTACTGTTGAATAGAATTCTTATGCTTCATGGTTTCTTTTCTATTTTGAAAAATATTGCTTTGATCTATCAATGATGTATGAAAATATGGTACAAAGAAAGTCTACAATAACTTAAGCAATATTCTTTCATACTAGATCAGATAAATTCTCAAGTTAGTGCAAGATCCTTGAAGTTTAGGAAGAACATCCATGGGAAGCCTGAGGTTTGTTTTTCTCACTCTGAGTGAATAGGGAACTTGCAATCCATTTCCTTATGGACCTTCTGTTTTAACTTTCAGGTATTGGAATGTCAGTATGTTCTCTTGTGTATCCTCACATTTTTTGATAGAATATGTTGGTAGGTCGAGTGGCAGCACAGCGATGATTGGCAACCACCACCATTACATTTCAACCTTTCGCACACTTCTTCTTTGATAGCCTGTGGAGTGACTATGAACTCTCCAGTTAGTACCCTGATCCTGCTCATGGGCCACATATATATTCAGTTTACGAGATTCCTACATTGGCTCTCGAGTTTTTTCCTTCCTTCTATTTCCCCCTCTGCTGTTGTTTTTATTAAATAACTTTTAACTTCAAATGGTTATTGCTCACCTTTCTGTTCATAGATCGGTATTGATGTGGAAGAAAAGCAACGGACTATAAAGAACAATATCTTGCCTTTTGCTAGGCGATACTTTACCCACCATGAAGTGGAACTCTTAGCTGCTATTACAGACCCTGAAGTTCAACGCCAGGAGTTCATAAAATTATGGACACTCAAGGTCAGCTATGCTTCTTGAGTAGTTAGTACTACGTGTATGTGGACACTGGAGAAATATTTGGTAATTGTATTTATTAGTAGGTTATTGGGGAAAAAAACATCAAGTTATATTCTCGATATATATTCACATTTACATAACATCCAGAAGTACTTGAAACTGTTTTTGTGTTATAATCTACTAAAACGGATGGAAAGCCTTAGAACTACTTAACATTTCATTGATATAGATAAGTTAAAAGGCTACTATGCTAACCATATTTTTTTGTTTATTTTGATAAAAAAGTAAAACAATTTAATCTTTAATCGCCAAAATTCTCTGCCAAATTAAGATCAGTTCATAGTTGAATATTTAGCAGAAGTTTCTTTTCAAGGAAAAGTTGCACTGAGTTCAATAAAAAAATTAAAAAAAAAATGCGAAAGGATTGATTTTTCTATATTTATAAGGGGGAGGAATGTTTCAGATGTCTTTTTGTTGGATAAACTTTCATGTACCAAATTGCTTGTGGATTTATCTTTATATGCATGCAAATACCTTTTTTTTTGTTATGTTTTCTCACAAATATATGTTGAGAAATGATTCTCTTGGCTTTAAGACACTCAACGTGTCATTTCAGCCTGGCATGTGTTTGCAGCTACTTTTGCATTTTGTCTATTGTGTGTTTGTCTCTAGCGGGCATGTGTTTGCAGCTAGTATTGCATTTTGTCTTTTGTGTTTAATATCCTGTGGAAATTGAATTTCTTCATTTCTTTTTTTTTTTTCCTTCCATATCCACAGACCCATCAGTGTGAATGGGGTCATTATGGAATAAGGCAGCCATGGCGAGAAATAATTTTCAGATTTTAAAATGGTGCCATTTCTAAATATCCTAAACTGCAGTGATTGATGTAAATTAATTTAATGCACTCATTCGTGATCATGAGTTGTACCTTCAAATGCTATTACAAAGACAGTGAAGCCATTCAGTTTCCGGGGCCCACTCTACATCCGTTGGCATGTTGAATTAATTATTTTAGCTTCTTTCTTTGTTTTACTTGTCAGACAATTAATATATAGCAAAATTTAAAAACCTATGTCATTTCAATTATATAAGCTTCCACAAATTTGAACTCCTTTTTTTCTGGGATATGAATCTAATTCCTGAACATATGCGTTTTAAAAGATGTAAGGGAGTTTTGAGCCACTTGATGTAATGATGGAATGCAAATTGTACCCCAAGCGGAAGAGGATTTTGTCATGGTTGATCTAGTAAAGCGGATATTAGTTTCTGTTTTTTCTTGAGCTTAATCTTTATCACTTTCAGGAGGCGTATGTCAAAGCATTGGGAAGGGGCTTCTCGGGTGCACCTTTCAAGACCTTTACTATTCAGTACAAGGCTGCTGCTAGAGGAAGCTTTCATCTTTCTGGGAATTCAAATTCAGAGGTTTGTCACAATATCTCCTTCATATGGGATTGAATTCAAGAATACCTAATCCTATTACACATAGCAAATGTTTAGTGTGACTAGAACCTTCCAATCAATTAGCTGAATGAAACATTTTCAGTCCCAAAACTTGAGTTCGCCATCTGACGTTGAGTCCCAACAGACAAAAATAAAAAAAGTCAAACAAAAGGGAGAAAATAAAGAAAATCCATTTTAAGAATCTTATAAGAGGCTTGAATAGGATCCATGGAGAATGATGTCTGCAACTCATATACATTACGGGGGTGCTTCAAATCACTCATGCATTCTTTTGCTTCTGTTGTCTATATTTTAGGTTTCATAAAGAAATTCTTGGTTTAGTATGCCATGGAAGATAACGCAATTTTCTCTACAAAATAATTATGATTTATGCTTGCCAAAAGTGAAAGAATTAATATTTATTGTTTCTTCTCTAATATCTGAACTATGCTGTCAGGTATCCGAAATAATTGTTGATTCTTTTGACAACCCCTCCGACTTTACAAGCAATTGGCAGTTCGCACTGTTTGAATTGGCTGGTTCTCATTATGCTGCCATTTGCAGGGATAGTTCTGCGGAAGGTGAGACTCCATTTCTTTACAGGAGTTCAAGATATATATATACATATATGAAACGCATAAATGCTAAAAATTGCATTCCATTACATGAAGGTGTAGGGACCATTCCAATGAAGTTGAAAGTGTGGAAGACAATTCCATTTGTTGAAGATAAATGTGTTTCTGGGACTGATGCAGTGGTAAAAATTGCTGGCTTGATTTAACCAATTGTACCAAAATGTGATTATCTGTTTTTGGGAAGCTGCTTATGCAAAAAATGTGATTATCCGTGTATCTGCCATGTTACAAATCACGATTTTGTAAACTGCGTAATGCCAAATTTTGCTGTAATTATCAGTGTTTCGGCTGGCAAAAGCGTTTCTTGCCTAGGCAGCATCTCTTAACAATTACATTAACACTATATTTGGATCTCAAATTTGATGAGGGAAAGGAAAAGAATAAGAAAATCAAACTACTCACGCTTATTTAATTTTCTTAGTTAACCAAACATAAAGGAATGAATTTTTTTATTATTATCTGTGTTTCCAGCCTAACCAAACAAATATAAACAATGTCTCATCTCATTTTATTGTTCTTTTTCTTTTCTATTTTTTTTTTTTCTCTTTGCAAATTCAATGACCCTTGCCCAGGTTGGAGTCTCTTGAGTTCCACATTGAAAGTTTTGCTGCATAGTGACCTTCGGAAAAATGAACATGGATATGACATTCCAACAATTTGTATCTATGGAAAGGTGGAGTTTAAATAAGAATTATCCTCTCGATGAGTATACTTCTTCTACTTGGATTCTGGGGCTTTCCTCTACTGCTATATTGCAGTCTCTGCAGCCATCACTAATTTACAACCATCTTCTTTTAGTGGATGGCAGCAGACAAGTTTGCCAGATGTTTCCCTTTCGAGCTCTTTGTACAGTTCATTGCAGCAAAAACTCATCTTAATTGAGAGGAGGTTATCACAACAAAAATTCTGATCAGTTGCCGTAGAGTTTTAACCTCCTGAAACCTGCAGCAAAAATTCCTGCTGTCTAGTGTATTGTCAACGCAGCCTCCCTTGAGGCATTGGTTTTTCAACAACCATGAGCCGAGCTGCCAAAAAAATTCCCAGAAAATAACTGTTGCAGCAACCTTCAGCCAAATGTGGCAATCCCAACATTCAAGGATGAAACCCCACTCGTGCTTACACTTCTCTGCAACCTTTTCAGCACATTCAACGTTTTATGGGGCATGTTTGATCTTGAAATTGAAAAGCCTTGGCAAGTTTTACCAGTAGTCGTTGCAAGAACAGGCTCCATCTTTGAAATGGTGGAAACGAGTTGCATCTCTAACAACAAATTGACGATCCACAATCTTGCTTGCTAACTTCATAAACAAGTGACAATCTCCACATATCCTTAGGTTCTTTATCACAAGAATCTCTGTTCCTACGCCAGTGTTCAAGAGCCCAAATGCAATAGCCAACTTTTCACTGTGCACTGCCATGCCACTTATAAGCTCTTCATTTCTTCTCTCTTGATCATTATTCTTAGACCCACCAAGTTCTTTCACCAAAACTTCTAACCTATCCAACATTCTATACATCTCCTCTGTTTGAGGGTGACTTCTATCCCCAGCCATGAAGAGGTGAGTCTTCCCTTTATACTCGACATAACTACACCCAGGATCCTTTTTAAGCCTCCGTTCTCTCATCATTATGCGAACCCTTACTACCCCCTCCGAAATACCTGCCTCGGTGTATATGTTTGACATCAAAACATAGTAGCCAATATTCATAGGTTCAAGTTTGATAACATTGTCAAAAGCTAACACAGCTAGCGTGACATTTCTATGGATCTTACAAGCACTCAAAAGGGCCCCCCATACAGCACCATCAGGTTCCACAGGCATTGATTCAATGAGGCCCTGAGCTTCTGCAAGTTGACCTGCCCGACCTAAGAGATCCACCATGCAAGAGTAGTGCTCTGGACCTGGCTGAATCCCATAATTCCTCTCCATTAGAGCAAAATAATCCAAGCCCTTATTAGTCAATCCTGCATGGCTACACGCAGACAAAACACTTACAAACACTGCTCCATCAGGTCGAATGCCAGTCTTAATCATCTCATCAAAGAGTTGCACTGCAGTTTCTCCTTGTCCGTGCATTCCATAACCCCCTATAATCCCTGTCCATGACACTAAGTTTTTGTCTGGCATGTCATCAAAAATAGCACGAGCTCTCACCAAATTACCACATCTAGCATACATATTAATCAAGGCATTTCTCAGGAACGAATTAAATCCAAACTTGCTATATTCTATTTTCTGTTCTACCTCGAGACCAATTTTTTGGGCACCAAGGTTAGCACAAGATGACAGAACCCCGACAAGCGTCACAGGGTCAGGAGAAATTCGTGACGACTCCATTTCATGATAAAGGTCTAAAACTTGGGTAGCAAGCCCATTCTGTGCATAACCAGAAATCATAGCATTCCAAGTAATCAACCCCTTTTCGGGCATGCTATCAAACAAGCTCCTAGCAAGTTCAATCGACCCACATCGAACATACATAGTAAGCAAACAATTCCCAACAGACAAGTCAATTTCCAATCCACACTTTACACTGAAACAGTGAACAGACATCCCAAAACCTAAATGCACCGGAACGGTACATCCCGGAATCAAACCCAATATCGTAACGGCATTAACAGACACACCCACTTCCCTCATTCGACAAAACAACGTAATTGCATTCAAAAACTGAGAATTATAAGTGTACCCAGCAATCAAAGCATTGTAACAAACAGTCAGCATCCTCGATTGGGGACTTTCATCAAACAGCTTACGCGCACTATCAACTAAGCAACATTTACAGTACAAAGAGATCACTGCAGTTTGGACAAAGGGTTCTGATTCGCACCCGGTCTTGACGACGTGGCCGTGAAGCTGTGCGCCGGAGACCGGCAGCGAGAGGGCGGCGCAGGACTTGAGAGCGAAAGGGAAGGTGAAGGCGTTGGGAGAGTCGCCGGAGCGGAGCATACGGCGGTAGAGGTCGAGGCCTTGCTGATAGTGGCCTTGTTTGGCCAGCTCTCTCAATTGGGAGTTCCATGAAGATGAAGTGCTTGTGTTTGTGTGGCTTTGAAGATGTAATAGTCTGGTTCTGCGATGCAATGTCCAGATTGGCCTGGTCATAGCATGCACCTGTTGGGTGCTTTGGCCACTTTATACTCCATTTTTACTCTACTTTAACCTATTGGTGAGTTACAAATTAATACTCGTTAATTTTTTTTAAATATAATTCGAATTCTACTGGATATTATGCAGTCTACAATTATATAAGAAAACTAAAATGATCGATGTGAGATCTTAACTTTTAATTTCATCGGTAAGTAATGATAGCATTGTATGGTTAAGAGGTATGTAAATTAATATTTTTGTAACATAAGTTTAATTTGACTTAAATTACCCTACTAATAAGAGTTGACACCTAAGTGTAAGTCAATTAGTGAATAAGAATTAATGGGGGAAAGAAATGGATGACACCTAAGGCTTTTAAGTCAAATTAAGGTGAAGTGAGCTCGGTTTTGTTGCTTTGAAATAAGTAAGTTAAGGTGAAGTTAGAACACATTTTTTAATTTTGTTAAATTTTTAAGACAAATTTAAATAACTTATTACTCGACTTAACTCATTGATAGCCTTTACCTGTTTAAAAAAAAAAGTGACATTATAAAATTTAAGTATTTTAAAATTAAAATTCCTATGTTTATCTTAACTTAGCGGAACAATAAATATTATATACACAGGCAAATTTTTAGTGGTCAATAGTACTAAGTTACTTAATATTGTCACTTAAATACAAGATTTATTGTGGAGATGCATCAAATATATCCTAGAAACATAGGTACTACTTACCTATTCGATATATAGAGTACACATTTGTGTTATAAGCATCAGTATATACATATCTGAAATGGAAGGAAAAAAAAGTCATTCCATGTCTAAGAGCACTCTTCGTGAGCAAAAATAATAAGAAGAAGAAAAAAACAGTAGATCAATGTCATGCTAATAGAACTTATAACTACAAGACAAAAATGAAAGGCAGTTTAGCTTAGAGTTTCGAGTCCTTTCATTTTTCTATAAACCCAAAATTATTTTTTCTTATATCAATGTCATTTTTTCCCACAACCCAAAATGAAGTAAAATATGAGTTATTTTCTTTTTTGCTTGGTTACCCGGAAAAATGTGTATTTACAAACTATGTCATTGTCCTTTCACTCAATAAATCAAAGGCCCAAACACAGACCAAAAGTAATTTTTATAGATCACTTTATAAAAATATATATATTTTAAATAGAGTAATTGGCCGAATTAATACTCTTTCATTTTTGCTGTTTGTTTCATTTTTATGAGGGACAAGAAACACTATTTGTGAATCCACAAGACATAGTAAAGAGATGTGGAAATCTCAACCCAATACATTTCCATTTAAACGAAAAACTTTTGCATTTGGAACAATTGTATTTTGTGAGGAGAAAAAATAAAAAATAAATAAAAAAATAAAAAACTACATTGCTTGAGAATTGAGATATCAAAGGAAAAAATTTTAGGTTTCTTTTAGTTACGATTTCAATTTCTATTTTCGTATTTTGAAATTCAATGAAATCGCATTTGGCAGATTAGTTTTAGAAATTATTTATGTTGAAATCGCGTTTGGTAAGTCAGTTCTAGAACTTATTTTCAAAAAATTTTTTAGAAAATACTCCAGTTTTGAGAACTATTAAAAATGTATTTTATGAGTTTTCGAAACCATTTTCATAAGAAAATAAAAATGATGATGTTTTTAATGGTTCTATTTTTTTTTTGTTTTTAAGAACAAAAAGAATTTTTTTTAAAAATTTTTTAGTTCCAAGAATACAAAAAATATAATCAAAATTAAAATCGAGAGAAACAGAATTAATTTGTTGTTTTACTTGTGCTTTCGTCTGGTGGACGGTCTGTGGACCACTTGATCTTACAAATAATCACCCAGTATGATACTATGGTACCTCGCGATGTATCCAAAACCACAACAGGATAGATAACACTCTGTTTTGCAGAGGATAACAAAAACCAGACAACTAACGGTCGGAAGATCTTTCCAGAGCGAGAAAACAAGCGAGAGAGAGAGAGAGAGAGAGAGAGAGAGGTGTCTTCTCGTCTTCAGTCTCGCCATGGAAGCGACCACCATACCTTTCTCAACCGTTACTTCGCGCCATTTCTCTGCAACTTCACCCTCACTTCCAACCCACAAAACCCTCTCCTCCAATTCAAGAAAATCAACCAGCGTTTCCTCTTCTTGGGCCGGCTCAACTCTCTCCATTGCCTTCTCTTCCAGAAATTCGTTCACTGTAAGTCGAACAACAAACACCATCACACTGTACAATTCAATTACCATTTCTATCTTTTGAGTAAATTCGAATTGTTTATATCTTCCTTTTTGTTTTCTGGGTCTGTGACTTGTTTCACAGAGAGAGATATGGGGCTTGGTGAACTCCGAGAGTGTTGTTCCTGTTAGAAGAGAAATGCGCGGTGTTATCAAGGGAGAAATGTTCGGGCAGCTAACGAGTGGCCTCGAAGCAGCCTGGAGCAAGCTCAAAGGAGAAGGTTTTGCTTTTCTCTTTTTTATTAATTATCATGTTCAATACATGTTTGTATATATGACAGTTCTGCTTGTTTCTAGAAATAGTCTTTTTGATTTCCAAACGAATTGTTATAGTTTATGAAACACCCATCAAAGGGTATGGCATGTCACTCTGGGTGAAAAGTAAAAATCCCAGACCATATATAGTGTAGTCTGGTTGGTTGAAAATTGATTCAGGAGAAAAAGATTGTAGAGTGTAGAAGATGTCTGCATACTACTGAAAGTTGTCTTCTTCCCATAAAAATTCCCAAACTTGAGGCATGTGCACTCACAAAATTTACTTTTCTCTCCTGTCCTGTAACTCCTGTTAAAATTGAGAGTATGGCAGGTCTTAATTCATAAGGAATTGTCAGAAACATTGTAGAAGAGTAGGAGAATCCCCAATTGAAAATTCCTTCTGTAGTGGAGAAAGATAATCTTTCAATTGCTATTGGGGCCCCAACATTTCCCTTAATGCTGAAGCACTTTTCATTGTAACTTCTTTTCTCGCTGCATTTTAATCAATTATGTTGTCAGGGAATACCGCATGAATGTGAAATATTACTATGATCCAGAAGGGTTTAACTTTGCCCTGGAAGCTTTGTACTAGAGATATTCCATTAGAAATATGATTCCCTGCTGCACGGCATATTTGGTATTTATGAAGGATAAAAATGATATCGTTGTTTCTGTTTCAGTGGCATTGTGGCAGAACTGAAATGTTAATGAAAGAAACAGACATTTTTTCGTTGTCTTTTAAAAAAAATTAAAGAAATGGTAGGATTCAGTCTATTGATGTTGAAATTATAGGTGCAGATTTGACTTCAGGACTTTTTGGTGCCTAAAATGTTGGTTGTATACTTGTATCATTATTCATGTTAACTAATTTTTTTTCTTATATAATATCCTTTTTCTTCAGACGTCTTGACCAAGGAAAATATTGTGGAACCTATGCGAGACATTAGGAGAGCTCTTTTAGAAGCAGATGTAAGGGTTTTTTGGATTTTGTAAACTTGTCATTTATTTACGGGAGATTGTGTCTCAAACGTAACAGTTGCTAAATTATTCTGTTGCAGGTAAGCCTTCCGGTTGTGCGAAGGTTTGTCCAAGCTGTAAGCGAACAGGCTGTTGGTGTTGGATTAGTTCGTGGAGTGAGGCCTGATCAGCAATTGGTCAAAGTATGCATATCCATTGTGTGAATATGCTTTACAAATGTAGATAGTACTGTAGAGATTTGATGGAGAGGTAACAAATCAGGTCAGAGTCATCAGAGGCTATGGGGGTGACTTGAGTGAGAGACAAAAAAGCTGAGAGAGAGAGAGAGAGAGAGAGAGAGAGAGAGAGTGTGTGTGTGTGTGTGGAGATAATGACATAGTCTTCAGAATGTTTAGAGCTTGAAGTGAAAGAGTCTAAAAGTGATACCTTCCATTTATAATGTGTGAGTATATGCATGTATCCAGAAATCTAGGCAGCTATCAGGGGAAGCTGTTAGGCCGTTAGACCCCCATGTGTTGCCTTTTGGCAGAAAGCCTGGCCTTGGAAGCAAAGGAACCAAGTTTCTAAAAGGTTTCGGGCTGAATTATGGAGGAGTCTTTCTATTAATAGGTCTGGCCAAAGGCAACTTGATCCATGTGGAGTGGAGGGTCCAGGCAAACCCATCGCTTCTAGTTACCAAGCCACAAGATCCTGGAATCCTGCTATGTGCGCTGAGTCGGTCAGCACACTTAGGTCCTACCTTACGGCCTAGGTGAACAGACACGAGGTGTTACCTGAACTCCTAGCTCATGCGGGATACTAGGAAGGTGCCTGATCACATCTTTTGAGTATGTAGACCGAAGCGCACACACTAATTGTTGTTTGTCGGAGGTCTTTTATCTCTCAAAAAAAGAAAAAAAGTTGGTATGAGTTCTCTTTGAAGTTTGTATTGCGAGACCAAACACGTGTTCCTGTGATGGTAGACACATGGAGGTCTTTATGGCAATGTGTAAATCACAAGTCTTTGATGATGTGTCTAGGACACACAACGGGTAAGTAGCTACCTACAACAAAGAAACCACTCCAATGATCATATGGAATTGGAATCAGAAATTCAATTGTAATTGGAATTGCAATTAAACTGACATACTTGGTCAACCCATAAGAACGATACTTTGTGCCTAATGAAACTTTGCAGTGTTTTCATCTTGTAATGATATTTTCTCTACAGAGTGAAGTTTCAATATGCTAATCCAATAAGAATAGATATTTAAGTACTTGTAAAAAAAGTAAGACTACATATTGAATTGACTTCTACAGCGAAGTTTCAATATGCTAGTCCAATAAGAATAGATATTGAATTACTTAAAAAAAAAAAAAGAGAGAGAGAAGATATTGAATTGACAAATGTCTTGCTCAAGTCTTTACTGGTATGCTTGTATTTTGCAATTTTTTTAATGCGGTAGAAGGTTTTGGGTCATCATTACTGGTGGATATGATGTTGTTGATGACCTGTTGAATCACACAAATTGTTATTGTTTCTGGAACTATGTTTAAGACACAAACAAAATTACTGATTTATGCAGATTGTGCATGATGAACTCGTGAAATTGATGGGTGGAGAGGTTACTGAGCTGGTTTTTGCAAAAACTGGGCCCACTGTAATTCTATTGGCCGGTCTACAAGGTGTTGGAAAGACAACTGTTTGTGCAAAGTTAGCTTTCTATCTTAAGAAACAGGTGAACTTTCAAAAGCATCATAATCTCTCTCTCTCTCTCTCTCTCTCTCTCTCTCTCTCTCTCTCTCTCTCTTGCACGCACAGACATGGATGCACACATGCACAGCACAGAGCTTAATGCAGACCTAGGCATCCACCCATTTATGCAATTGGTGTGCGCTTCTGTTCATGCTAGACAAGTCTATTTAATTTGTGACCCACATGGTTCACAGGGGAAGAGTTGCATGCTGGTTGCTGGAGATGTGTACAGACCTGCTGCAATTGACCAGCTTGTTATTTTGGGTGAACAGGTATTTGACTTCCATTGTCCATGACACGTTCCATTTCCAATTCCCAGTAACTCCTAGTTCGTATTGTTCCTGCGTTGATTTTGTTGAAGACATCAAAGCAGATTGTAGGACATGCATTATCTCCATTAACAACTCACTAAGCACAATTACAAAGCTTGTCTTTGGATAGTTATTTCACAAGAAACTATTTTCTTACTTAAAGATGGTGATGGCTATATGAATATTTGTCTCCACTCCAGTTAATCTTATTGACCTTAATCAACTTGGGACCTTTACCAGTGTCCATTTTGGTGTTCTTCACTCACAGAATGAGTGCCTTTGATGTCTCAATTCAACTGGAGTTCACGGTCGAACAGCCTATAATCCCCTTCTAAATGACTGCAAAAGGGTGGTGGCAGTATTGTAGGGAGTTGGAGACAAAATTGAAGCATACACCAAAGATAACATTCATATTTGGTATTAGCAGCCCATGAAAAATTGCTGATAAGACTACAGGATTACATCAAAATAGTAGCTAAAGAATGTCGAAAGCATATCTCATTATTCTCATGGGTAGCACTTGTAGTGTTGCTTAGATTCTTTTCCACAGACCCAACAGCTTGAAGGTAGTTTAGAATCATTTTCTTGCAATGGAGTGTATTGCTTAAGGGAGGCACTGTGCTTTTCTAATTCTTACACCCCCAATGCTTACTTTTTGGACGTTAAAACTTATTAAGGTTCTTAATTGCTGCAAATCTCATTTGTTTACTTAGTAAATAGGTTTAGGACATTGTATCATTATGTCTAAAATTGTTCCTTTAATGGACGTTTTCCCATACATAAGTTTTCTCCTAACTGTTGGATAAAGTAGGATATCTTGTAAAGTTTTCTCATTTGAAGGCACCTGCAAAGAAAATGCTGAGCAGTTATTATATACCTTACTTTTCTTTCTGCTGGTTACCCTTCATGTCTGATTCAACTCCAGGATCACTTAATTCATTCTCATATTCAGTGCTAAGCTTGGGACAGGTGGATGTGCCTGTTTATACAGCGGGAACTGGCGTCAAACCTGCAGAAATAGCTAGGCAAGGTCTAGAAGAGGCCAAAAGGAAGAATACCGATGTGGTCATAGTGGATACAGCAGGAAGACTTCAGGTTATATCACCTATCTTTTTGGGGATAGTTTTCCTAATAGCTGTTCTCCTTTTATGTAACTTTTAACCTTATTTTAACTGCTCTATCTTGTTTTCTTTTTTTTCCTTTTTTTTTTTTTGTACCTTTTGTCAGATACACAAGGCAATGATGGATGAGTTGAAAGAAGTTAAACGGGCATTAAATCCCACTGAAGTTTTGCTTGTTGTGGATGCAATGACTGGCCAAGAAGCTGCAGGTGTTTAACCTTATTTTAATTGTTTGTGTATAAAGTAGTTCTATAATATCAAATTACCTATCGCAAAAAAAGAAAAGAAAGGAAAAGGGCATTCAATTATATGCTTGCATTATAGGTTATAACCTTTTTATTGGCTATTTTTCAATGAACTAAATGGTCTGAATCTTTAGCTGGTAATAACTCATGGCCTCAATGTAGGTCATGTTATGACTGGATGCCCAAAGTTTATTTGACGAAATCCCATTTATTTATATTCCTGAATGTCCTACTAAAACCATAGTCTGATGTGTTCTCTTAAATCTACATGGGATTGCGAGCAACTAGCAACAGAGAGGACATTTACCTTATCCTGTATATGGTGGTTGGACCCATCTAAAAATTTAAGCCTATCACCAACTCTTCTCATTTTTCAGATACTGGTGTTAGTGTCTCATATAGGCCAGAGATATTCGATGATCTCTTTACATAGAAACACTTGTTGCATCCAAAATTTATGTTTGAGCCCTTGATGAATGTGATGAGTAACAAGATTGTATGGAATCCTTATACTGACCATTAATATTATGGCAATTTAAACAGAATTATTTTTACATGATAAATTTCCAGTCAAATTGTTTTGGATCTTGCTATTTACCCCAAGGCTACTCATTGGTAATTCTAATTGTATCATTTATTTGAAGTATTCAATATTGTTTGCTATGATCATCTCAAGTTCTTGGTTTGGGCAGTGACGTCTTCTGTCCTTGCATATTCATGTTTATATTGCAAATGCATAGTTTGATAATAAATTTAATATTTTTGTTGCATTCAGTTGGCTAGTTCTTTTTCCAGTACTCTTGAGGAAAACAGATTCAAGGTACCAAAGATGTCCCTCACAGTTTCTACAAGTCAATAAGCGAAAATAAGTATGAGCATGCAAGCAGTGTGCTTTTTTTTTTTAACAATTTATGGAGGACTTCTAGGTTTGTGTAAAATTAGAGTTGCAACCCTATGTTACGTAGAACAAGGCTTGTTCTGACACATGGAAGGGAAAGGGAAAGGTGAATGTCGTATGCCATGTGCTCTAAAATATGGTATGGTAGGAGTAGACTTCTATAAATTACACTATTAGAATTTAAGATATTTCTAGAGCAATTTATCTTAACAATTGGACATAAAAAATATAACATATTTTATTCAAATTAGTCATGTAAAGGGCACATTTCTTGCAGTATTATGGTCTATTCTTTTGCATACTGTTTTGCCAAAACTCCATTCTCCATGATTTTTGTTCATTATATTTGATTTTTTTTCGTTACTTAGCTAACCTTTAAGGAAAATATGTAGGAAAAAGTTTTGGTATCGCATTAGATCGCTAAATTCACCATTTTGGAACAAAAGTGTACTATGTTTTGAAATGTCGTACCAAAGACCAAAATTGTTAGGGTATTAGCATTTTATGGTAACACTGGCCAAACCACTTTCCCTGTTTTTGTTTTATGTGTAATTAGGGGTTTGGCTATGCTTAGAGAAAATATTTGTGCAACAGCATTTTTTGCCTGGAAGCTGGTATTTTTTTCAGTTTATTCTATGCAAATTTTTACGGTTGTTAATATTTTTCCCATAATGAAAACAAAATTGCAGTAACCATTTTGCTTCCTATAGTTTGTTAGTGCAGGAGTCGTTTCTCTGTTGTTTGTCTTTGTTTGTT
Source organism: Euryodendron excelsum (assembly GCA_033060915.1). Lineage (NCBI taxonomy): Eukaryota > Viridiplantae > Streptophyta > Magnoliopsida > Ericales > Pentaphylacaceae > Euryodendron > Euryodendron excelsum. The sequence continues at coordinate 11,469,769 of CM065395.1, read as the reverse complement.
CCATAAGTTCACTTGCCACAAGCTTTTATATTTATGCAACAAGGCGGTATCTCTGTAACGTCCTACTGATATATTATTTCTTGCAAAAGAATCCTTGAAGTTTAGCCTTTGATTATGTTTATGAAAGAAATGGTTGCATGCTTTCATATGCTTCTGAGGCTAAGCAGGAATAAAGCTCTACCTCGTGCAGTTGCAGGCCTTAATTGGTCTTTTTCACTCCTCGATTAGCTGCCTTGTGGTAAAGTTAATTGGTCTTTTCCATGTCTTCCTTTCCTCTCATTATCTTCCGTGAATTTTCAGCCTTGGTCACAACATTCAATCTTGAAATTGGAATTACTGGTGCCATTTTGACAAAGCTAGATGGGGATTCGAGAGGTGGAGCAGCATTGAGTGTAAAAGAGGTTGGCATACATAAGACTATATCTATTTTTTTTTGTTGAAAAAAATAAGTCCATGATTTTTATGCTATTTTTCATATTTTGTCCTGCCTTACAAAAGAATTTGTGAGGTCTCTGTTCTTTGAGCCCTGTGCTTTGCACATCCAAAATTAGGTAGCTAATGTTAGTGGATTCTCTTTGTAATGTAGATTTGTCTTCATATAATAAATCTACAATTGATTAATCATTAGTTCTAGTGCTAATGATCATTGTTAATGGTTATTTATATAATCTAATTTAAATAGTCTTGTCCCAAAGTAAAATTTTAGAACCATTAGGCTGGAAAGCTGAATATATTTATACATTCTTATCATACAATATGGCATATATGACTCTGTAGACTTCACTACATTTATTTCACATATGTATTGCATTCTGGTGCTACCTGAAGGTACAGAGTGATGATAAAGTGCATGAAATATGTACACTAAGGTCATGTGTACATGCAGCAATTTGAATGTTCTGGAGTTACCATGCTAAATTAATTCTAAGCATTCTTTTGAAAAATAAACCATGGTCTAAAAGTGCTTATAATGAAAAGAAAGCATTCTCCCAAAAGGAAAAAAGCCAAAAAAAGAAAAGAAAAGAAAAGAAAATGATTCAAGGAAGAATCTAAGCACTAAATTGTCCTTGCTTTTGCCAATAAAAATAGATACTCACACATTATGCATATTACTCTGTAGGGCCTTGAGATATGAGTACGAAGTTTATGACCAGAAGAAATTGTTTTTTAGAATTTTTTTTATTGCATTTAACTCATCAATAACTGTATGAAATTTCTTGTCTAAACCCTTTTTTTTGTTAAATTAAATATGATTTAAGAGCACTAAAGATGGATGTAACCCAAGTGCATTAGAAGTATACAAGGGTTCCAACATACAAATTGTATGAACTTTGCCTGTGTAGGATGTGTATGGAGAGATTGTAGTAGTTGTACATAGCGTAAAAGCATTGGGCGCTTGGATTACATGTTGCTTGTATGGGTATACTTATTGGAAGAAAATTTTCTCTCCTACAACCACCAACAAAATGGAGGTGGGGTGTTTATCAGGGTGGAAGAAGGTTAAGGCTTGTTGAAGGCTTCTTGCTGCAATGTATTGCAGCCCAAAGTTAATATTCTAGACATGAAGAAGCTTTCATTTGAAGTTAGTTGTCATGACTCCCCAACAAATAAAGCTATATTGATACCAAACCCCGCATCCATGAGCTGTATTTAGAAGAAAAAGAATGAAAATGACTTGTGGGCTCCTTAAGGCAACAGAATAATGCCACACGACTTTAAACTGTTAAACAATATGTATTCATTGCTTTTTAGAAACAAAAAAGAAAACAGAAAACGTGTTGTTGCTTGTTTTTGCAATTCATATTTTATAGGGCGAATTACACAAATGGTCCTTGTATTTTACCCTTAGTTTCAATTTAGTCCTTGCACTTTCAATTGCAACAAACTTTCCCTTTAATTTTAAAAAATATGAAAAATTAGTCCAATTGATAACATCCTTGGCTGAGCTAGACGAAAAAATAACACGTGCAATGCATGTGAGGAGCATATTTGTAATTTCACTGCATATTTCTCCCTCTCTCATCTGTTTTCCCTTCATAATCAGGTCCTCTGTTTCTCCCTTATCACCGGCGACCACATCCACCGCTCTTGCTGAAAATTCACGTTCTGCTATTTCTTCCCTTCTCATCTTCCTAAACTTCACCAGCAGCCTACCCCCGTACACTGCAGCCCACCACCCTCCTCTCCATTAGCATCCCATATAGATCCAAACCTGCTATTATCATCCTTCATTCCTTCCACCACCAGCAGAAAAAAGCTCTGAAACTAGGAATTGAACACTCAAAAATCAAGGTATTCAACCAGCATGTAGAAATTGATTTGGATAAAATAAGATTTGATTTTTGTCTAGATTACATGTGTCACTTATACATATACATACACATATATACATATACATATCATTTCATGTTTGATGCAAACAACGGGGTGAATTTGGAGTTGGAGGGGGAGGGGGAGGGGGAGGGGCTGGGGCTGGGCTTGGGTGTAGGGTAGTCGGGGTATAGTTGACATGGGCAGTACAACCCATGTTCCTTGAGACGATGTATGAAACGGACGAGATCTGTAGTAGCATCAGCAAGAAGGCATATCTTAGCACTACCACCACCCTCGGTCTCCCCCCTCCCTCTCTCAGTCCTAACGCCATTAGAGTTGGCAAAGGGTTAGGACAATGGGGCCGGGTTTGGGTGAATGGTGGTTAGGGGAAGGAGTGTGTGTTTATGTAGATGTATAGCTATATTTGTTTGGGTTTATATACGCAAACTGTTTGATCTTACAACATTATGTATATGTTATACTCTTTGAAATATTCCGGCAATTGCAGGTGGAGTTGGTTCCGCGATGGAGGAGAAAATAGAGAGAGAGGGAGAATTATGAACTGAAATTATGAATATGCCCCTCACATGAAGTGCACATGTTAATTTTCCATCTAGTTCAGCTAGTGTCGTTATCAATTGGACTAATTTCACATATTTTTTTAAATTAAAGGACAAATTTGTTGCAATTGAAACTGCAAGGACTAGATTTAGACTAAGGATAAACTATAAGGACCATTAGTGTAATTCGCCCTATTTTATAATGATAAAACACTTGCAGAGTTGGTTTAACAATTTTTTTGCTCAAAAAAGCAAGTAATGATAGATCTCGACACTCCATCCAATTAGTACCTTAGGAGAGGTGTTTGAGGGTATGTCCCATCAACAAAAAGAGGTGAATTTAAGCTAATTTTTTTATCCGTACTTACTAGCTGAAATTGCAAGACGAAGTTGTAGAGTGTCTGTTTTTCAGATGCAGTTGTTTCCAGTCATTGTTGTTGGGTCTTTCGAATTATAATAATTATTTAATTACTTATGAAGAGACAATTAGTGTTACTTTCTCATCAAGTATTGGACCATGACAGGTATCAGGAAAGCCAATCAAACTTGTAGGACGTGGAGAGCGCATGGAAGACCTGGAACCTTTCTACCCAGATCGTATGGCAGGACGAATCTTAGGAATGGGGGATGTTCTCTCATTTGTGGAGAAGGCACAAGAAGTTGTAAGTGCCTATGAATTTCATATTATTTTCTTTTATAAGGATAGTTTTTGATGTAGCTCTTAATTATATTGTGAGTAGATGCGCCAAGAAGATGCTGAAGAATTGCAGAAGAAGATAATGGGTGCAAAATTTGACTTCAATGACTTCCTAAAGCAAACTCGCACCGTTGCACAAATGGGTTCCATGAGCCGTGTTATTGGAATGATTCCGGGCATGGGAAAGGTGTTCATATATATATTCATGTGTGCATACATATGTTCATATATATACATACGTAATATATTTCTCTAGTTTCAATATCAGTAACAAAGCGGGGGATATTTTTTAAAAAACTTGTGGACTCGAGATTGGACAATTGCAGAGTTCCAAAAGGCTTTTCAATTATTTCTGTTGTTTTTTTTATTATTATTAACTTTGAAAAGAAACTTCAATAAGCTCTCCAGTCACTTTTTGTGGAAACAGATTACACCTGCACAAATTCGAGAGGCAGAGAAGAGCTTAAAGATAATGGAAGGAATGATAGAAGCAATGACCCCAGGTTATTTCTCTTCTTTCCCGTTATGTAAAAAAAACTAGAAAAAAAAGAAAAAAAAAAAAAGAAGAAGAGAGAACCTTCTTAGTATAGATACATGTAAGCATCAATAGTAGAGATATTTTGTGCTAGCTTCTGTAACTGCCTCCTCTAGTATTGCTCTCAAGTCTCGTACCATTTTTCTAAAGCTTTTTTCAATGTCAGTAACATGACTTAGGCTTGCATGAGTTCCACCAAAGATGTTGGAAGGTGCAGGATGAGATGTCATTATTGGAGAGCTTTATATGCATTGTTGGGCACTCAAGGTTTTTGGACTTGTGGTGCTCTAACATGGTATCAAAACTTAGGTTGGGCGAGTCTCTCCGTTTGCATTTGTTTTTCCTTTTGCATTCTGTTTCTCTATTGGGAAATTTGCATCTCCACTTGCGCGAGGGGGGGGGGAGGGGGTGGTTGGAGAGCTTGACATGCATTGTTGGGCCCCTTGCCTAATAGTCATCCTGTCGCATATAGTCCAGCTCTCACTGTTCTTCCCATGTTTTCCTCTATCATTCCTACCTCCTTTAAAGTACTTAACAAAATTTCCTTTCTCATTTGTATGATATATTCCCGAAGCTTGTCTTTGAATGAATGTGTGAATAAGGTGCATTATGGTTAAGCAAAAGTTAATTGATTTTCTAATATAGATTGTTGCGACTGTTGTGGTGGTTTTCGTGAACTTATTTGGGTTTTGGATATTGGCTTTTATGTTTCTATGGTTTTAGCCAAAAATTGGGTACCCTATTTTCTTGACTTAGTAATTGGGCAGCTGAATATTTTACCTGTGACAAATATTGCATCATGACAAATCCCATAATCAATTCCATGGGACCAGAATTTTCTCTATCAATAACCTGGAGAGAAACATTTCTATTCCATAATGCCTAGTCACGACAATAAACTATAACTATTTTAATTTAGAGAGAGAGAGAGAGAGAGAGCCAAGCAAAAGTTGAGTGGTGTTGCGCAGAAATCTATATTATAGGAGATGCGATGCAATAAAAGAGAATAATAAGCACAAAACATAAGGATTTATCGTGGTTCAGTAGTCAGTGTGACTACCTACGTTCAATTCTCTTATTACTTGTGAAGAAAAAATGTTACAACTGATTAGGTTTACACGAACTTAAATGAAACCTTAATCCTGGATACAATGACAAAATCTCCAAAATACCTATAGCATGCGATGCAATAAAAGCGAATAACAAGCACAAAACACAAGGATTTATCGTAGTTTAGTAGTCAGTGTGATTACCTACGTCCACAACAGCAGTAGAGTTCTCTTAGTACTTCTAAAAAAAAATATTAAAACTGATTAGGGTTACACGAATTTAAATAAAATCCTAATCCTAAATACAATGGCAAAATCCCCAAAATACCCATATCATACCTTGAAGCAGCACCCTCCATCACTATTTCCAAAGCCATCCTCCAAACTACCCATCCTCCATCCTCCTAGACTATTTACAAGACAATCCTATAAACCCATCCTCCGTCATCTCCAAGACTGATTTATGTTGTTATCTTCGCAAGCAAGCATTCTGATCACTTTCTTTATAAAAAAAACACCCTAATAAATACTTAATACACCTTGAAAAAATGCAAATATATATATATATATATATATTCTAATAAAAAATAAAAATAAAAAAGAGAGAGCATTTCAGTTTCATTCGTCTTACACGCAAACAAGTAGTTATATACAAAATGCAGTAGTTGATCTTCAAATATAACCAAGAAAAGTGCCACTAGCACTCCAATAAAAGACCCTAACCCTTACAACTTTAACCCTTAAAGCTAGGTTGTCGTAACTTCATTTGTGCCAACCCTCTGCAGCCTCTCAACATATGGAATGGTGAACTACCCCGCTTTCTTGAATGCCTCAATCATTACCTGACCAATATACTCCCCATTTTCTTGTGAATCTGTGAGTGCAACCATGGCGGGGCCGAAGCCGCTGATGCAGCAACCGAAGGATTCGGCCTTCATGGCTGCGGCCTTAACAGATTTCATTCCAGGGATGTGCTCACACCAGAATCCGTGTAACGCAAATGTGGAGGACATAATCTTGCCCACCGCGGTCATAGCCCCACTCGACAAATCCTTTGCACCCTCGTGATAAATCTTATCCCGTGAATCAATACCCCTTGAAAAAAGGGAATCATCTACCTTCCACAAATGCACTTCATCATAACTTGGAGGTTATATGGTCGGAATTGCTATTACAAAGACCACATCATGTTCCTTCGGGAACTCCAAGGGCTCAATTATAATGCCGCTACCAATACTAAGCTTCCCGTGGACAATACCTCCATAGATAGAGGTGGCCACGTTAAATGCCCAAAAAGGCTCGAGGTAGACTAAGAATAGATCAAACGGAAGACTAGGAGGCTCAAGTACCACAATGGCAAGTAGGAGGTCAAGTTGTGATAATGGTGAACCAAACATATGGTTGACTGCAGTGGCCATTGTTGCAGCCCTAGTAGAAGGGCTACCTAGCTCCAATCGCAAGTCCTTTCAAAGTGAGTGACAGCCCAACTGATCTGGTGGCCTTGAGCTTCTTCAGGAGGTTGTAGGCACAAAAACCGATCTAGTTTTGGCGAGGATCGTCGTGCCTTTCTTTTTTGTTCTCCTAGTTGATTGTCTACAACGATATCTCACCTAGGTTGACCTCGAGGTCAACCTTGAGTCACGTCATTGCCAAAATCTTCAAGTGCAGCTCCAAGAAAATAGCTATAAGGGCAGAGATCCGTCACCGTTGTCGGTGCGAATGTTTGAACCCAGTTATATGATGGCTACACAGCAGTATCACCAACAGCGTGGGGGATAAAGTCGGTAAAGCGTCTCAATGATACAGATCAAGATAGAGAGAGGTTTGGGGAGTTATGGTTGGGCTTAAGGCTTAAGGTTGGAGAAGGCAATGAGAGGCCATAGGTTGACACAGTGATGAAGGTGAAATTGCAAGATTCATCATACTTGAGGGGTTGTTATATAGAGAGAAATCCAGATGGCTGGAGAGAGAGAGAGAGAGAGAGAGAGAGAGAGAGAGAGAGAGAGAGGCATCCATCGCAAAGGCTACTCCCAAGCCCAAATTATCTAGACAGATTATCTGTTGCAGAGTTTCAAACTTGAGAGATGGACACCCGGACCAAAGAGACCCATAGGTTGGACTAACCCATCTAGAATAAAAAATGGGGTAAATAATATCCATATCAAGAAGTTTGAGAACTTCTCCCCTCACAACCTCTTTCATTGTTGGGTTTTAGACTAACCCATCTAGAATCAGAAATATGGTGAATAATATCTACATCAAGAAGTTTAAGAACTTCTCCCCTCACAACCTCTTTCATTGTTAAGTTTAATTGCCGTTGCATTTGACACACCGGTTTAGCCTCTTCCTCAAGGTAAATTTTATGTGTGCACACTAAAGGACTAATCCATGTAGATCGGTAATTGTCCACCCTAATGTTTTTCGATGTTTTATGAGCACCTTTATTAAACTTCTCTCTCAGTCACCCGATATACTCGAATATATGACTACCAGATATGATTCACCCTCCCCTTGGAATGCATACTTAAGTTTGGAGGGTAATGGCTTTCTTTCAGGAGTTGGGGCTTTGATTTTCGAAGGTTGGGGTTTGGTTGGACTAGGGGGTAAAGGTTTAAAGGATGGGGTCCATTGACCCCCTGTCATGAGGGATATGACCTCTACACCACTAGAACTCTCACTTGCTTGTACACCCCCATCCTCTAGACAATCAATTCCCTCACTAAAGATCAACACCCTCTTTAATGCATCTTCCCCACTTGCTCTATTGAAATGCTCTTGCACAATTGAGTCAATAAGACTTATTTCTCGGATATCCTCGTACTCATTAGGTTGCTTACCCGCATTAAAAATGTTCATACCCATGGTCATATTCCCAAAGGATAATTTCACTAGGCCTTCTTACAATAGATTATTGCATTGGAAGTGGCTAGGAAAAGGCCATCTTAAAATAACCGGGATTTGAACTTGAATACTAGGTTTCGTAACCGGTTGAGTGTCTAACACAATAAAGTCTACCGGGAAATAAAACTTATCGACTTGTTTCAAACCATCCTCAACAATATCCTTAGGTATCTTAATAGACCTATCGGCTAATTGGAGTGTGACCCTAGTTGGCTTAAGTTCACCTAACCCCAATTGTTCATACACAAAGTAAGGTAACAAGTTAACACTCGCGCCTAGATCTAGAAGGGCTCGGTCGATTCGATGATTTCCAATTATACATGAGACCATGGGGCACCCTGAGTCTTTGTATTTAGGAGGTGTTTTGAATTGCAAGATTGAATTAACATTTTTGGCAAGGAAATCATTTTTTTTCACATTCAATCTCCTCTTAACCATGCACAAGTCCTCCAAAAACTTGACATAAGACAGAATTTATTTGATGGCATCTAAAAGAGGGATGTTGATTTTTACTTGTTTAAAAGTCTTATCGATCTCTGAATTCAATAACTCACTCTTGGGCTTAGTCAATCTATGAGGGAAAGGAGCATGTGTTAAAATTTTTTGCTCTATCCTAGATGTCTCTTTGGCCTTTTCTATGTCTTTCTCCCCCCTCCCCCTCCCCTGACTTATTGTTTTCTTTTTGTTTACTCTAGAAGTTTCTCCCACCCTTTCTCTTGTGGTTCCTTAGACATGTAGTATTTAATAAGTCTTCCATGTTAAAGACACTGCGGAATGATTAGAAATCGGAGGCAGAAAGTACTAGCAATGATGAGCAAGTGATACGGGTGGATATGGATAGTTCGGATTTGGAGGATATCCATCCACAGAATGAGTCAGATTAGCAAAATTAGAGTATAGCTACCGATAGACCCAAATGTAATACTAAACCACCAGTCAAGTATGGTTTTGAGAATCTAGTTTCGTATGCATTGATTACTAGTTATGGGGATCATTCTACTTTTCAGGATGCAGTTCACAATACAGAAAATGGTGGATGGATGAAAACGATGATGAAAGAGTTGGAGTTGGTGGAACTTCTAAGGGAAAGAAGGCAATTGGTTGCAATTATATAGGAAAAATGAAGTAATCTCTGAAAAAGGTGTAAGATTCAAGCCTCGGTTAGTACCAAAGGGATACTCATAAAGGAAGGGAGTTGATTATGATGAGGTCTTATCCCCGGTTGTCAGATATACATCTATCACAACAGTTTTAACTTTGGTAGCAAGTCACGACTTGAAATTAGAACAGCTTAACGTGAAGACAACTTTCCTCCATGGCGACTTGAAGGAGGATATTTACATAGTGCAACCTGAAGGATTCAAGTAATTAGAAAGCGAACATCTTGTTCGCAGATTGCAGAAGTCTCTCTACGGGTTAAAGCAGTCTCCACAGCAATGGTACAAGAGGTTTGATTCTTAAATGATTCAGACTGGCTACACAGGTTGTGAGTATGATTGTTGTGTTTATATTAAGAGTCTTTAAGGATGGTTTACATATTTTTCTACTACTTTATATGGATGATATGTTGATTGCTGCAAAGAGTATAGTTAAGGTTGGCAGGCTGAAGTCTCTTTTGAGTAAGGAGTTTGACATAAAGATGTGGGTGCCCTTGAATATATATATGTATGGAGATTCTCTATAAACACACACACACATATATATATGTATGTATGTATAGGACAGTTTCAGTACCCTTGAATCAGACTATATTGACATAAATTTCCATACTATATATCTATATCTATATATATCCTTATTATATATAAAGCGTTGTTTTGGAGTGTACAGTGTAAGGTCTGTTTTTCCCTTCAGTATCTGCATCTGAATAGCGTTTGTCATCTTTATCGTGTGCCATGAGCACCTTCTGCTTTGAAACAACAGCTAGCATTCGGTGTATATAAGGGTAATTCTCAGATGGTAATGGGTCATTTCTCTCTCAAATATGACCAGCACTTGGTTTCCAATTAATTAAGAGTTCTTTTTCGTTTTTTCTCATCATCAATTGAATAGCAGTCCCTGTTAAACCCCTTTGATTTAACTCTTTATCTGCAGAGGAAAGGGAGAAACCAGAACTGTTGGCAGAATCCCCTGCCAGGAGGAAGCGAGTTGCTCAAGACTCTGGGAAGACAGAGCAGCAGGTAAGTAGAATTGCAAGGGGATAAAAATTAATAAATTGGTACTGAAAGATGCTGATTCTTTCTCCTTTTTGTGATACATCAATACCAGCGTTATGCTTTCCAATGATATCTATTTTGGGCAACAATTTTAGGTGAACCAACTTGTTGCTCAACTTTTCCAAATGCGTGTTCGTATGAAAAATTTGATGGGTGTAATGGAAGGTGGATCTATTCCCGCACTAAGCAATCTTGAGGAGGCTCTTAAATCTGAAGAAAAGGTGCCTTCCTTTGCTTATGTTTGCGTTGGATGTTGACATCACCGTTTACTTATTTATTGGAGTTCATGTATATTCACTTTTATGCTCTAATTCCCATGTTGCATTTGTTTATCAAATGTATAGGAAATCATAACCTGATTCTGCATTATCTTTTACCCATAGCTGTTAGATCCATATTGTTGCATAATTTTTTCTGAAACTTTGATCACAGGCCTTGTGGCCCACTTGGTATCCTAGATTGGTCTGCTGGGTTTGGGTTTTAACCCTGCCAAAATATCTTCTAAAATAATATTATTAGTAATGATTTTCTTATCAATTCTATAAAAATAAAAATAGAGTTTACTCAATGCAAGCCTTGCAAAGTAGTAGGCCAAGGTTAAAATTGTTCCATCATGTATGGCGGAAACTGTAATGGGTTCTCCATCTTTCTGTTGTGACGTGTTGTCCCTGCACTATGGTACCCATCTTTATTCTGTTTTCTGAACTTTCGGTCCATCTTGGTGTTTTAGTTGATACTTTAGATGATTGAGTTGTTAATATCCTTTCTTGTCATTTCTTTTTTGTATATTTGACCTTCCAAAAGGAATCTATTTGATTCATTTGTAAACGAACCTGTTCCTTCTGCAGCGATGATTTTCTTCTTATTATTATTGTAGTCAACTATAGTAGACCTCATATGCCCTTGATCCTATTCTGTTGTTTTGAACTCCGAGCCTTTAAGTAAGAAGTGAGCTGCAACCTCATACCACTTGACCAATATGTGATTGTTCTAGGAATAACTTTTTACAGACAAAAAAAAAGGAAAATAAATAAACTAAAAGGAGCTTTCAAACCTGTTCCTTCTGCAGCGATTATTTTCTTGTTATTATTATTGTAGTCAAACTATAGAAGAATTCATATGCCCTTGATCCTATTCTGTTGTTTTGAACTGTCAGCCTTTAAGTAAGAAGTGAGCTGCAACCTCATACCACTTGACCAATATGTGATTGTTCTAGGGATAACTTTTTACAGGAAAAAAAAAAAAAGGAAAATAAATAAACTAAAAGGACCTTTCGCACGTTGGTGGATTGTTGGGAAAAATGAGCCATTGCTTCATTGGGAAAGTCACCATCTGTGTTGTAAAAACAAATTTGGTACGCAAATCTTGTTGTAAAGGCCTTACCTCCTGAGTTCTCTATTTTTTTAAGTAACTTTTAAGGATTCATCAGACTTCTATCTCATTCCTCATTTGGTTTTGCTAGCTCTATGGTGTTATTATTATGACTCAAGCTGACAAAGTGAAACATTTACGCATTGTATGTCAGGCTCCCCCTGGTACAGCAAGGAGGAAAAGAAGGTCAGAATCGAGGAGGCAATTTGCGGACTCAGCTTCAGCAAGGCCAAGTCCTCGTGGTTTTGGGGCCAGGAATTGAGTTTCAATCTTTCAGCAGACATGGCAATAAGGACCTGGAGATCAATGGTTGTCAGCACTACGTTTGTATCTTTTGCTTGGATTATCAAATCGTGGAAGGGAGAGTCTCCCGAGTTCTTTCAGCTAGGAGCTTCAAGCACATGCTTGTTGCTAGTTCAACTTTCACGGAAGTATGGCCCCTTAGTATTTGACATGATCAAAGATGATACTGGATATGATCTGAAATCATTTGTCATTGTTTCAAATGTGATTGGGTTGTAAGAACTTGTATAATCTTGAAGAGCATGAAAGATCATTTGACAATTTAGTTTGACCGTGCAGTTTCGGTATGCTGAAACTCCTTTGGCCCGTTCTTATTTTTCCTCTTTTTGTGCATTGCCTCCCACTTCTGCTAGTTTTCCTTCTTGCTACTAGTTAAAATCTTAATTTTTATAAGCTTATTAGTGCACCCTAATGCGAGGTTTGAATCTAAGAATTGCTGAGGGAAGAAAAGAAAAGGAAAATTAAATTATTTGTACTTAATTAATTTTTTGAATAAAAAAATAAGAGTTTTTGTTTTAGGTTTATCTATTTATTTTCTTAGCCCAACCAAACAAAAGCCAAGTGTTTTGAGTCATAACAAATGGATTGCCATTTCATTTTCTTAGCTTCTCTCAATTGAGCTTCCTTTCCTTTCATTTCTATTTTCCTTTTGTCAGTAAATCTTAGAAACGAACATAGCAAAAGGGCTGATTGGAAAATGAATGCATCTGTTTTCATTTGGCATGTATATATATACAAAGAAATAATTTATATCCAGAGAGGAGATGCAAATAAAGTGAAACATGGTAAAATAGAGTATTTTTGTTAAGAAGGTTGACGAAGATGGAGCTATGTTGGGCCTTTATTTCAAACTTAACAGTGGAATTAAGTAGAGTTTGTTTTCTCAACTAAATCTATAAAATAACAATTTGAGATAACTTGTACTCTTGAGGCGCAGTTGAAGGTGAACAAGTTAGTGTAGTAGCAATGACTACCAAGTTGTTCTTCCCTAATTTCACAAACCATCACTAGATAGATAATGCTTCATGACAATTAATCTGCCATTTTGGGTATTACATGACACAATAACACCATGCATCTCTCTCTCTCTCTCTCAACTTTTATGTACGTTGAGAGGACAGGAAAAATTTAATTATAGAAAAGGATTTCCTGCAATAGGAGTTGCGAGACTTCCTACGACTCTAGATAGATGGCAGTATATCATGTGGCCACATAATAAAATTATTAAAATTCAGATGTGATGTTAGTTTTTCAATGACCCAATAAAACTCAATAACTGTTGAATGTTTATTGCAATATGTATGTTTTTATTTTTATTTTCTTGTTTATAATGACTTTTTATACGTGGATAGTGTCAGAGATCATTACGTACCTGAACACCAAGATGTTCTTATAGCTTCATCTATGACAAAATTCATTATCCTCTCGTGAGCTTAAATATACTTCTTTGAGTTTCTCCTCAAATTATGGAACTACTCATAACCACTTTCACTCTTTGAATGGTGGTGGCCAAGCAAGTGGGGAAAAACTTCTCATACACAACAATAACTAAAATGACAAAACAACCCAAAAGTGCAATGACATGTGGTTTACTGCAAAGGTGGCCTTCAAGGGTAATATGGTCATTTTGACATTCAAAGAGAGTTGGTTAATCCCAACAGGTTTTCCCGGGCAGTTTGGAACCTGGAAGCAAGAAAAAGGAAAGTCGTTGAGAGCCTCCTCTGTTCCATCCAAATAACCGGTAAATTCTCTGGGGATACCGACGCGTGTAGAAAAATCATGATTAGTTATATAGATCTCTACTCTCTATATCTATTTCCCTTCAGAATTAACAAAGAGAAAAGGGACAGATAAAGAAGTAACTCAGTTGAAGGCTGAGATTTTCAGGTCAAGAAGAAATGGAGGTACCAGAGGGAGTTATAGATGGCTCTGATCAGACATTTCCGGCTGCCGACCTAGACAAAGAATTGAATCCTGGCCACAACAAGAACTTTGAGGTTGATTCCGTATCGTCCCAAGTGGCTGCCACAAAGGAGATTAAGGTAAATTTTCTGGTGATTAACCTACATTTGTTTTTTGCTTCATTCAACATTGGGTGAAGATGTCATATGTACTTGATATTTTGATATATAAGAAGAAGAACAACATTTTTAGTTTAACTTGTGCAGTAGATCACAGGAATTTTTTTTTTTTTTTTTGGGTTTATTTTCACAAATATTATGGTCAAATCTTTTTTTTTCATATACGAAAATTAAGAGTTAAATCCTACAGAGTGATCTAATAAACTACACGTTCCTCAAGTTTGTTTGTTTTTTTTTTTTTTTTTGGGTTCCTTGTGATGTTGATAGATTTATCTTCTGTTAAAAAAAAAATAAAAATCTCTCTTTGATAGACGAAGGGATTTGTGATTGATTAAGGGTGTGTTTGCAACTTAAAGGAAAGAAGGTAATGTAAGTGTAAGAGAAATTCTACATAAAGTAGTTATTTTTCTTGGATTGGTTTGGAGAATACAAAGAAAGAAAAACGAGAAGGAAAATAACTTTCATTTGTTTGATTATGAAGAAAAGAGGAAAGAAAATAATAGAAAGTAACGATGAAAACAACTACAGTAAACTAGGCAAGCGAGTTAATAAAAAAAAGGAAAAAGAAAAAGATGCGTGGAATTGTTTTTTTTTTTTGTTTTATTATTACTATTTTTACTTTCCCCACCAGTTATCCATTTTTCCTTGCATTTCTAATGCTAATGTATTGATGACAATGTCCAAAATGTTTATGTTGAAGGAACAAGCTGAAGCATCTGAGATTCAAAAAGAAAGGGAAAAGAAGGATGCACTGCAAACACTCAAATCTGCCATAATTGTTTCAGGGATCGCTGTGGCTGTGGTTGGGGCAATCTTCGCCATAACCAGGAAATTGAAAGAGAAATGAAGCTTATTACATGAGAAAATCGACAATCCCAGCAATTTTCATTACAGTTTCTCTTCTTGACTTTGATTTCTTTTTACGTTTTATAATGAGTAGTACGGATGTATAGGTATTTTTACTTCCAAATTAATTGTTCATGTGGAAGTATCAGAGCATAAAACTAATGCTACTTTTCTTTGTTAACTGCATTTGCAAAGTTCATATAGTATATTAAAATCATAAATTTGGACAATTTAAGAGTTCTTTTTGTTCTTCTTCTTCTTCTTTTTTTTTTTTTGTTTTATTTTAACGTTAAAATATGCATAGATGTAGCAGCGCACATAATTTTAGATTCATATTAATTCTATATTTGCTTTCTTAAATTTGCATTTTCATCAATGGACTTATAAATATTTGAGTAGCAGCGCAGTTAAGATAATTGTTTTCCCTTAAAAACATAACAGTACATTTTTGGGATTGCTGAACAATATCTTATTTATTGTTTGAAAAAGAAATGAAAAGAAAAGTCTCTTATTCTTGTTGAGATGAGATTTTATTCAAGTTTTAATTTCATTGCTCAAGGATCCTTAATTCATACATTTTTAGAACTTCCCATTGCTTGTATATTTTACACAAGAAGTGATTTTTCTTCTTTTCAAAACCATATTAAATGATTAAACATTGTCTCCGATAATATTCCATCTTGTAAATATAATCCACAAGGCTGATATCCTTATAGTGGAGTGGCATGCGGTTTAATTTGATAGGCAATGTTTAATTTTTGAGGATTAATTACACCAAGACCCCCTCAACTATAGCCTTTTTTTACTTTACTCCCTTCATTTATAAAAATTAATTTAATAACCAAAATTTATGATTTTGAAGAGTTAGTTTGTGATTTTGGTGAATTCAGACTTTGCTATTTAGGTTCTTCTCTCTGTATAACATTTACCATTTTGGTCATTAAATTGATTTTTTTTGTAATAGAATGATATTTTAGGTATAAATGAAGTTATAGTACTCATTTGCAAATCACAAGATAAAATTCTATCTATTTTTTTTCTAACAAAAAGATAAGGTGGGAATTAATTGCAAAGATAAAGAATGTAATTATAGCATTTTATAAATGAAAGGGGCAAAGTGAAAAAGAGTCATATTTGAGGGGGTCTTGGTGTAATTAACCCAATTTTTATACTACAATATCTCAACGCTGAGTTACCGAGTTTGACTCTGCCATTGGGTTTGTTATAAGATTCCGATTGTTAAACTTTCTCAAAAGAGATGTGTACAATTTGATATATTTCTTATGATGAAATTACTTTTTATTGATTAACAAAAAAATATAATTCACGAGACACTTTTGAATGTTTATGTGAGGATATGACCAAGCACTAAAAAGGAAATCTGAGCTATTTGAAATGGCTTAAATTTTAAAACAAAATTAGATTTGGATAGATCTTCATCCCATCTTAAAATTCATTCGAAAATGGTTAGTTTTTGACAAAAATTGATTTAACAAAGCTTCACATCCCTTTATTCCAAGAGGGAAATAGTATGTTACACATATCTATTGATTTTGTGACAACATTTATCTCTTTAAAGTCTTTTCATTTACAAGGAAACTAATATAGCTAATGCAATAACCAATAAGAAATCATATGCCACATTTTAATAGAGATAAGTACTCGAACTCAATATTATCTTACTATTGAGTTTTTTTATCCTAGATAATTTAGACTACTTAACGTGAGATAAGAGCAAACAAACATGACTTTATCCTGAAAAATAAACATGGCCATAACGCTTGGCATTTTAGATCATTGGCAACATAGTTGCCAACATGAAAAATAGAAGTGAAAAATAATTACGAAAATGAAAGTGAAAAATGTGACATTAAAAATTTCGAGCCTACTCATGTAATCATGGCCTACCTTGTAGGCTTATGCTATTTAAAGTGGGTTGAACAGACAGGAATACACCTTTTTTTCTATGCTTCAGCTAGTTTGACTAGATGTATCCATGGCCGTCGCGTGCCGCATCTCCTCCGTATTGAATGTGGGTCTGTTCCTCATTAAATGCGGCCGATTGAGCATTAAATACCCTTAAATCCCTAACTCGGATTATCCGGCTTGGGGCCGAATAACCTTTCTAATTGGACTGATCAAGAGTGCGGGCTTGGGTTACCCTAATAAAGTCTGGGGTGCTCTCGGCCCGCGTGACCCTCTCCTGGTATTCATTGGGCTTGCTCTTTTGGGCTGGGCTCGGGGATTTATGAGCCACAATTGCCCCCTAGCCTAAGCGTCCTTCAGAAGGGGGCTGGGGCTAATACACCATAGCCATTTCGAGCTGTGACGTTTCCTTTGTTAGAAGTTTTAATACAACGCGACTGTTTGAATGACCCGAAGAAGCTACCGCCGTCTCAACTTTCTCGGTCAGACGAAGACGTTATGGCTATCTTCCAAATGCGGGGGCAAACTCTAACTTCAAACTTCGAATCTATCTCTTTTGTAAAGGTAGCAACTCGGTACGTTTTCCTTCTCATCTTGTGTGTCTCTTGCATCCTTGAGTAGGAAACCATAGAAACCCTGGTCTTTAATCTGCGATGGGGTCACGCCTTAGGGGTATGCTTCCACTTCCGATGACACAGCGGCATTTAAAGCCCGATATAACTTCCCGTCGGGTGTAGACATTAAGCTAATCGGTCCCACCGATGATGGTTGGGTAGTAACAGAGGAGGGGACTCCCTTCCCTCTTATCGCCATTATAGAGGGTGGACTACGTTTTCCCATTCACCCCTTTCTGACCGAGGTCCTCAATCATTATGAAATCACCCAAATCCAACTCGCGCCAAATGGATATAGGATAGTGATGGGGGTGGTCGAGTTGAACAGAAGGTTAGGTCTGAACCTAGGGCTTCATGAATTCGATTACTGTTACACGGTGGTAAAGATGAACACTGCCCGATCAATCCATCGTAGATACTATTTTAGGGCTAGGGCTGGCCCCAAAAAGTTGGTTCAGCTTCTTCCAAGCTCGGGGAAGGGGATTGACGATGTTATAGCTAGAGTAAGCAGTCCATGGGAATTTGGGGAAGTCCCCGTGGAACTAGCCCCACCGACGCGATGCCCTAGGGTCCCGCGAAAAATAGGTTGATCTTCTCCTTCCCGATCTGGTGCAAGCTTCCTCCCTATATCTTTTTGTAATCCCATCTGTTTTTAACTTGCTTCCCTCTTCTTTCCGCTTTACAGCTGAATTCATCACCAAGGACAAGGATACCGAGCTTCTGGGGGTGAACTTGAACGCTCTAGGCATCGCTTAGGCGTACAAGGGCAAAGGAGTCTGAGCCGGGATTGGGCGTACGGCCCACGTTTTGCTGGGGTACCCCGTTCGGTACTAGTCTTTCACAATGGTGTATGGGATTGCAGCCTTAGTCGTTGCAGTGCAGAAGGCTGAAGAGGGCCTGCATGAGATCGGCGAGTACCTAGTATTGTCGCTCCTACCCCCTGCCGTTTTTAGCGTCATGCCTATCTCTGCCGTTGGCAAAGAAAGCATGGCACCCAAATTGCGCGATTTATCACTGGCACTAGGAGGGAGAGCTTCCAAGAAGAGAAAAGAGGCGATCCCATCCTTCGTCGGTGCGACCTCCTCTACTGCAGAAGTCGTTGCCTCGAGCGGCGGTGTTGAGGTTCATCATCCTGCTGCACAATCCAACACTGGAACTGAAGCCGGCCGTGAACACATAGTTTTGGTTGGAGCCTTGGCACCTCAGCAGGGTGCCAAGAAGAGGAAACTAGTGAAAACTATAGATAAGGAAGTGGTTCAGGAGAAAAGAGCCGATTTTGCTGTTCCTCCATCTACATCGGCAGAGGCTGATCCAAGGGGCAAAGGCAGGGCTGAGGAGCCGACGCCCGAAGAATTTGTAGTTCAACTGAAAGTTGACGGTCGGCCGATGAACACCCAGGATTCGATACTCAATGGTCCTGGAGTGGCCATTGGTGCCGTCCAATCCTTAGTACCGCCTGCAGATGTCCGGGAGTTGAGCGAGATCGACGATGATACTCTGCTAGGTGGCGCTGTTCACGGATTACTGGTGGTACGTAGTTCTTTTCCGCCTGTCGTTCCTTTTTAAGTTTTTCGCCGAGTCCCCATTCTAACTCCTATCTTATTTTCTTGGTTGTAGGGAGCCATCCAAAGCTTGGAGATTTTGCAACGATTTTGCATCCTCAAAGATCGGTACGCCGACCTGTTGTTGGACCGTGACCGATATAGGCGAAGGTTTCACATAAGGGACAATGAGGCCAGAGGATTTCAAAAGGCTTTCATCGAGTAGCAGGCCGTCCTGGGGGACACACTGGCCTCCCTCAAACTGAAGGAAAAAAGACTTCAAGGAGGCTAGGGTCGAAGTCGCTAATCTGAAGACGAGACTGTCCAAGGCTGAGAAATCGACGTCCGATGCGGAGGCGGCTGTGGCCGAATCCCAATATGGGGTGAACAAGCTGAAGAAGGAGTGTGAGGCTCAGTACACTAAGGGTTTTGATGATGCCGGGGATCATTATGAGACTCAAGTGAAAACCATCTTCGAAGGTGCCTTTCGAGATGGGTGGAGGTTGGCACTGAAAAAGTCAGCACTAGACAAATCTTCCCCTTTATGGACGAAGGTACCAGCTTACGCGGACACCGAGCTAGAGTCTAAGGGCGATGAGGGTGCCGATGTCCATGGTGGTGGGGTGAATACTGGTTGCGGACCCCAGGAGATTGATGGAACCACTCTAATTGAGCTTTCGCAAGCCGATCAGCGATCGACCACTAAATTATGCCCGACTGACCTTTCCATTGCTGATCCCCCAGCAGCCGAAATACCTTAGGGTCATTCTTCTTTTGCCATTTCCCAAATTTGTTTATTGAACTCAACAATGTAATTTTTGATTGTTTATAACTGAACACCTTTCTACTAGTCTTTTTTATGTGCCATTTCACCCATAGACAACTGATTCTTACTGTGGATGTATGAGCCAATTTTGCCAAAGCCGAAGTTTATTCCATACAATTTTAGGAAAATAAAAGGTTTTTTACTTGCCGAGCTCCCGAGCTTTAGGCTCAAAAATTGTTTTGGTACAGAAAATAAATGCCTTAGATGGCATACTGCGACTTTTTACCAGGCCAAGTCATTAAAAGTTAGGCTGTGGGTCAAAAAACTTTCTTTTTTTATTCTTGTTTCTTATGATGATCCCGCTGATCTTTTTAACTCAGGTTGAACCCAAGTGGGTCTGTGATTCAGATGCGGCTGGCCTGTCCTGTTGTTTTAAATAGGACTCAGCTGTCCTGTGGAATTAATTTTGGGTGACCTTCGTTGGCCGACCTGTTCATAAATGATCCAGGACCAGGGTTTTACACCTAGTTTTTTGTGACCTTCATTGGCCGACTTGTTCAACTTAGATAAGACCAAGTTTTTACACTTGGTTTTAATGACCTTCATTGGCTGACTTGGTCATAAATAATCTAGGACTAGGTTTTTACACCTGGGTTTTTTTTTTACCTTCATTGGCCTACTTGCCCCACTTAGACAGGACCAAGTTTTTACACTTGGTTTTAATGACCTTCATTGGCCGACCTGGTCATAAATGATCCAGGACTAGGTTTTTACACCTGGTTTTTGTGACCTTCATTGGCCGACCTGTCCAACTTAGACAGGACCAAGTTTTTACATTTAGTTTTAGTGACTTTCATTGGCCGACCTGGTCATAAATGATCCAGGACCAGATTTTTACACCTTTTTTTTTTTTTTTTGCTTTTGTCGTCCTTCAATAATTTGCAGTTTGGAGTGGCATCAAATTTTGTTGAGTAGCTTCCAATTTTCATTAATTTTGCAAAGATTACATATTTGTCGAAGGAGGTTCCATTCTTCTGAGAGTAAAATTATAGTTAGAACACCCTTTGAAGATAAGAAGGGCCTACTGGTAGAACTTCCTGATATTATTAGCGTTCCAAGGCCAGGGTAGTTGTCACCTTTTGTCAACCGTCTCCAGTCGATATGCCCCCACCCCGACTTGGACGTAACTCTACAGGGGCCTTCCCAGTTGGGGCCTAGCTTCCCGTCTGCCGGATTTTTCGTTGCCCCCAACACCTTTCTCAATACTAGATCTCCAGGAGTGAAGGGTCTCAGTTGTGCCCTTTTGTTATAAGATCAGCTCAGTTGTTGATGATACCCCGTAAGTTTGATTAGGGCACTCTCATGTCTTTCTTCAACTAGGTCCATGTCATTTGCCAAAGTCTGATCATTGAGGCCGGTATCAAAAGCCACCTATCTAATCGTAGGGAGCCCCACTTGCAAGGGTATTACTGCTTCTACCCTATATGCCATTGAAAAATGGGTTTCACCAGTAGATCTCCTTGGAGTGGTTCTGTGGGACTATAATACGCTGGAGAGTTCTTCAACCCATCATCCTTTAGCCTTTTCCAGGCACTTTTTGATGCCGTTGAGCATTGTTTTGTTAGAAATCTCTGTCTGCCCGTTGCACTGTGGATAAGCCGGTGTCGAATAATAATTCCTAATACCTAGTTCATCACAGAATTTTCTAAATTTGTTGCCATTGAACTGGGTGCCATTATCTAATACTAGCACGCAGGGTATGCCGAACCATGTAATGATGCTCTTCTAGGCAAATCTCTTTGCATCTGACTCTTTGATTGTCGAGAGTGGCTCTGCCTCTACCCATTTGGTGAAGTAATCTGTGGCCACAATGAGAAATCTTTTGTTACCTGGAGCTCGGGGGAGAGGTCCGACTATGTCTAGCCCCCACTGGGTAAAGGGCTAGGGGACAATAATTGTTGTGAGGTCTTCTGCCAGCTGATGGATCAACGGGGAGAATTTTTGACATTTTTCACATTTCATCACATGCTGGGTGTCGTCCTTCTGCATGTATGGCCACCAATATCCTTGCGAAATCTCTCAGTGAGCAATAGATCTACTGTCGATATGACTTCCACAGATTCCTTCATGAATTTCAAATAAAATAGCCTGCACTTTGTTAGGATGAACACAATATAAATAGGGACTAGTAAAAGACCTTCTGTACAGCTCCCTGGTAGGAGAGAGCCAATACTTTAGAGATTTGTATTTAACTTTCCAGGCTTTATTATTGTCTTCTGGGAGTACGTCTCTATCTAGGTAGGAGATGATTGGATCCATCTAAGAGGGTCCCAATTGCTCAATAGCCAGGGCTTGCTCTTATTCTTGGAATATGCTCGGGCTGGCCAACATATCCACATGGATTGTTTTCTTTGAACCTGATTTTAGAGTCGTGGTGAGTGTAGCCAAGGAGTCGGCATGAGCGTTGCTGTTGCGGCTGATCTGGAGAAGCTTGTACTTATTGAACTTTGCTAGCAGTTCTCTTGCTTTCGCGAGATATTGCGTCATCCTGTCTTTCTTTATTGTGTACTCTCCGGTGATCTGATTTACTGCCATCTGGGAATTGGAGTAGATCACGATATCGAAAATATGGAGGTCAATAGCTTGGCGCAACCCTGCGAGCAAAGCCTCGTATTTTGACTCGTTGTTTGAGGCGGTAAACTCCAGCTTAATGGCCTATTCCAATGCCATGCCATTTGGCGTGATGAGGATTATCCCTGAGCCTGCCCCCCTGGTTATTGGACGCTTCGTCACCAAATAGCTTCCATCGACCAGTTTCTTCCCAAAGCTCCAAAGGAGGTTTGTCGTGTTGCGCACCAGAGATGGGGAATGTATTGAGTTCTTGTGAAATTTCAAAAGAAAATTCGGTAATAAAATTAGCTAATACCTAGCCCTTAATTGCCGTTTGAGGTTGGAACTTGATGTCAAATTCTCCCAACTCAATGGTCCACTTGGCCACTCTGCCAGAGAAGTCGGCCCTTCTTAAGAGTGGTTTCAGCTGGTGGTCTGTGAGTACGTTGATGGTGTGGACTCGGAAGTAGTGAACCAATTTGTGCGACGCTACTACCAGTGCAAGTGCCAATTTTTCGAATGGTAGATATCGGCTTTGAGCCCCCAAAAGAGTCTTGTTGACATAGTAGACAGGCTACTGCTGCCGGTCTTACTGTCGAAGTAACACGGTGTTGACCGCATGCTCCGATACTACGAGGTAAAGGAAGAGTTCCTCATACTTTAACATAGTAGAGAGCAGGGGAGGCTTGCTCAGATATTTCTTCATATTTGCCAAGGCTTGATCGCATTCCTGGGTCCAGCTAAATCGCTCTTGCTTTTTGAGAAGCTGGAAGAATGGTTTGCATTTGTCTGAAGATCGACTAATGAATCTATTGAGTGCTATTGCCATGCCTGTCAGCTTCTGTACTTCCTTTGTATTCCTCGGAGCCTGGACATTCTAGATAACACTAACCTACTGCGGGTCTATTTTAATGCCCTGGTGTGTAACCAAGAACCCAAGGAATTTCCCATAGCTAACCCCAAACACACATTTGGAGTCGTTAAGCCTCATTTTATACTACTTTAGGATGTTAAATACTGCCGTCAGGTTGTTGAGATGGTGACTGCCGAGCTTACTTTTGACCACCATGTCATCGATGTACACTTCCACGGTTCTGCCGATGTGATCTTTGAACATTTTGGTAACTAGACGTTGATAAGTGGCCCCAGCATTCTTTAGTCCAAAAGGCATTACCTTGTAACAGAAGATACACTGTGGAGTTATGAATGTGGTTTTTTCTTAATCATCTTCATAAAGTGGGATTTGATGGTACCCACAATAAGCATCCAGGAAGCTTATTCTTTCGAAGCCAGCCGTGGCATCCACCAATTGGTCGATCTTGGGTAGAGGAAAAGGGTCCTTGAGACATGCTTTATTGAGATCGGTGAAGTCAACACAAACTCTCCACTTGCTGTCTTTCTTCTTCACAACAACTGTGTTCGACAGCCAGCGGGGGTAGTAGACTTCCCTAATTACACCAACATCAAGGAACTTTTCGACCTTTTCTATGACGACATCTACATGTTATGTAGCTGCCCTCCTTCCTTTCTGGACCACAGGTTGGCATTGAGGATCTATGCTTAATCTGTGGCAGGCAATCTTCGTATCGATTCTAGGCATGTCGTGAGGCGTCCAAGCGAAGATTTCGAGATAGCTCATCAGGAGCTTGATCAATGAATTCTCTTCGGTTTGGGATAGGGAAGTGTTGATCACAAAGTACTTCTCCTGTTTTCGATCTATATGGACTTTCTTTAGGTCCTTAACTACTTTCTTCTCTGGCACTTGCCCAACGTCATCAATCGTGGGTGTGTCCTCGTGAAACTCCATCATCTGTAATTTACCTGCTTTTGCTTTTGTGGCACATACTGTAAGGAAGCAGTGCTTTACTGCAACTTGGTCCTCCCTTATCTTTTGAACCCTCTCTGGAGAGGGGAAGCGAATCAGTTGATGGTAGGAAGAGGGGATAGCCTTCATGAGATGTAACTATGTTCGGCCCATGATTGCATTATATGGAGATGACACGTTGACCACCAGGAATTCTGTTTGTAGAGTAATGCTTCCTGCAGTCACAGGGATGGTCACCTTCCCAAGTGGTCAAACTGGGTTGGAGCTAAACCCGATCAATGGGTTGAGTGAGGGTTGAAGGTCAGCATCTTTCAGTTCTAGCTTTTTGAAGAGGTCGTAGTACATAACCTCGGAGGAGCTCCCCTGGTCAATGAGCAACCTCTTCACGTCACAACTTGCCAAGCACAGAGTCATGACGAGTGCGTCATTGTGGGGGGTCTGAACTCCCACGGTCTTCATCAGTGAAGGTTATGGCTGTAGCGTCATTGCCAACCTTGGATTTTTTGGGAGGAGGTCCTATCTGTAATATTTCCTTCAAGTGCTCGGCTTTTTGAATATCGGCCCGGTATCTGTGTTGGTCGATGGCCTCAGAATCTGTCGACCCATGTAGCATGTTAACCATATGGGCCGATTTAGCATTGTCTCTCTGAGGGGGGGGCCTTCAGTCTTGACTGCTTGGCCTCCCGTGTCATCTTCTCTCGCTTGGTGATGTAAACTTCTCTTCTCCCTAAGAGGTTAGTACTCATGTTTTCTTAGGCCTTCCCACAGACGGCGCCAATTGTAAGTGAAATTTCTAGGAAAGCCCGACCGATCACTCGAACCACTATTGATGAGTCTCCAATTTGCTGTAGAGAAACAGAAGAGTTAGAATAGATCGACCCGCTTTGGGCCGATTACACTCTGACAGTCAAGTTAGCTATTTTCACCAGAGCTAAATCCAGAATCAAGACTATAAATACTTTAGGAATTAATTGTCCATACCTTGCTTCTCCAAGAGATTGTGTTTTTATAGTATAGTGTTCTTGGTCAAGCCTACTCATGTAATCATGGCCTACCATGTAGGTTTATGCTATTTAGAGTGGGCTGAATAGACAGGAATACACATTTTTTTTTCTATGCTTCAGCTCGTCTGACTGGATGTATGTATGGCCGTCGCATGCCGCATCTTCTCTGCTTTGAATGCGGGTTCGTTCCTCATTAAATGCGGCCGATTGAGCATTAAATGTCCCGAAATCCCTGACTTGGGTTATCCGGTTTGGGACTAGATAACTCTTCTAATTGGACTGACCAGTAGTGCGGGCCTGGGTTACCCTAATAAAGCTTGGGGTGCTCTTGGCCCGCATGACCCTCTCCTTGTATTCTTTGGGCTTGCCTTTTTGTGCTGGGCTCGGGAATTTATGACCCACAATAATATTTACAAGAAATTTTATTAAAATTTAAGAGAATGAAAAATATTAAAAATTATGAGAAGCAATTTTTTAGAGAGTATTTACAACATTTATTTATGAAATTTTAACAACTTTTTTTAAATTTTGTTAGAATTTTGAAAATATTTTTAGAACATTTTTAAAAATTTCTTTTCAAATTTTTTGATAAACAAGTTTCCTTTCCCAAATTTTCCTGGTAAAGAATACGAAAACCCGATGGGCTGAGAGGGCTGAATTGTATATATAATCAGAATTCAGAAAGCCCTAAGCCCATTTCCATTTTCATTTTGCCGCCTTCAATTGGCGCCACAAAACTCCTGGCGGCAGTGCAGTATAAGGGTTTAGCTTCCCACCGGCCCGGCGACCCTTTTGCCAGAATCAGGTGAGATTTCACATCCTGAAATTCCTCTCGCACTTCTTTTCCCACTTTCTGTATACACACACATATATAGGTGAGAATGCTTATATTATATATGCATTTTGTATGTATTTATGTATGTGTGTGTGTCTATAGATGCATTTATGTTCATGCGTTCGGATTTTAAGCCGATTAGATGCACTGGAAACTTAAATCTCATTGTTTGGTTGGAAAAGGAGCCAAGTTAGTCGGTTTACGTAAGTAGAAATTATTATGTGTTTGAATATATATATATATATATATACATATATGTATGTATATATATATGTGAAATCGTCCCCCAAACGTCTTGAAGGTAGATGCTCCTCTATTGTTCCCAGGGAATTGAGAGTGGCCTGGGGCAGATTTGAAGGGTTTAATTGATGAAAAATTGAGATGGTTTAGTCATTTGCTCCATTACATGAACTTTTTCCTCCCTATTTGTCTTAGTACCCAAACAAACCAAATGCTAAATGAATTGCTTTCTGGAATTGCTAGCAGCTGACTATTGTCAAAACCCATCTATTGTGAACCTGACTTCATTTACAAATCATCGTACTTCACTAACGATGAATGACTTAATGTTTATGTGACCAATCAGGTGGTTCAGAAAACTTTATTGTAAATTACAGGGACTGTCCTGCTTTACATAAACAGTACTGGGTAGACATTCAGTAAAGGGTGAACTTAGGTACCCATCAAGAGGATAATTTAAGAAGAAAATAATAAACTTGGTGTCTGGCATTGTTTTCTTTAAACATTGCGTAAATATCCTTGGAAAGGCTTAGGTGTCATGTCTAATTCTCTAATTCCGGACAAGAGATCACTTATTAAAAAAAATTAATTCTGAAATGTGATAGTGAAAGTGTAGTACAAGGATTTGTGAAAGTCCATCCAAGGCCAACTATTACCACCTGAAATCTGATTGAAGTTGCAGCAGTTGTTGCTGGCATTAGAATTGGGATGCTTGCTTTCTGCCACCTCCCATTAAGCTTTTCTGACACCATCCTGTAGAATTAATTCCCTGTAACCACACAAGCTGCTTCGAAGTGTCCACTAACTGTTCAGCCATTAAAGGGAGGGAGAAACTTGCAAATTGCAATGGATGGGTTATAATGAAACATTAGGCTCTATGCTGATAAAACTTTTAGTAGATGTATCCTCTACTTTTTCCCCTCACTTGGGAAGCATTACCAAATATGAAATAGATAAGTTCTGCAATCTCGTCACACAGGTTGCATGTGCTATCTAAGAGTTTTCATTGTCACTTCCAATTATGGTGCCTTAAGAGACGCTTGATCTGGGAAATATGTCCTGCATGACAAATACTTATAGTCTTTCATCTCCGCTGCAATTTAGGAATAATGCCTTCTGATTTGATGTTGGGTGAGAATAGCTCATCTGATTCTTGCAGTGCAGGAGGTGCTTCAATGTGGGTCTGTTATGCCCTGTGATGGGTTGCCATTCCCAAATGAGTCAAATGAAATCCTAGGAGTGGAGTAGTCCCTGACTAGAGCTGAATAAGCAGAGAGGGATTAGACAAGAAGATATTAGAACATCGTAGTTAAGTGTTTCTTAGAACTGAGATCAGAGTGCCTTAAAAGTACAACTCAAGCCCTTGCATATCCCTTTTCTTATATGTTTTTGCTCCATATGACAACAGTGGAAGGATTATATCTTTTTGATGTTATTTTATGGACATACATCCTTTATGCTTTATAGTCTACTTGTGAACTGAAGAAGTTTTCTTCTTTCACCTGCAGCCAACCATTACGTTGAGCTTTGAAACACAGTTCCTGTTTTTTTTTCTGTTTTGAAGGACATGGATACATCAAACCCTGCAGTTTTTGTAAATGCGGAGCTGCTGCGCATGTATGTGGGACGGAAGGTTCGGGCGGTTATTCAGGTTGTGCGATCTGACGGCGGTGGTGTTGTTGGAAAATCTACGGATGAGAAACAGTTAGTTGTAAAAGGCTCACCACCCCTGCCTCTTACTACTTATGTTGAGGTGATTGGTATTGCTGACGGTAACCAATCCATTCATGCAGAAATTTGGACCAACTTTGGCGATACATTTGGTATGACTTCTGCTTTAATAGAGTTTGGCTGTGCGTGGTGTTGGTTTGCGAATGCCAGTGGTTCTACTTATATTTCCTTTTACTATTGTGCTGTGTTGCAGTCGCATTGACTGCCCTTTGAAATTTTTGTTGCTTAAAGCTGAAGAAGCACTTCTTTAAAATGAAATTGTGTATAAGTGTAATATGTGGCAGATGAGGCTATTAGTTGTGTTCTTGTGTCGATTGAGTGAAGCAAAAGCAGCCTTTGAAAAAGCCTTCTGCTTTTTTAAAGCATTTGCAAGCTTTCTTTTATTCAAAGAAACTTGCTGGATTCCTGCCACAAAACACTTTTATTTCCTTCTGTATTCTTTAGTTGTTAAAAACTTTCATATGATTCTCAGAATACCAGAATAATAATCATAGCCCTTTCAAAAACTATTTTCCTACTTAAAATAAACCTAAAGTTTCTGACTTTCAAAATAATGTTCAACACCACTTAACTGCCAGCAGGTTAGCAGTTCTGTGACTTCTGTTTATACATGGTTTAGAAGGTATTAAGCAGCACAAAACTGCCTTTGGTTGGTTAAATGATGCTAGCGTGAGTGAAACTGAAATCTTTTCAAAGAAAGAAGTCTGGCTAGGTTAATGTGTAACTTGCCCCTATTAGAATGATTTACGGAGAGCCGAAATTAACCTGTTGTCAGTGGCTTGTTACCTGAGCATCTGCCATGTTTAAAGGTTCTTGTGGGCTATTTTTCTTCTGGATTATTTTTTTTCTGTTTTTCCCTTGTAAGCATGAGTAAAAAATGCCTCTGATATAGTATGATTTCACAGCAATGAGGATTATTGTGCCAAGACACTTACGGATACTGATTTAAAATTTCTTATGGGGGAGATCTGCGTGAGGGCCTTTCCTTACATTTTTTTATTTTTGTGTAATTTGTGCTGAAGGTACAGTCTACTTTTATCTTGTAGTGGACTGCCATTGATCTTATTTGATTTCACACTAATTTTTGTGGGTATTTTTGTGGTTTTGCTTCTAAAGGACTTCCTTTTCTCCCTCTCCATTGCAGACACGTACAACTACAATCAGCTTTGCCAACTTGCAAATGGGGAATATAAGCATTTGTTTATCTGAGGAAGTACATTGTGCATAGCTTGTTTGATGCTAGAGAGTGGGCAGCGTACATAATGTTGAACCAAGTGCCCCCTTGTTTTTTGGTATTGTATTTGGGACTTTCTTGTGCTGGGTTATGTCTTTTGGTGAACTATTAGTAAAGTTGGGTGGTGTCTGGGCATCCGTGATATTCTTAATGCAAGACTATCAAGTCTGTTTTTTGTTGGGTAATTAATATCAAGTGTGCTTATTCATTGCTGATTTTCAGACAAAATTAATCAACATATATTACTAGCTAAATTTTATGAGTTATTTGATGGTGAGTAGAATGTATTAGTTGAGCTTGTCTTCAAAGAATTTTCTTTATCTTGCATCAGATTGAGTTTGACATTAGGTGGGCAACTTTTTTCTACTGACAAAATATCTTTATCGGCTAAGCGAGTTAGCATATTTAAGTTTATACCTTGTCAAGTTCATTGACTAGTGGACCAACCTCGGCTTCAACGTCAGGAATCGTGAGGACTATGAAACGCGAGTTTTGATGATCCTAACCCTTTGTTGAGTGGTTAATTATATAGTATAAAAATATTTAAACATTTGCTTGGGGATGTTATGCCAACAATACTGTCAAGGGTTGAAAATGCTTGCATCCTTGCCCTTACCATAAACTACAAAATTCGAACGTCTGCTCTAGATGCTCTCCTAGTAGATCCTCATTTCTAGTTTCATCCAAGATGAAACTCATGAGAAGTGTTAATCTATTTGTTCTACAAAGTAATAGTCATTGAATTAGAATGTAGGTTTTAGTTCCCTTTGGTGTTTACTGGTAAATGATTTGTGTTTTTGGAAGCTGTCATGTGCAGGTTGATTTATATGAGAAAGATCATAATCTGGGTTGCACCATACAAATGCATTCATGGTTGGCCATCTCTCTCTCTCTCTCTCTCTCTCTCTCTCTGGATCAAGGATTTGGTGAGATAAAAAGAAATGGAAGAGTACATGGATATACATCATATGTTCGATTATTAGAGAAAGTAGAGGGTAAAAAAACATTAAAAAAAAAAAAATGACTTGAAATTTCTTATTTTGAAATAGATTCATCTTAATATGGCTATCTTTTATCTCGAGTTAAATATGCTTCTGATTTCATTTTTCGAGTTAGATTCAATGATAATAAGACAGTTGACACTCCCCTTGAATTAAATGTAAAGCTTCATGCTACTGATGGTGAACTGCTTGTTGATGTCACCTTATGTAGACAGTTTGCTGGGAGTCTTATTTATCTAACTATCACTAGATCCGATATCAATTATGTAGTTCATGTGGTAAGCCAGTTTATGAGAGCTCCTTGATCAGTTCATTATGTTGTTATTTTACGAATATTAGGATATGTTTGAGGTTTATTACATCAATGATTGTTGCTTTCTTCTACTTCAAAACTTGCACTTACAGCTTACTTTGACTCAAATTGGGTTGGTGATGTGATAGATTGATGTTCCACAATTGGTTTCTCCATTTTTCTTGGTAATTTATTGATCTCTTAGAAAAGTAAGAAGCAAGCTGTGGTTGCTCCTTATAGTGTTAAGGCTAAGTATATGGCTTTAGCATATACTACTTTAGAAATTCTTTGGTTGCGACGATTGTTGCAAGATACGGGAGTTACCACTCCTAGTCCTCTTATACTTTTTTGTGATAGTAAAAGTGCTATTTAGCTAACACATGATGATGTCTTTCGTAAGAGGATCAAGCACATAGAAATAGATTGTCATTTCATCCGCCATCATATGCGTGACAGTACTATTGTTTTATCTCACATCTCCTTCCAATTGCAAGTGGCTGATTTGTTCACCAAGTCTCATAATTCAATTAGCTTTCATTTTTTGTTATCCAAACTCCACATGTTAGATTGATCTTGAGTTTAAGAGGGGGTGTTAATGTATATATATTTTGGGTATTTTTGAGATTGTATTTTAGTGGGTTATTTTAGTTATTCTTGGGTCGAGTAGACTTAGTCTATTTTGTATATAAGGATGTAATCCCTAATTTCTTGATTATTGATTCAATAGCTTTTTCATAGTATCAGAGTTTTGGTTGGGAAGAGGTCTTGGGTTCAAGTCTTTGCGTTTGCGTATTTGTTTTCTGATTGCATTTGTTTATTTCTATCTTGATATATTGCATCTCCACGCACTAAAATACAAATCCAAAACACCCAAAATATATGTACATTAACAAAAAACTCTTCATTTTCATGCAACTGCAAGAATTATGAATGACTTAATTGTTGCAAAATCAATATATCCGTTTGAAGCCAGCTCGAGCGGGAGGCAATATTTTGTCATATGACTCAGAAATCATGTCAAAAAGAGACTTGCACTCTTCTAGACTTCCTCCCATATAAATAGAAGTGCAAGAGGTGTTTTAATATTACACCAAGAACTCATACCATTCATATACATATCTAGAGTTATCTCTTAAGCCTCAAGAACACTTTTACAAGAAGAACTTCAAACCTTCATCAAAGCTTAGTCTTGGTAGTGTTCGAATTGGAACGGTTTTTATAAGTTGTTTATTGTTAACTGTTCGTTAATTGATTGTACGTAGAGATTGGACTGGATATCTAGTTCCCAGGTTTTTACTCGTGTTGTGTTTCTACGCTAAAATCTTGTGTTTATTGTGTGATTTATTATATTTTTGCATGCGTTTTATTATTGTAAGTTTGCGTTAATCAACTAGTAATAATTAAACACACATCCCAGACCTTATCAGTTGGAATAATGTAATTTCTGGGACTACTGACCTTGTAAAATATAGGTCAGTTGTCTATCTAGTCTACACATATATGTATTACGATTAAGATTTCTTCCACATAATGCACCACAAATTTCTGCTGGTGATGTTGAGCAATTGAATGGTCAAAAGCCATGATTTTGACCCTTCTTTTGGGTGATGGTGGACCTGAACACCATGCTAGTCAGGGAAGGGGGATTATGGGGTGGCCATGGCCCTGCTAAATTTTTTGGAATAAGTATATATATTTACATCATATAATATGGCCTCCCTCAATTCTCTCTCAAAATGTTACGTGATCAATTGTAATTAAGTTGTTTTCATTTAAAACTCTATTTTTAGTTGTTTCAAGAGATTTGATCCCAAAAAAATTATGATAAAGATAAAGATACAAATACCATATTAAGTTGGCTTAGTAGTACTTTTAATTTGTTATCTATTATTGGTTCTATTTTTATTATCAAAATTGTGAATAATTTTTGTATATATAATCTTATTAGAAACTAAGCGCCAAAAAGTAAAATCTATTACATGTCAAAGTGGATAAACAATCAAGGTTGTGTTAAATCTTAAGTAGAATTTATGGTTGTCTATTTACAGAAACTGGAGTAAACTTTTGTGGGAATAACTTTTGTATTTTTTTTTTCTCCAATGAAACTACAAATTACCCAATAAAAAAGACACTTAATATAGAAAGGAATATAACATCACCACACCAAATTCTATGTTTTTCATGCGCAGGTAATTTTATTTCATATCATTAGAGATGTAAATTTTTTTGAAGCCTTGGAAGGAAAAAACAAAATAATTTTCATTATTGATGTTTATTGACAATAGTCTTCATACTTTTTGTTCGCCCCCCAACAAAAAATTTCTGAATCCGTCCCTGATGCCAATTAGTGCTGAGATAACTTTTGAAGGATCATAATATGAGTTTCAAATTCAAAAGGAAAGTGCTTGGCCTAGGGATTTCCAATGCATTTGGCTAAATGATGCAGTGAGTGGTAATGAAAATTTACATATTAAATATTTTTCACAAGTCTGTTGAATTTTTTCATGAAATTACTTGAAAGTAAACAACTATGGATCACAAGAACAATAAGGATAAAGAGAACTCTCTCTGAAATTATAGGTTACCAATAGGTGTCAAGGACAAATGCCCTGACATTGTATTTATAGAAGAAAAAAAATACCATAAACCTTATTGCATTCAAATCGAACAAAATTTGAAAAAATAAGAAAAAATACCAAAGTAACAAGTTCGAGTTAAGTCCAAATTTAAATATACCTAAAGAAACATTATGGAAAGAAACCTAGAGAAAACGTATCTGAAAGGCCAAATTATAAATAAAACAAAATTTTCTTTCAACGACAAAATCATAAATTTCGCAGCATCAATGATAGAATTCAGCCAAAAATTAAAAGGATCCAAAGTAAACTATGGAGTTTGATTTCCACCACGTTTCTAGTAAGACTACCAAGTTTCACATAATTTTGAATTCGAAAGTCATGATTTTTGTATAATAAATCGTAATTGCCATTTGTTAAATAGAAATGCTCCTTCGTGATGAAGGTGTCACCTAGCTTGGGTGAAAAAAAAAATCTCTTTCAGTTGTGCCACGGACTTTGAATCGAATCCCATTTTCATCCAGTTTACGATACCCAAAAAAATTCATGCAATTTTATTGTCTTCAAAAGAATTGATGCTAGTTTTTTTTTTAAGAAGAGTAGAAAAGTGTTATTGATGCATATAAACAATGACAATCGGTCAAACAAATCACGCAACCTGTTACAGTCCCAAAGAACAGAAGCTATATCAGTCGGAAAGTTTTCACCAGTCCGAAGTGTGAGTGACCACTACCTCTGCATCACTCTCCACCTGCGCATGGAGATTCGTACATAAGAGCCCAAATTGGAAACCGAAAGAGTGTTGGGGTTATTATGTCCACGGATCTTTTGACCATTCGTGCCGCAACACATACACTTGCCATCCTTGCTCGAGTCGCAACGGTGAATGAATTATTACATGTTTCCACCCGATTAAAGAAAAACGAAAACAAAAACAAAAGTACTATGCAAATCAAAGGTCAGCATATATA
Source organism: Euryodendron excelsum (assembly GCA_033060915.1). Lineage (NCBI taxonomy): Eukaryota > Viridiplantae > Streptophyta > Magnoliopsida > Ericales > Pentaphylacaceae > Euryodendron > Euryodendron excelsum. The sequence goes on along the minus strand of CM065395.1, from coordinate 11,435,731 downwards.
ATTATCATGAGGAAATCAGACTTTGAAATTCAGTGCAAACCTGAAGTATGCAAGTTGGACATTAGGAACTCATTCAAAGGATCTGATAGGGCAGTTGACTAGAATGAACCTATAGTTCCTAGATGAATATTAATTCAAACCAGAACTTGGAACAAGTTATATGAGAATTTTTCAACCCAACTAAGAATTCTCCAAGCAGTCCACTGTCTAATTTTTTATTCTTTTAAGTACCTCTCCATGCGCTTCAATTTCTTCAAGCTCTTCACCCCTCCATCCAACTGTCCGAGTACTGTCCTTCTCAACTCATAGTAACGAATTAACAATGAAATCCTTAGCAAACGCGCTTTCCAACCGGCTTGCATCTTTCCAAGTCCTGTTTGCCATTGCCATCATCCTTGTGCTGGTCTCTTCTTCCAATTCTGCTGCTTTTGCTTCTTCTGCAACTAGAAAAGAAGTTGGAGGTCAAGAAGTAAATGAAGCACTTGCTCTGTTAACTTGGAAAGCCAGCCTTGAAATCCAAAGTCAATCTCGTCTGTCATCATGGGTCGGAAGCAGCCATTGCAGTTGGGTTGGAATTGGCTGCAATAAGGCCCGCAATGTCACCCGTATAAACCTTATGAATTTTGGTTTGAGAGGTACGCTTTACAATATTAACTTCTCATCCTTCCCCCATCTCCTTAGCCTTAAGCTTAGTAACAACTCACTCTATGGGACCGTCCCCTCCCACATTGGTAGCCTTTCGAGACTAACCTATCTTAGCTTGTCCGGCAATCACCTTTCAGGAATAATTCCATCAGAAATAGGAATGCTGAGTTCTCTGACGGAAGTCTCTTTGAATTTTAACTATCTCGCAGGTCCAATACCTCCGTCTATAGGGAACTTGAGCAACATTAAAACTTTATACCTTCATCAGAACAAACTTTCTGGATCTATTCCTCAAGAAGTAGGGATGCTAAGGTCTCTCAATGAACTCGATTTGACAGCAAATAATCTCAACGGTTCAATCCCTGTTTCTATAGAAAAGCTAAAATTCCTGAAGGTTTTGGCTTTATGCGAAAACCAACTCACTGGCTCTATTCCCCCAAGATTGAGCAATCTCACACATTTGTGATCATTGCATATAGGTGACAACAAATTCACTGGTCATATACCAGAAAACCTATGCTTTGGTGGATTACTTGCAAATTTAACTGTGCACCATAACAATTTCACTGGCCCCATCCCAAGAAGCTTGAAAAACTGCACTAGCTTATCCAGACTAGCGATTTATGGAAACCAACTTTCAGGAAATATATCAGAAGCTTTAGGCTTAATGGCAACCAACTCTCAGGCCACATTCCTCCAGAATTTGGCAACTTTTTCAATCTTGAGAATCTTAACTTGGCAGCAAATAATCTAAGTGGCTCAATCCCTGGAGAACTAGGGGAATGCTTTAGGCTATTGAACTTGAATTTGAGCTCTAATAGATTTGGGGAAAGCATTCCATTTGAAATAGGCTATTTGCATCGCCTTCAAAGTCTTGATCTTGGCCATAATATGCCGATGGGTAACATACCGCAGCAGATTGGAGAATTGCAAAGCTTAGAAAAACTGAATCTCTCCCACAATGAGCTGTCTGGTTCCTTAACACCCTCTTTTGATAGAATGTTAAGTCTTATATCTATTGATGTATCGTACAATCAGTTGGAGGGTCCTCTTCCCGACATCAAAGCCTTCCGAGAGGCTCCATTTGAGGCACTCACAGATAATAAAGGTTTTTGTGGTAATGTCACTGGCTTGAAGGCTTGTACATGGGTTGCTAAAAAAAGGAGCAACAAAGATGTCTTATTAATTGTGCTTTCTGTTTTCGGCTCTCTCTTTCTTTTCCTAGTGGTTGTCGGAATTGCAATGATTTTCTGCAAGAAAGTGAGGAACACAAAAAATGAGCCAAGTCGAGTTCATAATGAAAATTTGTTTGTAATATGTAGCTATGATGGGAAAATGGTGTACAAAAACATAATTGAAGTGACTGAGAACTTTAGTGCCAACCATTGCGTCGGGGAAGGACGATACGGCACCGTCTACAAAGCTAAGCTGCCAAATGGTCAAGTTGTTGCTGTGAAGAAATTTAATCGCCTAACGGCGACTTGGGTAATCTGAAAGGATTTACCAATGAGATTCGTGCATTAACAGAGATATGACATCACAACATAGTAAAGCTTTATGGTTTCTGTTTACACCCGAGACACTGGCTTTTGGTATATGAGTTCTTGGGAGGGGGAAGCTTGCAAAAGATACTGAGCACAGAGCATGAAGGAGCAAACTTTGATTGGATTAAGAGAGTGAATGTTGTTAAAGCTGTGGCAAATGCTGTGTCTTATATGCACCACGATTGTTCCCCGCCAATCGTCCACCAAGACATATCTAGCAAGAATGTTTTGTTTGATTCGGAATGCAAAGCTCACGTCTCTGATTTCGGCACAGCTAGATTTCTAAAGCCTGACTCATCCAATCGGACTTCGTTTGCAGGGACTTCAGGATTTGCCGCTCCAAGTATATTATGAAAAAAAGTCTTACTAACATGTGTTCTAAGAGTGCAATTTAAGTATGCATATAAAGTGTTGAAATTTATATTTTTATAATTTTTAATATTGAAAACACAATTACCAACATTACGTATACTAGATAAAGCATACTTAAAATGTGATTTTGAGATACATGTTAGCATTTGTCTATAAAAAAATTATTCAAAATTTGATTTTTAAAGAATAAAATTGTAAGTCTTCTCTTTCTCTCTCTCTCTCTCTCTCTCTCTCTCTCTCTCTCTTAATTTGTCTTTTCAATTTTCTATATTTCTTTAATTATTTTTACCATTGTCATTACATGGAGCACGAGCATGCTTTTTGGGCATTGGTGTTTTTTTGTCAGAACTTGCTTATACAATGGAAGTAAATGAGAGGTGCGATGTTTATAGTTTTGGGATTTTAACACCGGAAGTGATTATGGGAAAGCATCCAAGTGGTCTTATCTCCTCTCTATCATCATCATCGTCATCAACTGGGCAGGGGATATCATTGAAGGATGTGATGGACCAACGCCTCCTCCCTCCCACAGATAATCAAGTTGCAGAGCAAGACGTAGTCATGGCGAAACTAGCTTTTGCATGTTTGAATGCCAGTCCAGTGTCTCGGCCAACTATGCAGCAAGTAGCTATGAAGCTATTAGAGCAAAGGCCATCTCTGCAATATCAATTCCACATGATTACATTGGGACATCTCTGCTTGAATTCTTGAGTATTCATGCATGCCTCTTGCCCTTGGACCGTATGATTTTCTTGTTTTCCATTAAGTTCCCCTTCTACATTTTTCTTGTCTGTTTTTTCTGCTCTTTTGTACTCTCTTTCTTTTGGACGACGTTTATTACGGTATGATACGTAGTATTCCAATTCAAGATTCAGAAACATGTCACTGAAACAAACTCCAACTTCTACCTACATCAAATATGCAATATGTGTTGATGTTCTTAAAATTTCTTCTATACCCTAGCACCAAAGGCTACGGCCTATATTACATCCAAAATGTTTTTTTAACTAAAATAAAAGAAAATTCATAAAAAAATTTTTACCAAAATAATGTGGCAATAATATTTTCGTAATGAAAAACTATCATGATAAGTGTTTTATTTTAATGTGAAAGACTCTCACTAATGTTGGCCCAAGAAGGCAACCCAAGAGGGGGGGAAGGGGGGGTGAATTGGGTTTTATAAAATTTATATCAGAAATTGCAACTAAAAACAGTTTATGTATTTTAACAACGATTAATCAAAGTATATATATCAAGCAAGTGAAGTATACATCAATATATATATTTATGCAAACATGTATAGTGAGCAAATAAGCGAAACAGAGGCAGAAGAGAAGTGCACCAGATTTATAGAGGTTCGACCAACGTTGCCTACGTCCTCTCTTCTTCGATCCTTTCGAAGGAATTCCACTATGTAATACTCCTTACACAGCTGCTGGTTGTGCCACGAGTGCCCAGCTCACTCTTACAAAAGCTTCTTCCCAAGCTTTCAAAACCCAAGAGATTTTGTCCAAGCTTCTCTCAAACTTACAAGTGTTTTTCTCAAGAACACTTAAACTTACAAGGTTACAAACCCACCCAAATGAGAATGAATAAAGGTTGTACAAAGATTAACTCTCCTAGTGAGTATGTCAATAAATACAATTCAATGGATAACTTTAAACACTCAGCAAAAGTATGTGGCAGTGAGGTACAGGTAATTTTCAGCTTCAAGCACTTGATATGAATGGTATGATTGTTCTTCTCTTCTTCTTTGAAGCTGTATGTATCTCATATATATAGGTATGGATCGATTCTAGCCGTTGGAGAAGTATGGGAGAAGATTTGGTTGCATTTTTGCCCATACCGTTTGTCAGAAAACTAGCCGTTACGGTCTAGGAGTCGACTCTCTTTACAATGAGTCGACTTTTTTTGCATTTCAGCAGATTTTTCAAGTCACTGTCCAAATGAGTCGACCCTTTTGTTCCAGGAGTCGACTCTTTTAAGCTGTCTGCAGAACTTTTGTTCTCTGTTGCGATGAGTCGATTCTTTTTGGCCAGGAGTCGACTCTTTTGAGTCTTCAGCACAAATCCAAGGCCCTGTTCGAATGAGTCGACTCTTTTTGCTTGAGGGATCGACTCTTTTTACCAAAACCCATATTTTTGAAACTTTTCTTCATTATTTTTCAAAGCTTCCAATCTCTTCAAGGATCATCTAAATAGGCTTTTTGAAGCTTGCAAACACTTCTTCAATGTTAGATGACTCCAAGAATATCTTCAATCCATTCAAGGTGAATTTTCTTCATTTTCATCACTTGTAGAGCTCTTCCATCATCATACCTTCATCCATTGATTCAAGTCTTCTTCAAGATCTTCAAGAGAGCTTCCATGACTTAGAATATTTATTTCTTCAATCAATATGGCTTCTCTATGGACTTCAACAACTCTTCCAAGAGAGCTTTCCAAGTCTTGTGATTCCTTCCATGTCTTCAAGACATCTTTAAATCTTTCAAGAAAGCTTTTATGTTTTTGAGTTGGTCTTTTCTTTTTCATTCTTGCAAAATATCTTCAAGTCCTCAAAGTCTTCAATTTTTTAAATCAAGAGTTTGATCATTTTCATTCTTCTTCTTTGATATCCATCATCTTCATTCTCTTATAAAATCACCATTGTTGAATATGCTATTATTTCATGCTTATCAATCTTCAATCTAGGATTTTCATCAACTTGAGATTTCTTTTTCTTCTTATAATATCAACTTTGTAGAATACATCACTTCATCATGCTTTTCATTCTTTATTCAAATCTTTGCATCATAAATTCTCTATTATGATAAGCTTCAAGTCAAGATTTAATTAATAATTCATCTGCACACTAAGTAGAATTATTAGATCATTTAACCATATTTTGTTATCATCAAAATCAAGGTATTGACTCAACAACTAAACCGTATCGATTTATGCAAAAAATTCTGGATAAATTTTTTTTATTATATAGCATTATTTTTTAAAATAAAAAACTCATTCAAACACATAATTTCATACAAATTTTCTGTATGAATGTTATAGTTTTATAGCATTACCTTTTTATCTAATCCATTTTCTTGTGAATTCATGTTTAACCTACCAAAGCAACTTGTACCATTTGTTATTGTTTCCTTTCTATTATGAATTATTTAAATTTTATTCTTTTTTAAAATTTGGGATCTTACATATATTGCGCACGTGAATAAATATGAACTTTTTGTTGCTTTTTATTTTTGTTTGTAGTTATTGATAATCATCATGATCATTTGATTACGATTATCATAATTTTTTTTCTTTGTAGTTAGAACAAATTGTCGTATGTTATGGCTATTATAACTAATGAGTAATGCTAAAATTTTATTAATTCTTTGTTTTATGATCTTAGTGAATACTTATTATTGTGTTATTACAAATTTATATATCTGCTATTAAATTGCTCGAAAAAAATTCCTCAATATATTAAAGTTAATTTTATGATTGTTGGGCTCTAGTCTGCTTCTTTTCCAAGAGCCACGATATGTAGAAATATGGTTCACTTGTCTGACCGAAGGGGCAATGGTTCCATAATAAAAAAAAATTCATAAATAATTTCCTTTTGGAAACAAATTTCGTATTCCAAAAATAAAAGTTGCAAACACATACCGCAGCTTCATTTTTCAATTTTCGTATTACACAGTTTAATTGGCCTAGTAAGTCGAGGAGGCTCAGTTAATAACTTATCAGATGATTAAATGGAAACACAAAGTACTATCTTTAGGCGAGGAGTTAAAATAAATGAATATAATATAAATATATATTTCATCGGTTATCAATTCTTTGAAACATAAGTTACCACGACATAGGGGTGGACATCGGCCCGTCGGCCCGCCCGGCCCGTTCGGCCCGGCCCAATTTTTTAAGGGATTGGGATTAAAGTTTAGGCCCGTGGGATCGGGCCGGACTTATTTTTTAGGCCCGATTTATTTTCAGGCCGGGCTTGGGATTATATTCCAAAGCCCGGCCCGAATACTTTTATTTAGTTTAAAAATAAATAAATAAATATTTTAATTTAGTTTTAAAATAAATAAATATATATATATATATATACTCATTTATATTTATAAAAAATAAATAAATATTCATTTTGGTCGGGCTAATGGGCGGGCTTGGGATTTTATTTATTTATTTTGGGCGGGCTTGGGCATCAAGTGAAGGCCCGATTATTGAGCCAGGCCGGGCTCGGGCCACTGTCTAAGGTGTTATTAAGTAGGACAGGCCCGGCCCGAACCCGGCCCGGCCCGATTTTTGTCCAGCCCTACCACCACACCACATGGTTGGTTTAGTGGGCAACAATACAAATTTATTACTTAATAACCACACCACATGGTTGGTTTAGTGGGCAACAATACAAATTTATTACTTAATAATTAGGTTATCATTCGGTGGGGCTAAACCTACTTAGCAATGTCTAGGGCACGCAATAATATTTAAGTTTTAGTCCTAACGTAAATACAGTTGAGTCTCACATTGTGTGTTGCTGAGAGACAAAACTTCAAATAACCAATCAACATATCTATTTTGATACCTAAAAAAATTGTAAGTTGCATCAATCAAAATTTTAACGTGTCTATATGTATCTCGATATGGATGTCTTCCACATAATGCACCAGAAATTACTGCTGGTGGTTGATGAACAATTGAATGGTTAAAAGCCATGTTACCTTGTCACCCATGTATTTAAATAAATGCATCTCATTTCTCAATTCATTTTCTTATTTTAAAACACTTCAAGACATAAGTGAATGGGCATCATATGAATCTATTAACATGGATCCCATAACCATGTAGAAATGAGAAAAAAAGATTAAAAAATAAAATTGTATGTATCATTAGTTAGGTATTTATTGTCCATTGGAACTTTTCCTCCTTGTGTGTGGTACTGGTGGACAAAAACACCATGCCAGTCCGTTCTGAGATGACATTTAATGTATGATCATCTTTGTTTCTAATTCAAGATGTAGTTTGCTAAATTTTTCTATGAAATTATTTTAAAAAAATAGGTAATTATTGATCACAAGAATAATAGAAATAAAGAGAACTCTTTCTCTGGAGATAATTAAATCCAAAGTTGTCTAAGGTAGAGACGCTTACAATGTGAAAATAAGAAAGCTTATCAAAATAAAATAAAAAATGAGTTAAGCTCAAATTGATATACTAAAGTCTTAAAAAAAAAAAAAAAAAAAAAGCATCGTCAAAAGAACGAATACTCCTAGACAAAATCATTAATAAAACAAAAAATTTCTAGTGCAATTCGGCCAAAATGACGAAATTTGACCAAAAACGGATAGGTTACTGTAGAGCTTAATTTTCACCACGTTTCTAATAAAAAATCAAGTTTTACATAATTCTCAATTCGAATATCATGATTTCTGTTAATACCATTACTACATTGTAATTGGCATTTATTAGATAGAAATGCTTGTTCATGATCGATGAAGGTGTCAACTAGCTTAGGGTTGGGCTGGCCCACAGTCTGACAAGCCAGGGGCATGCCCCTTTGTAGGGGGTGAGTTATAGTTTCACTTGTAAGCTCACTCAATTAAAAAAGGCCTTGTATGCAAAGAGGCCCTTTGGGCTTGAGGCCTTAAACTGAAAAGTTGAGCTAATGGGCAGACCCACCTCTCATTCTCAAAAAGCCTCTAGAGCCGAGAATGGCCCAAAAATTTAATCCAGTTCAAATTTTGTACAACAAAAACAAAATGTTGGGGAATTGTTTTCAATTTATTGTTTCTAAAATTTTGAAACAATGTTAAGAGATTTAAAACAGTCCAGTTTTTGAAATTTCATGAAGGTTGTGGCGGAACTAATTTCAGATATGCTTAATTAAAGCATGCAAGTGGTGGCTTGATATGCATGCTTATTCTGTTATAATATGCTTAATTGGGTAAAACAACTAAAAATGTGATGTCTTTGCTTCATGAAAATTTCATCAGGCTTACTGTTTTTTAAGTAGTCAAAAGATTCTCTTAAAGGTTGTGTGATGGTTTTGTTTAATCTTGTACTATTCTATAAATTAAAGAGAGAACTGATTTGGGTTGTTTTTTGTAGTGATTATTTACCCACTCAGTTGTGGTTTGACTGTGCGGCTGTGTGTGTGTTTCTAGATTGATGATTTCTCCTGTGTCAAAAAAATTTTGGGCCAATGCTTCCTTTTCTCAAAAGAAACCTTGAGAAAATCATCAATCCATAACAAATGACTTTTACCATCGAAAACATAATACTTACATGTACTCCACAGGGTTCACTTCACGCTAGGGGTAGTTGTAAGGAACCACAATTTAAAATAATTACATTGTAATGTCGGCTTATATGCTCACAGTTCAATCTTATGATTTGAGAGGTGTTACATACATTTTGATTGGTTGGTCATTATTTTCTTGGAGTTTTAGTCATGTGATCTTGCAAGAATTAATAGCAACAATTTATTGTAAAGAATGATTTGATGTACGAGGGTTTACAGAGACTAGTATAATATTAGTTATGTATGTGTGCCAAGTGTCATGAGCATTATTCTATTGATCATAACTTGAGAGTACATGAGAGCTTGTGTGTAGAGGATTAGAGTCACCGATTTGTATTGAGAAGTCAGTTTTCGTATTAGGGTCGAATGGCGGCAGACCTATTTCATTATGGTTGGTTTATATAGAGCCTTAGAAAACCGAAAAGAAAATGGGAGAAAAAGTGGATGCGGCTATGCGTTGGTTCTCCGGCTAGGCTTTTCCGGCGATTGAGGTAGGTCATTAACCAACTTATGTACTTCATGTTATTTGATATATATATATATATATATAAATAGCTGTATATTGTTAACTGATACAAGTGGGTGTGTGAGAATATGTGTTTGTGGCTGTAGGTTTTGGAATTGGGTTTGATTTTTGTTTTTCTAGAGAGAGAGAGAGAGAGAGAGAGAGAGAGAGAGAGAGAGTTGGAGTGAGGAACTGCCATGTGTTTGGTTTGAAGGCTTCCATGGCAGCCATGGCTGCCACGCTTGGAACAACACTGGTTTGAAAGTGTCGTGGGTTGCTGTTCATGGATTTGGGTGTCTGTTGTCGTGTTTAGGGAGAGTATGAATTTAATTTGATTTGAAGTTAGATTTTGTAAATTCTGGAGGATTAATTTCGTGCTTGAGTTGTTATGCATGAAGGAGATGAAAAGAAAGGGAAGTAAAAGAAAAAGAAGAATAGATTATATGAGTGATGATAGAGAATCTGGTGAAAGAGAAAAAAAAAAAAAAGGAAAAAGAAAAAGAGTTGCGGATGGTGAATCTTAGAAACAAAGGAGAGGAAGATGGGATATGGCATTTGATCCGGTGTGATCAAGCCGACGTGTTATTGTGCATCCTCTTGACTCGGCCAATTGGGTAGAGTTTTAGTCTAACAACTGTCTTTTGACGCGTGGATTTCAATTACGAAGTTATGTTTAGCTAATTTTGATCCTATGATATACTTTTAATAATAGGCATTACCCTAAGTTTTTGACGCATGGATTTCAATTACGAAGTTATGTTTAGCTAATTTTGATCCTATAATATACTTTAAATAATAGGCATCACTTTTGTTATTCAGGATAATTCACATTGTATTTTGGGTCGATATTCTTTAAATGTCAAGTGAGTAATTTTGCCTTACTAGTAAGATGTTTTATAAATATCCCATGCATATAAGATTTTGAAAGATTGTTTTAAATTACAAGAGCAATTTTTTTTTAGAGATTATGAGATGTCCTACTTTGCTATATGAAAGAGAGGTCTTATTTCGCTATATGAAAGGGATGCTACTTATTGAGAATGAACTTCAGAAATTATTTCTTTTAAGAGAAATTCATACTTTGTTTTGATGTACGAAAAGTTGTTGTTTATTGAGAATCAGCAAGAGATTGAGATCTTATTTGTTGCTTTTAAGAGAAATGTAATATTTTATTACTTAAGAAAGATCCTTATTTATTGAGAAAATTTTTGATAGATACAATTTATTCTTTAGAGAAAGTTCTTTCAAACATGCTTTAAAATTATTTTATAAAATGGTGCAAACTTTATAATATTGTGCTTGGGACCATTTTTGAGAAGTTTAAGGGATGTTTTCTCTTTGAGGACACCTAGGGGTAAACTTAATTCTCAATGATTGTAAAAGAACCTCAACCGGATTAGCTTAGGAAGAAGACTCGGGTGCCATCCTAAGGTGACTCTAAGTTCTGATGCTTAAAAGACTCTAAGTTCTTTTCATGTAAAGCTTTCTGATGTAAGTTCAGATTTTTCTTCTTCTGAGTATGTGCATGTGGGTAAGTTTGAACAAATAAATCTGAGGTCAAGGAGCGAAATCTATGAATATGCCGAAATCTGTGAATCTGCCGCATAGCACGAGTTCGCTTTTGGAGTTTTTGAACAGTTTTCGGCGGGTCTACAGGTACTTCTTGTCAATGATGACCCAACTTGTCTCATAATCTTTGAGAATATGCTTCGGAAAAGTCTATATGAAAGTACAGATATCACATATCTATACATGTTCAATCTTGAAGAATTAAATTTTATGGAGAGTTGACAATTTGGGTTCTCTCAAGTTGTATTCTTGTCATCATTTCTGTGATTGAAAACACTATTATTTTCTTGATTGTTCTATTTAATTATGCTGATGCATGGTTTTCTTGTATTTGTATTTCCTCTAATTATATTCTCAAGATTTTGTTTTTTGAATTAGGAATCTGTGGTAGATGAGAACAATATGTGAAACCCACTGAGATTTGGGTATAATATTGCATCCTATAAATCTCTGAGCTTTGACTTTGAACAAATTTAGAGATGAATTACGAGCTACATAGTTAAACAAAAGTCCCAAAAAAATGCTATTTACCTATAAAATTGCCAAGATTCAATACAAAATATTGAAAAAATATGTAAGAGTTAAAGAAAGATGTTGATTAAGAGATAGAAAAAGAGAGAAATAGTAATAGGAAAAGATGTTCATGAAAAGATAAGGAAAAGACAAAGACAAAAATGCAGTGGTATGCTTCACATGCAAAGTAGGCGATCAGTTCAAAGAGATAGATAATGACAAAAAATAATTAAATATAAGAGGGAAAAAGAAAAAGAAAAAGAGCAATGAAGTACTTATATGCAGAAACAAGGTGATGGTATTCTTTATATGCAAAGTAGGCAGTTAAAGGAAATAGATAAGCACAAAAACAAAGAAAGAGAAAGAGAAGGAGAAAAAGAGAAATTAAGACTTACATGCAAAGAACCTAGCAAGCAAAAGGGATAAGTGAAATTCAAAAAAAATGTGGTGAGCCAGGCAAAGGATGACCAAAGTGTATGATGGATGTTTTGAAACACTAATTTTGTAATAGGTGGGTTTTGGAACCCTAATTTTGTAATAGAAAATTATGATTGTGGTGGTCCAAGCACACATCAGCTGCTATAGTGACTGGTGCAATCATCGTGTATATACACACACATATATATATAATCATCTTATCATATTGACTGGTGCAAATAAACTTTTCATGTGTTATTAAAATATTAATAATCATATATAAGAAACATTAAACGAAAAATTATGATTGAGTTTACCACATGACCTATCAAAAAAAAAAAAAAACAAACTTTCCATTTTAATAATCATCTTGCATTAACAAATTGGAAATATATACCTAAATAAAATATATTCCCATTTTAATAATCATCATGCATTGATTGTGTTTACTAAATATAGATCCATATATATTATGACTGCATTGATAGGCCTTACCAAGTATAAATTCATATAATCATATAAAAGGAATAAATTAAAAAATAAGAAATATAAATTCGTACAATCATATACACGCAATATAAATTATATATAATCATATAAGAGGAATAAATTCAAAAATTCTATTACTAAACCAATTAAAGTGAAAATTTCTAAAATTAAGTTTCTAAACCAATCAAAGTGCTACACATGTTATTAAAATATTAAAAAAATTAAAAATTTGTTAAAATTGGATTGAAATTTTCAAACTCAAAGACCCCCATTCATTCTACTACAATATACAGTATAGATAAATAAGTCCTACACTAATCTATTAATGTGGGTCTTACAACTTAGTATCTGAGAGTGAGAAGAAAAAATTAAAAAATAAAATTGTATATAGCATTACTCATACTTTGTTGTTTATTGGAACTTTCCTTTCTTTTAGGTGATACTGGTCGACCAGAACTCCATGCAAGTTAGTGCTAAGATAACTTTTGAAGGATGGTCATCTCAGTTTCGAATTCAGGAGGGATGCTTGAAATATTTATTTCTGAAGCATTTAGCTACATGATGTAGTGAGTAGTGTTGAAAATTTACATGCCTATTAAATTTCTCCACAAAATTATCAAAAAGTAAGCAACTACTGATTACAAGAACAGTAGAAATAAAGAGAACTCTTTCTGTGAAGGTTATTAAATCAAAAGTTGTATAGGGTAGAGACACTTACGATGTGAAAATAAGAAAAAATATCAAAAATAAAAATTTCAAGTTATGCTCAAATTTATAACCAAAACATTTCTAATGCAATTCGCCCAAAATAACAGAATTCAGCCAAAAACCGATAGCATGCACAAGTTACTATTGTGTTTAATTTCCATCACATTTCTATTACAACTATTAAGTTCCACATAATTCTGAATTCGAATATCATGATTTTCTGGTAATACCATTATGCATTACTATACTATAATTTCCATTGATTAGATAGAAATGCTTGTTCACGATCGATGTAGGTGTCACCCAGGTTAGGTGAAAAAAATTCTTTCCGCTATACCACGGACTTCAAATTGAATCCCAATTCCATCCAGTTATGTGAAACCAAAAAAGGAACAAGAAATTTATCTCATTTTCAGTGGGCTTCAAAAGAATTGATGCTAGTTCAGGGCCCAAAGTTTCATAAATAGAGGCGTGCTCGTATTAGCCGCACCTTTTTAACAGGCACAGATTGATACATTATACCTTAGCTAAGACCCACTTCAACAGCATCAGCCGCGACTATCTAACAGGCACCGGCTGATGCATTACATCTCAACTGTGGCCCACCTCAACTGGGTCGGGTCCAACTAAGGTGTAATGCATTAGTCGACGCCTGTTAGACAGTCACGGCTGATGTTAACTTTTCTCTTCGTAAATAACATTATCTTCTCATAAGTGGAGTTTAGCGGAGGCAACTGATTGACTAATTTGACGTTTATCGTCACGTCACTATTCCCCTAGGCTTGAGGCTTTAGACTTAGAAACTGAGCAAATGAACGGGTCCACCTCTCATTCTCAAAGTCAAGAATGGCCGAATTTTTTTTTAACCAGTTCAACTTTTGTACAACATAAAAAGTGAAAAATAGTGGCAAATTGTTTTCAACTTATTGTTTCTAAAATTTTAAAATCAACGTTCGAAAGTTTAAAACAATCTAGTTTTTTAAATTTCATGAAGGCTGTTGGGGAACTAATTTCAGATGTAGGGGCTGAGTTATAAAACAATGTATGTGTATTTAGATTTTATGTTATTTAACTTTGTTTTTGAGAAGAAAAATATATATTAAAATAAATTAGTTACAAAATTTTAACACTTGATTTTTATTTAATAAAAAATGCAAAATTCACTTTTATTTATACATCATCTATCAACTATGTTCTATTTGTGAAATTTTTTTTCTTTATTGTTACATGAGTTTCCTCAATAACCAATCGGAGAGTTGAAGGGTATTGACAATCAAAAGAAGATTTCTTGCTTTTACAAATATAAATGATGCTCTATGAATCCATTAATAGAATATATGTATAATTATATTCTCTTTTTTCACATGGGGTTGATCTGATTGATGGTATAACTAGGAAATTTTGGAACCAAAATTACAGTGGAGAGAGAGAGAGAGAGAGAGAGAGAGAGAGAGTAAAATAAATAAATAAAATCCCAAAATATTTGTTTCTAAGAAACAAGAATTTATCTCATTTCTCATACTAATGGTTCGTTCACAAGTGTCAACTACTTTATTTCAACAAATTCATACAAAAAAAATATGATAATTAGAAACATTTGTATTGACATCCACACCAAAAAAAAAACTGAATCAATATTTATATTTTTACATTTCTTACATCATCGTTTTATGCATAATGTAGACCAATAAAAATTAAGCATTATAACATGGCCTATATTGTAGTATATATTGTGGTATACCATATATTAAACTTATGTTATAGTACATAATTGTATATGTATAAACAAACATATGTACATGTCTTGCTTGATATGAAGGTACTTTTATTTTTGTTTTCAATTTTCTTAAAAAAAACGATGTATATGATGAGATTACTTAATAGTGCATTTCGCTGGGAGTTTGATCCCTCATTTTTCTTTTTTCTTTTTTTTTTTATTGTCTTTCCTACTTTTATTAAGCAATATTATCACTTATAAATAAATATTAAATATTATTAGTGGCCAAAGTTAAAAGGTAAATTATAAAAAAAATCACGTCTGAAGCTTGATTATAATATATTTTTCACTTTTGTGATATCAAAAGTTATTTTGACCTCCCTTATTTTAAAATTTATATAATAAAATTTCCCTTATCATCAACTAAGTTTCAATAACACTCTTGATAAAAGTAGTCCATGTTTTATGACCAATAAAATGAATAAAAAATGTCATTGACAGAGGACCTTGTGTCCAGGGCCAGTTTGATACGGTTTTTTTAAAATTATTTTATTTTATTTTTTTGACTTATAAATAAAAAAATTAAAAAATATTTTTGTCTTTGCTTTTATAACTTAAACATAAACAAAAACAAAAAACAAAATTAAAAAACAAAAAAGTTAAAAAATTAACTTTTTTATTTATAAATTTAAAAAAAGTAGGCTGAAAAGTCAAACGAACCCTAAGTGCTATCATTTTTCAACCCTTCTCCTCCTCACCCTATTTATTGACCGACTCAATAAGGACATCTAAAATCCGCCACTATCACCTAATATACATTTTATAAAATTTAGTCCACGTTTTATGATTAATCAAATCAATAAAAATGTATAAAAGATTATGTGTCCGATAATCCACATCTTCGTTCACTCTTCCCCTCTATCTAGTAATCAAACTCAAGAATGATGCCATCATTGCAATGCAAATCTGCTGCTATCTACTATTTTATAATAGTAGATCGATAAATATATGTAACATTGTTGTTTGTCTTTTTCTTTTAACAATAAATAGGAAACAAATCCTAACTGCACCTATATGCCTCTGTTAAATATTAAAGCCTATGAGAAATTTTCTAAACCAAAACTGAGGAATTGTTTTCTTAAATTTTGTTTTAAGTTTTACGTTTAAGAATTTAGAAATTCAAATTTAATATCCCCTACACTTCTATAAGTCTATAATCAATGCATATTATATGTGATTAATTGTAGGGCTGCACGATAAACTCATATGAATCTCTCTTTCTGATGTGGGGCACTTAGGGGCTTCATCATCTTATTGACTTAACAAAAGTGACTTTAATAAGATCTTACAATGGAGTTTGATTTCCACTACATTTATTGTCAAACTATCAAGTTGTATATAATTCTGAATTCAAATATTATAATTTCTGTTAATACCATTCTGCATTATTATATTGTAATTGCCATTTTTTAGATAGAAATGCTCGTTTATGATTGATTAAGGTGTCACCTAGCTTAGATGGAAAATTTTCTTTCAGCTATACCACGAACTTCGAATTGAATCCCGATTTCATCCAGTTTACGAAACCAAAAAAAAAAAGAAATTTATTTCATTTTCTGTTGGGCTTCAAAAGAATTAATGTAAGTTTAGGGGCCAAAATTTTGTAAATAACATTATCTTCTCATCACTGCGTTTGGCGGAGGCAACTGATTGATTGACGTGACGTTTATAGTCCACGTCACCATTCCCACATCGGCTCGATGGTCCTATGCGGATCGCTTTATAATAAGGCAACCCCCCGACAAAACAAGCCCCAAGAACCGAGAACGGCTAAAAATTTTTTTAATTCAGTTCAAATTTTGTACACCACCACAAAAAAAAAAAAAAAAAATAGAAATTGTTTTTAATGTATTGCTTCTATAATTTTAAAAATAATGTTCAAAAGTTTAAAACAGTTCAGTTTTTGAAATTTCATGAAGGTTGTTAGCCAACTGATTTCAAATGTAGGGATTGAGTTATAAACAATGTGTTTTGTATATTTTAATATATCTAATGTATTTAGATTTTATCTTATTTAAACTGATTTTTTGAGAAAAATATAATTATTACAACAAATTCATGCTAGATTTTAACACTTGAGTTTTATTTTAAAAAACATAGATAAATTACTTTAATTAAAACATCATCTATCCTTTATGTTCAATTTGTGTCAAATTTTTTCTTTTTTGTTGCATAAGTCTCCTCAATAACCAAATGGAGAGTTGAAGGGCATCGGCAATCAAAATAAGAGTTCTTGCTTTTACAAGTATAAATTACACTCTATGAATTTATAATACAATATATGTAGCATTATAATATACTAAGATTGTGAATCTTTTTCAGTTGGAGTTGATCTGGTCGATGGTGGGACTAGAAAATTTTGGAACCAAAATTACAATGGAGAGGGAGAGAGAAAAAAAAAAAACAAAAGGGGACAAACAATTATTTTGTCCCTCAAATTTTGTCTTAGATATCAATATCATTTCTCAACTTTGATTTTTCTATTTGAGCCCTCCAACTTTTAAAATAAAGTCAATGTGATCCAATATTTTAAATTAGGTTAGAAAAATTAAAAATTAATAACACTTTGACCCTCTCAACTATATTTCAGTTTTGCTTTACTTGCTAAACTAAAAGCTGTTACATTTTTACTCTTAAACAATTAGAATTTAAGCTTGTGTTGACTCTATGAACAAAAGAAATGAATTTATATTTGTAGCATTTATGATCTAATACAAAATAAGATTTTTTTGTGTTGGGCTAACAAATGTGAAGTTTCAAAAATTTCCGTGTTATTGGCAAGACAATAATCGATAGTCCATAAAAGTAAGATTTTATGAATTATTTTGACCATTTTTTAAAACATTTTGAGATGGTTTATAACATTTTATACCCATGAAATTATTTTTTCCTCTTTGCTTCACAGAGTGGTATAGAATTTTAATCAAACACACCTCCTAATTTTAAAATTTAAGATGGTGAAAATGTTTCTATTTTTAGGTCAATGGGAGTAAAGTGACATTAAGTTATAATTTAGAGGACCCAAAAATAATTAATCATTAAATTCCTTACTTATTTTGAAAATTTGGACCACATTGACTTTCTTTTAAATGTTAGAGAGCTTAAATAGAAGAAATCAAAATTAAGGGATGATATTGAAATCTGAGGTAAAGTTGGAGGAACAAAATAATTATTTATCCAAAAAAATAAAATCCCAAAACATTTGTTTCCAACAAACAAGAATTTATCTCATTTCTCATATTCATATATATATATATATATATATAACATTCTTGTTTTTTTTGCCTTTTAACAATAAATAGGAAACAAATCCTAATTGCACATATATGTCCCTGTTAAATATTAAGCCTGTGGGATAAATATTTAACATTCCCCAGATTAGTCTCGGCCCACCAAGAGTAGTAGGGCCAACCTCCCAAAGAAGAGAGAGAATAAAGCTACAAGCCGACTTGCATGAAAGCAAGCCCACTAAGAATGGTGGTGTCAACCTTAAGGAGACCAGCCCAGCAGCTGCTGAAGCTCTCTCAAAGCACAAAAAGAGGTCCATTGGACAAGAGACCCAGTCCGACCTAGAAGTTTACTCTTCAAGATAAGTTCAAATCTGCTCATAAACAGCGCCAAGAGAAGTCTAATCCTAGAAGCAGAGAAAATACCATTTCTAGAAGGTATGGGGCCTTTGAAGTCTATAAATACACCATGTCACTAAGAAGCAAGATATGCACAACTGAGAGCTAGAATAGATTTTTTTTTCTTTCAAGACATTGAGATTAAACTTGTCTGACTTAATCATCAGAGTGCCATCGGCCCAACGAGGGTCGACGCATTCTCACTGTCTTCTGCTCTTATAGGCTCTCTAGTGTTCATTTTGGTGGTTCACAAAGTGGATCAAGGTTTACAAAAAAATCCCTTCCACAATTGGCACCATTTGTGGGAAGCCTTGAAAAAAGATGGATACTGAGGGTTTAGGAGTAGTTCAAGAAGCTTCACACTTGTAGAGCCATGGTGCTTCAGATCATGGGTTACCTTGGGAATTCCCATAGAACCCAGCTCAGCGCTGGACCTGGGGGAACCGTCAACTCCATTCTAAAGTATGGCCCGTGGTAGCCAACCAATTAGATGAAGAAGAAGAAGACCCAAGAAGACCTTGTACAATGGGGGAACCCTCTGCGACCGAACAATCCTCCTCGAAGGAGCTCAAATCCAAGATTTTTAAAGTGAGTTGAGAAGATGCGACCAAGAGATTTCTAACCTAAGAACAGAGATCAGGACAATAAGGGATGAGGTTGCCGATCAAACTCCCACTATCAGTCCTTCATGATTTCGTGCCACAACACCTGCACTTGCTATCTTTGCTTGGGTCGCAATGGTGAATGAATTATTACATGTTTCCACCCGATTAAAGAAAAGCAAAAACAAAAACAAAAGTATTATGCAAATCAAAGGTCAGCATATACAATTCTCACGAGGAAATCAGACTTTGAAATTCAGTGCAAACCTGAAGTATGCAAGTTGGACGTTAGGAACTCATTCAAAGGATCTGATAGGGCAGTTGACTAGACTGAACCTATAGTTCCTAGATGAATATTAATTCAAACCAGAACTTGGAACAAGTTATATGAGAATTTTTCAACCCAACTAAGAATTCTCCAAGCAGTCCACTGTCTAATTTTTTATTCTCTTAAGTACGTCTCCATGGGCTTCAATTTCTTCAAGCTCTTCACCCCTCCATCCAACTATCCGAGTACTGTCCTCCTTAACTCCTAGTAACGAATTAACAATGAAATCCTTAGAAAAGGCGCTTTCCAACCGGCTTGCATCTTTCCAAGTCTTGTTTGTCGTTGCCATCATCCTTGTGCTGGTCTCTTCTTCCAATTCTGCTGCTTTTGCTTCTTCTGCAACTAGAAAAGAAATTGGAGATCAAGAAGTAAATGAAGCACTTGCTCTGTTAACTTGGAAAGCCAGCCTTGAAATCCAAAGTCAATCTCGTCTGTCATCATGGGTCGGAAGCAGCCATTGCAGTTGGGTTTGAATTGGCTGCAATAAGGCCCGCAATGTGACCCGTATAAACCTTATGAATTTTGGTTTGAGAGGTACGCTTTACAATATTCGCTTCTCATCCTTCCCCCATCTCCTCAGCAGTAATCTTAGTAACAACTCACTCTATGGGACCGTCCCCTCCCACATTGGTAGCCTTTCGAGACTAACCTATCTTAGCTTGTCCAGCAATCACCTTTCAGGACTAATTCCATCAGAAATAGAAATGCTGAGCTCTCTGATTGAACTCTCTTTGAATTTCAACTATCTCCCAGGTTCAATACCTCCGTCTATAGGGAACTTGAGCAACGTTAAAACTTTATACCTTCATCAGAACAAACTTTCTGGAACTATTCCTCAAGAAGTAGGGATGCTAAGGTCTCTCAATGAACTTGATTTGACAGCAAATAATCTCAATGGTTCAATCCCTGTTTCTATAGAAAAGCTAAAATTCCTAAAGGTTTTGGCTTTATGCGAAAACCAACTCACTGGCTCTATTCCCCCAGGATTGAGCAATCTCGCACATTTGAGATCATTGCATATAGGTGACAACAAATTCACTGGTCATATACCAGAAAACCTATGCTTTGGTGGATTACTTGCAAATTTAACTGTGTACCATAACAATTTCACTGGCCCCATCCCAAGAAGCTTGAAAAACTGCACTAGCTTATCCAGACTAGTGATTTATGGAAACCAACTTTCAGGAAATATATCAGAAGCTTTTGGCCTATACCCAAACTTGGTTTATGTTGATTTGAGTTATAACAATTTCTATGGTGAGCTATCTCATAAATGGGGAAAGTGCCCTAATTTAACTCTTCTCAAAATCTCCAACAATAACATTTGGGAGACACCTCCTGAATTGGTAGAGGCAACTCAGCTACGTGTCCTTGACCTCTCTTCAAATCATCTAGTTGGGGAGATCCCAATGAAACTGGAAAACTTGACTTTATTGTTTGGGGAAAGCATTCCATTTGAAATAGGCTATTTGCATGGCCTTTAAAGTCTTGATCTTGGCCATAATATGCTGATAGGTAACATACCGAAGCAGATTGGAGAATTGCAAAGCTTAGAAAAACTGAATCTCTCCCACAATGAGCTGTCTGGTTCCTTACCACCCTCTTTTGATAGAATGTTAAGTCTTATATCTATTGATGTATCGTACAATCAGTTGGAGGGTCCTCCTCCCGACATCAAAGCCTTCCGAGAGGCTCCATTTGAGGCACTCACAGATAATAAAGGTTTTTGTGGTAATGTCACCGGCTTGAAGGCTTGTACTTGGGTTGCTAAAAAAAGGAGCAACAAAGGTGTGTTATTAATTGTGCTTTCTGTTTTCGGCTCTCTCTTTCTTTTCCTAGTGGTTGTCGGAATTGCAATGATTTTCTGCAATCGGGGAAGGAGGATACGGCACCGTCTACAAAGCTGAGCTGCCAAATGGTCAAGTTGTTGCTGTGAAGAAATTCATAAATCGCCTAACGGCGACTTGGGTAATCTGAAAGGATTTACTAGTGAGATTCGTGCATTAACAGAGATACGACATCACAACATAGTAAAGCTTTATGGTTTCTGTTTACACCCGAGACACTCGTTTTTGGTATATGAGTTCTTGGGAGGGGGAAGCTTGCAAAAGATACTGAGCGCAGAGCATGAAGGAGCAAACTTTGATTGGATTAAGAGAGTGAATGTTGTTAAAGCTGTGGCAAATGCTGTGTCTTACATGCACCGCGATTGTTCGCCGCCAATCGTCCACCGAGACATATCTAGCAAGAATGTTTTGTTTGATTCGGAATGCAAAGCTCACGTCTCTGATTTCGGCACAGCTAGATTTCTAAAGCCTGACTCATCCAATTGGACTTCGTTTGCAGGGACTTTTGGATATGCTGCTCCAGGTACATTATGAAAAAATTATTCGAAATTATTAATTCTCTCTCTCTCTCTCTTAATTTGTCTCTTCAATTTTCTATATTTCTTTAATTATTTTTACCATTGTCATTATGTGGAGCATGAGCATGCTTTTCGGGCATTGGTGTTTTTTTTGTCAGAATTTGCTTATACAATGGAAGTAAATGAGAGGTGCGATGTTTATAGTTTTGGGATTTTAACACTGGAAGTGATTATGGGAAAGCATCCAAGTGATCTTATCTCCTCTCTATCATCATCATCGTCATCAATTGGGCAGGGGATATTATTGAAGGATGTGATGGACCAACGCCTCCTCCCACCCACAGATAATCAAGTTGCAGAACAAGTAGTAGTTATGGCGAAACTAGCTTTTGCATGTTTGAATGCGAGTCCAGAGTCTCGGCCAACTATGCAACAAGTAGCTATGAAGCTATCAGAGCAAAGGCCATCTCTGCAATATCAATTCCACATGATTACATTGGGACATCTCTGCTTGAATTCTCGAGTATTCATGCAAGCCTCTTACCCTTGGACCGTATGATTTTCTTGTTTTCCATTAAGTTCCCCTTCTACATTTTTCTTGTCTGTTTTTTTTGCTCTTTTGCACTCTCTTTCTTTTGGATGACATTTATTATGGTATGATACGTAGTATTCCAATTCAAGATTCAGAAACATGTCACTGAAACAAACTCCAACTTCTACCTACATCAAATATGCAATGTGTGTTGATGTTCTTAAAATTTCTTCTATACTCTAGCACCAAAGGCTACAGCCTATATTACATCAAAAAAAAAATTTAATTTGAAAAATGTTGTTATTCTAGTAAATTCATAAAAGAAATTTCGCTAAAATAATGTGACAATGGTATTTTCGTAATGAAAAACTATCATGATAAGCGTCTTGTTTTAAAGTGAAAGCTCTCACTAAACTACATTAATTTATGCAAAAAATTCTGTATAAATTTTTTTTATTGTATAACATTACTTTTTAAAGTAAAATGCTCTTATTCAAACACATAATTTCATGCAAATTTTCTGTATAAATATTCTAATTATATAGCATTACCCTTTTATATAATCCATTTTCTTGTGAACTCACGTTTAACCTACCAAAGCAACTTGTACCATATGATATTGTTTCTTTTCTATTATGAATCATTTAAATTTTATTCTTTTTTAAAATTTGGGATCTTACATATATTGCACACGTGAATAAATATAAACTTTTTGTCGTTTTTTATTTTTGTTTGTAGTTATTGATAATCATCATGATCATTTGATTACGATTATCATAATTTTTTTTTTCTTTGTAGTTAGAACAAATTGTCGTATGTTATGGCTATTATAATTAATGAGTAATGCTAAAATTTTATTAATTCTTTGTTTTATTATCTTAGTGAATACTTATTATTGTGTTATTACAAATTTATATATTTGTTATTAAATTGATCGAAAAAATTCCTCAATATATTAAAGTTAATTTTATGATTGTTGGGTTCTAGTCTGCTTCTTTTACAAGAGCCACGATATGTAGAAATATGGTTCACTTGTCTGACCGAAGGGGCAATGATTCCATAATAAAAAAATAAAAAATGCCTAAATAATTTTCTTTTGGAAACAAATTTCGTATTACAAAAATAAAAGTTGCAAACACATACAGCAGCTTCATTTTCCAATTTTCGTATTACACAGTTTAATTGGCCTCGTAAGTTGAGGAGGCTTAGTTAATAACTTACCAGATGATTAAATGGAAATACAAGGTACTATCTTTAGACGAGGAGTTAAAATAAATGAATATAATATAAATATATATTTCATCGGTTATCAAGTCTTTGGAACGTAAGTTACCACCGAATGGTTGGTTTAGTAGGCAACAATACAAATTTATTACTTAATAATTAGGTTATCCTTCGGTGGGGCTAAACCTACTTGGTAGTGTCAAGAACACGCAATAGTACCTAAATTTTAGTCTCAACGTAAGTACAGTTGAGTCTCATCAAATAATTGTGTATCGCTGAGAGGCAAGATTTCAAATAACCTATCAACATATCTATTTTGGTACCTAAAAAAATTGTGAGTTGCATCAATCAAAATTTTATCGTGTCTATATGTATCTCGATTTGGATGTCTTCCACCTAGTGCACCAGATATTACTGCTGGTGATTGATGAACAATTGAATGGTTAAAAGCCATGTTACCTAGCCAACCATGCATTTAAATAAATGCATCTCATTTCTCAATTCATTTTCTTATTTCAAGACATAAGTGAATGAGCATCATATGAATCTATTAATATAGATCCCATAACCCTGTAGAAATGAGAAAAAAAAATTAAAAAAAAAAAATTGTATATATCATTAGTTAGGTATTTATTGTCCATTGGAACTTTTCCTCCTTGTGTGTGGTACTGGTGGACAAAAACACCATGCCAGTCAGTTCTGAGATAACATTTAAAGTATGATCATCTCTGTTTCTAATTCAGGAGGTAGTTTGCTAAATTTCTCTATGAAATTATTAAAAAAAGATAGGTAATTATTGATCACAAGAATAATAGAAATAAAGATAACTCTTTCTCTGGAGATTATTAGATCCAAAGTTGTCTAAGGGAGAGACGCTTACAATGTGAAAATAAGAAAGCTTATCAAAATAAAATAAAAAATGAGTTAAGCTCAAATTGATATACTAAAGCATATCCAAAAGTCACCGATTTGTATATCAATTTGAGCTTAACATATTGTGGCGGAACTAATTTCAGATGTGCTTAATTAAAGTATGCAAGTGGTGGCTTGATATGCATGCTTATTCTGTTATAATATGCTTAATTGGGTAAAACAACTAAAAATGTGATGTCTTTGCTTCATGAAAATTTCATCAGGCTTACTGTTTTTAGAGTAGTCAAAAGATTCTCTTAAAGGTTGTGTGATGGTTTTGTTTAATCTTGTACTTTTCTATAAATTAAAGAGAGAACTGATTTGGGTTGTTTTTTGTAGTGATTATTTACCTACTCAGTTGTGGTTTGACTGTGTGGCTATGTGTGTGTTTCTAGGTTGATGATTTCTCCTGTGTCAAAAAAATTTTGGGCCAATGTTTCCTTTTCTCAAAAGGAAACCTTGAGAAAATCATTAATCCATAACAAATGACTTTTACCATCGAAAACTACTTAAATGTGCCCAATAGTTTGTCATATACATGTACTCCACGGGGTTCAATTCACGCTAGGGGTAGTTGTAAGGACCCACAATTTAAAATTATTATATTGTAATGTCGGCTTCTATGCTCACGGTTCAATCTTATGATTCGAGAGGAGTTACATACATTTTGATTGGTTGGTCATTATTTTCTTGGAGTTTTAGTAATGTGATCTTGCAGGAATTAATAGCAACAATTTATTGTAAAGAATGATTTGATGTATGAGGGTTTACAGAGACTAGTATAATATTAGTTATGTATGTGTGCCAAGTGTCATGAGCATTATTTTATTGGACATAACTTGAGAGTACATGAGAGCTTGTGTGTAGAGGATTAGAGTCACCGATTTGTATTGAGAAGTCAGTTTTCGTATTAGGGTCGAATGGCGGCAGACCTATTTCATTATGGTTGGTTTATATAGAGCCTTAGAAAGTAGAAAACCGAAAAGAGAATGGGAGAAAAAGTGGATGCGGCTATGCGTTGGTTCTCCGGCTAGGCTTTTCCGGCGACTGAGGTAGGTCATTAACCAACTTATGTACTTCATGTTATTTGATATATATATATATATAAATAGCTGTATATTGTTAACTGATACAAGTGGGTGTGTGAGAGTATGTGTTTGTGGCTGTGGTTTTTGGAATTGGGTTTGATTTTTGTTTTTCTAGAGAGAGAGAGAGAGAGAGAGCTGGAGTGAGGAACTGCCATGTGTTTGGTTTGAAGGCTTCCATGGCAGCCATGGAAGCCATGGCTGCCATGCTTGGAACAACACTGGTTTGAAAGTGTTGTGGGTTGCTGTTCATGGATTTGGGTGTCTGTTGTCGTGTTTAGGGAGAGTATGAATTTAATTTGATTTGAAGTTAGATTTTGTAAATTCTGGAGGATTAATTTCGTGCTTGAGTTGTTATGCATGAAGGAGATGAAAAGAAAGGGAAGTAAAAGAAAAAGAAGAAGAATAGATTATATGAGTGATGATGGAGAATCTGGTGAAAGAGAAAAAAAAAAAAGAAAAAGAAAAAGAGTTGCGGATGGTGAATCTTAGAAACAGAGGAGAGGAAGATGGGAT
The DNA here is from genome assembly GCA_033060915.1 of Euryodendron excelsum. Lineage (NCBI taxonomy): Eukaryota > Viridiplantae > Streptophyta > Magnoliopsida > Ericales > Pentaphylacaceae > Euryodendron > Euryodendron excelsum. The sequence continues at coordinate 11,409,720 of CM065395.1, read as the reverse complement.
ATGGCATTTGATCCGGTGTGATCAAGCCCACGTGTTATTGTGCATCCTCTTGACTTGGCCAATTGGGTAGAGTTTTAGTCTAACAACTGTCTTTTGACGCGTGGATTTCAATTACGAAGTTATGTTTAGCTAATTTTGATCCTATGATATACTTTTAATAATAGTCATTACCCTAAGTTTTTGACGCATGGATTTCAATTACGAAGTTATGTTTAGCTAATTTTGATCCTTTAATATACTTTAAATAATAGGCATTACTTTAGTTATTCAGGATAATTCACGTTATATTTTGGGTCAATATTTTTTGAATGTCAAGTGAGTGATTTTGTCTTACTAGTAAGATGTTTTGTAAATATCCCATGCAAATAAGATTTTGAAAGATTGTTTTAAATTACAAGAGCAATTTTTTTTCGAGATTATGAGATGTCCTACTTTGCTATATGAAAGAGAGGTCTTATTTCGCTATATGAAAGGGATGCTACTTATTGAGAATGAACTTCAGAAATTATTTCTTTTAAGAGAAATTCATTACTTTGTTTTGATGTACGAAAAGTTGTTGTTTATTGAGAATGAGCAAGAGATTGAGATCTTATTTGTTGCTTTTAAGAGAAATGTAATATTTTATTACTTAAGAAAGATCCTTATTTATTGAGAAAATTTTTGATAGATACAATTTATTCTTTAGAGAAAGTTCTTTCAAACATGCTTTAAAATTATTTTATAAAATGGTGTAAACTTTATAATATTTTACTTGGGACCATTTTTGAGAAGTCTAAGGGATGTTTTCTCTTTGAGGCCAGCTAAGGGTAAACTTAATTCTCAATGATTGTAAAAGAACCTCAACTGGATCAGCTTAGGGAGAAGACCCGAGTGTCATCCTAAGGTGACTCTAAGTGCGATGTAGATTCACTAGGCTTAAGTCTCGAGTTAAGATTTGGTATTGAGATTTGAGATTTGAGATATGAGATATTCTTTGGTTTCTTGAGTTTTTGCACTTATCATTTATCCTAGCACTATTTTTATTGAAGAGATGATATTTTGTTTTAGCATTGAGTTATAAAATGTTAAGAGATGATTTTGCTTCACTGTTGAGATTATAAGATTTACGTATTTTACTTTAATAAAGCATGCAAAGAATATAAATGTGCATTGGGGAAGTTTTAAGATAGTTCTATTAGCTCATTATCCAGTATATGACAAATTTTATTTTTAATTATCAAGTGTATTATTGCAAGGCTTGTCATTCACTAAGCTGTGAGTTGACACTCATTTAAAACATTTTAGGTGAGTGAGACGGTCATTAGAGATAGATTTTGAAACCGAGAACCTTTCAGTAGAGACCTCCATAGGAATTTTTATTCGTTTCGTTATTGAATAGACTTGATTGTTAATTATCAGATTTAGTGATTTGCTTAATTTAATTCTAGATGGTTTTCAGAGATGTTTAGTTAGTGACTTTATTAGGATTATTTATTTGCCATTTGATTGATTTAATTGATAAAGAGAAGTCTATTTCATTGCTTATAAACTCAGTAAGTTCTAGGCTTTTGTGACCCGTGGATTAAGGCTTTGTGGTTCAAGGCCGGTCTCATTCCTACGTAGAGTGTGACAATAGTTATAAGACCAATGGCCCACTAAATCTATCCATCATTTATAATCCAATCATGTTACTAGATAGGCTTCAAAATTTTGTTTAAAATCCAGCTTGGCTTGACTCAAATATATGTAAAATAATGTATTTATAATTTTTAAAATATCAAATGTATTCTTTGATTTTATGTTATTTAATTTAGTTTTTTGAGAGCAAAATATATTTATTAAAACAAATTTGTTACAAAATTTTAACACTTGATTTTCATTCAATAAAAGATACACAAACCACTTTAATTAATAAATCATCTACCACTTATTTAATTTGCGGCATAAAACTTCTTTTTTCTTATTGCATGAATTTCCTCAGTAACAAAACGGAGAGTTGAAGGGCATCGGCAATAAAAAGAAGAGTTATTGCTTTTACAAATATAAGTTACAGTACATATGTATTTCGATTTGGATTTCTTCCACGTAAGCTGGTGATTGATGAGCAATTGAATGGTCAACCGTGTAATTAGGAAAATACAATATGTACTCTCATTTCTCAATTTATGTTTCATTTTAAGATATAAGTAAATTAGTAGTAAATTTGTGCTATGAACGGAATAAAAATAATATATATTAAATATAAAATTTTTATGAAAAATAAATGATTAATTGTATACACTAATAATATGATTACACTAAATTATAATAGTCAATATATTCTTAACATAAAGTGTTGAAAGTTGATTGTAATAAAATAAAAATAAAAACGTTAACTATTATTAAGAAACCGAGTTTTAGTGTGGCCGTTCTTTTTTTTATTTTTTATCTTAGAATCTTGTTAAGGGACTACATTAATCAAGTATATAAGTTAATTTTAGATGATTTATTTAATTCAATACCTTTAATAATGCACGCATAACTACTTAAAATTGATAATTTACCTAAAAAAGAATTTGATTTTTTTAGTGAGAGAGATTTGATTTACCTAAATTACTTGGAGTAATAGTAAATATTTTAATAATTATAAATAGAAGGAATTTTTTTTTTTATATTTCATGGTTTGAATGAGACATATAATATTATTATTTAAGAACTCAAAAAATTCAATCAACAACTAATTGCTTAATATATAGTATAGATAGATTTATTCTTCTAAAAAAACATTAAAAGGGTTTTGAATAAGAAGTTCCACAACTGTAAATTACACAAATGAATTTCTAAAATTATAAGAGAAGAACTTAAGAAAATTTAAAATAAGAATTCTAATATTTTGGATTTTATGTAAAAACTTTTCAAAATAACCTAAGATTTTAGTAAAAGTTTATTAATCATTAAAAAAAAGTAAAAGTTTCTTTATTTTATGGTTAAATCTATACTATTATGACACATGTAATATTAGTAATTTAAAATTTAAAAAAAAAAATTAGATTTGGTCTTTCAACATCACAGACCCAATAATGTATCGTTATGGTATTATGTTAGTTCAAAACATGCCAACACTTATTATTAAAATGATAAGTGTTATTTTAATTTGACCAAAATTTTAATTTTTAGCATTTTTAAGGGCGTGAGTTTAGTAAATATATTATAGTTTGAATTTTGAAAAAGATATTAGGGAAGATTTTAGGAGATTATAATAAAATTTTATTTTTTAACCAATCAAACTGTAATAATGTTATTTTAATATTACCAAAAATTTAATTTTTAGAAATTTTAAGGGAGTGAATTTAGGAAATATATAATAGGAATTAAAGCTCAATCTACATACTATATATAATTCTACTGATGAAAGTTTTTAAGTTAATCAATCAAATTGCAACATGTAATATTTTAATATGACAACAAAATAAAAAAATCTATAAAAATTGGATTGGGAGTTTAAGGTTCAAAGACATTCTAACCTATTGTTATAATATATAGCATAGATTTGTTGTCACCATGGTTGTACTCAATACTACCATGTTTTTCATAAACTTTTGTATTTGAATGGTTAAAATGAAAAAGCTTTAATTACTTTTTTTTTTTGTTGTCTTTGATATACTTTAAAATTTTCAAAATTATTTTTCATTAAATATTTTTGAAAATAAAATAATATGAAGTTACTAAAAAAGAAAAATAAAGAAACTTAAGAATATTTTCCTACTAACATTAATATAATTAGAAATTTTGCCTTCGAAGCAATCTGGCTATTAAAGTTAGAGAATTTAGTCACTTTCAATTGAATTTAATATTTAAAATTGAAAAATATTTACCAGTCATTCATGTATTGAGAAGCAAATAAATATAATGACTTAAACTCCATTAGTCTTTGTCAAAATTTTAATTTATTTTTGTTATTATTTTTTAATCTTTTTGAAGAGCTGTGATTGATGGGTAGTAACAATTTTAATAATTTTGATATATATGTACTTCCTCAAATAGAAATTTAAAATTGATTTTATTTTTTTTATTAAAGATTCTATATAAGGACCATAATTGAAGGAAATTAAAAATAAAAAAACCTTACCATATAGACTAAGTGACCAAAAAAAAAATTTTTAAGTAAAAGAATAAGTTTGAAATAACAAATAGAATAAAGACACGTATTTTTGTATTTCACTAATTCAAAAATATGAGAAAATTAAATTAAAACTTTCAGCTTTAAAGACCTCTTAACGTATTGCAATAATATATAATATTAGCAATGAACCCTGTGCTATGCACAGTTAAATAATAAAATTTTAAAATTCATTTGTGATATTTTATATCTATTGATAACTTCAATAAAGATAATAATTAATAAGCATAAATCATTGATAGTTTATTAATAAATTAAAAATGATTTGAACGATTTGAAGTACTTGAACTAAATTAAGAATTTATAGTTTACCTTTATCAATGGATTTTCTTGCCCTCCGTTATGCCGAATATACAAATGCCTTTTTCTTGTCAACCTTGCTAATTTGAAAGTTAGATTATCCTCATTGCATGCGTGATCAAGAATTTGATCCATCCTATAGAAATTAATAAACTTCACATAATTAACAAAATTAATATTTATCAAACGCAGAATCTATAAGTAAATGAACATTTAATTGCCAATATATAAGGCCATGTTTCTATACTTTTATATATATATATATATATATATATATATAAGAGGCCCATTTTCAAATAAAGATTATATTTAAGAAATAAAATAAACCCACAGACTAAGGACAAAAAATGAACTTGTTCAAGCGCACAACCAATGTTTTCAATTTCATATACAACAAATTATCTATAATTTCTCTCTCGTCTAGAAATCATACTCTCTCTCATCGACTCTCTTTCTGAGCATTGTGGGTATTTTTGTTAAAGTTTCTGGAATTTCTTGAATTGGATATCATCATTCTTTTCATGTAAAGCTTTGTGATGTAAGTTCAGATTTTTCTTCTTCTAAGTATGTGCATGTGGGTAAGTTTGAACAAATAAATCTGAGGTCAAGGAGCGAAATCTATGAATATGCCGACATCTGTGAATCTGCCGCATAGCAGGGGTTCGCTTTCGGAGTTTTTGACCAGTTTTCGGCGAGTCTACAGGTACTTCTTGTCAATGATGACCCAACTTGTCTCATACTCTTTGAGAAGATGCTTCGGAAAACTCTATATGAAAGTATAGATATCAAATATCTATACATGTTCAACCTTGAAGGATTAAATTTTATGGAGAGTTGACAATTTGGGTTCTCTCAAGTTGTATTCTTGTCATCATTTCTGTGATTGAAAACACTATTATTTTCTTGATTGTTCTATTTAATTATGCTGATGCATGGTTTTCTTGTATTTGTATTTCCTCTAATTATATTCTCAAGATTTTGTTTGTTGAATTAAGAATCTGTGGTAGATGAGAACAATATGTGAAACCCACTGAGATTTGGGTATAATATTACATCCTATAAAACTCTGAGCTTTGACTTTGATCAAATTTAGAGATGGCTTACGAGTTACATAGTTAAACAAAAGTCCGAAAAAAATGCTATTTACCTATAAAATTGCCAAGATTCAATACAAATTATTGGAAAAATATGTAAGAGATAAAGAAAGATGTTGATTAAGAGATAGAAAAAGAGAGAAATATTAATATGAAAAGATGTCCATGAAAAGATAGGGAAAAGACAAAGAGAAAAATGTGGTGGTATGCTTCACATGCAAAATAGATAGTCGGTTCAAAAAATAGTTAAGTACAAGAGGACAAGAGAAAAAGAGAAAGAGCCATAAAGTACTTATATGCATAAATATGTGGTGGTATTCTTTACATGCAAAGTAGGCAGTTAAAAGAAATAGATAAGCACAAAAACAAAGAAAGAGAAAGAGAAAAAGAGAAATTAAGAACAATGAAAGACTTACATGCAAAGAACCTAGCAAGCAAAAGGGATGAGTGAAATTCAAAAAACATGTGGCGAGCCAGGCAAAGGATGACCAAAGTGTATAATGAGTGTTTTGGAACACTAATTTTGTAATAGGTGGGTTTTGGAACTCTAATTTTGTAATAGAAAATTATGATTGTGGTGGTCCAAGCACACATCAGCTGCTATAGTGACTGGTGCAATCATCGTGTATATACATATATATATATATATATATATATAATCATCTTGTCATATTAACCGGTGCAAATAAACTTTTCATGTGTTATTAAAATATTAATAATTATATATAAGAAATATTAAATAAAAAATTATGATTGAGTTTACCACATGACCTATCAAAAAAAAAAAAAAAAAAAAAAACGAACTTTCCATTTTAATAATCATCTTGCATTAACAAATTGGAAATATATACCTAAATAAAATATATTTCCATTTTAATAATCATCATGCATTGATTGTGTTTACTAAATATAGATCCATATAATTACAAAAAATTTTAAAATATTATGAATGCATTGATAGGCCTTACCAAGTATAAATTCATATAATCATATAAAAGAAATAAATTCAAAAATAAGAAATATAAATTCATACAATCATATATACTCAATATAAATTATATATAATCATATAAGAGGAATAAATTCAAAAATTCTATTACTAAACCAATGAAAGTGAAAATTTCTAAAATTAAGTTTCTAAACCAATCAAAGTGCTACACGTGTTATTAAAATATTAAAAAAATTTAAAATTTGTTAAAATTGGATTGAAGTTTTCAAACTCAAAAACCCCCATTCATTCTACTACAATATACTCATGCTTTGTTGTTTATTGGAACTTTCCTTTATTTTAGGTGATACTGGTGGACCAGAACTCCATGCAAGTTAGTGCTAAGATAACTTTTGAAGGATGGTCATCTCAGTTTCAAATTCAGGAGGGATGCTTGAAATATTTATTTCTGAAGCATTTAGCTACATGATGTAGTGAGTAATGTTGAAAATTTACACGTCTATTCAATTTCTCCACAAAGTTATCAAAAAGTAAGCAACTACTGATTACAAGAACAAAAGAAATAAAGAGAACTCTTTCTGTGAAGGTTATTAAATCAAAAGTTGTCTAGGGGGAGAGACACTTACGATGTGAAAATAAGAAAAGAAATCAAAAATAAAAATTTCAAGTTATGCTCAAATTTATAACCAAAACATTTCTAGTGCAATTCGGCCAAAATAACAGAATTCAGCCAAAAACCGATAGCATGTACAAGTTACTATTGAGTTTAATTTCCATCACATTTCTATTACAACTACTAAGTTTCACATCATTCTGAATTCGAATATCATGATTTTCTGCTAATACCATTATGCATTACTATACTGTAATTTCCATTTATGAGATAGAAATGCTTGTTCATGATCCATGTAGGTGTCACCCAGCTTAGGTGAAAAAAATTCTTTCCGCTATACCACGGACTTCAAATTGAATCCCAATTCCATCCAGTTATATGAAACCAAAAAAGGAACAAGAAATTTATCTCATTTTCAGTGGGCTTCAAAAGAATTGATGCTAGTTTAGGGCCCAAAGTTTCATAAATAGAGGCGTGCTAGTATTAGCCAAACCTGTCCAACAGGCACAGGTTGATGCATTATACCTTAGCTAAGACCCACATCAGCAACATCAGCTGCGCTTGTCCAACAGGCACATTGGTTGATGCATTACACCTCAGCTGGAGCCCACCTCTGCTTGGTTCAATTGAGGTGTAATGCATCAACTGACGCCTGTTGGACAGTTACGACTGATGCTAGCTTTTCTCTTTGTAAATAACATTATCTCTCATAAGTAGAGTTTAGCGAAGGCAACTGATTGACTAATCTGACATTTATCATCACGTCACTATTTCTCTCGGCTTGAGGCCTTAGACTCATAAGTTGAGCAAATGGGTGGGTTCACCTCTCATTCTCAAAAAGTCCTAAGAGTCGAGAATGGTTGAAATTTTTTTTAACCAGTTCAACTTTTGTACAACAACAAAAGTGAAAAATACTAGCAAATTGTTTTCAACTTATTGGTTCTAAAATTTTAAAAACAACGTTCAAAAGTTTAAAACAGTCTAGTTTTTAAATTTCATGAAGGCTGTTGGGGAACTAATTTCAGATGTAGGGTCTGAGTTATAATACAATGTATTTGTATTTAGATTTTATGTTATTTAACTTTGTTTTTTGAGAAGAAAAATATATATTAAAATAAATTAGTTACAAAATTTTAACACCTGATTTTTATTTAATAAAAAATGCAAAATTCACTTTAATTTATACATCATCTATCAACTATGTTCTATTTGTGAAATTTTTTTTCTTTATTGTTACATGAGTTTCCTCAATAACCAATCGGAGAGTTGAAGGGTATTGACAATCAAAAGAAGATTTCTTGCTTTTACAAATATAAATGACGCTCTATGAATTCATAATAGAATATATGTATAATTATAGTACTCTTTTTTCACTTGGGGTTGATCTGATGGATGGTATAACTAGGAAATTTTGGAACCAAAATTACAGTGGAGAGAGAGAAAGAGTAAAATAAATAAATAAAATCCCAAAATATTTGTTCCTAAGAAACAAGAATTTATCTCATTTCTCATACTAATGGTTCGTTCACAAGTGTCAACTACTTTATTTCAACAAATTCATACAAAAAGAATATGATAATTAGAAACATTTGTATTGACAACCACACCAAAAAAAAAAAAAAAAACTGAATCAATATTTATATTTTTACATTTCTTACATCATCGTTTTATGCATAATGTAGACCAATAAAAATTAAGCATTATATCATGGCCTATATTGTAGTATATATTGTGTTATACCATATATTAAACTTATGTTATAGTACATAATTGCACATGTATAAACAAACTTATGTACATGTCTTGTTTGATATGGATTTACTTTTATTTTTGTTTCAATTTTCTAAAAAAAAAAAAACGATGTATATGATGAGATTACTTAATAGTGCATTTCGCTGGGAGTTTGATCCCTCATTTTTCTTTTTTTTTTTTATTGTCATTCCTACTTTTATTAAGCAATATTATCACTCATAAATAAATATTAAATATTATTACTGGCCAAATTTAAAAGGTAAATTATAAAAAATCACGTCTGAAGCTTGATTATAATATATTTTTCACTTTTGTGATATCAAAAGTTATTTTGACCTCCCCTATTTTAAAATTTATATAATAAAATTTCCCTTATCGTCAACTAACTTCCAATAACACTCTTGATAAAAGTAGTCCATGTTTTATGACCAATAAAATGAAAAAAAAAAAATGTCATTTGCAGAAGACCTTGTGTTCTATGGCCGTTTGGTACAATTTTTTTTTTAAACTTTTTTTGTTTTGTTTTTTAACTTATAAGCAAAAATATTAAAAATTATTTATATTTTTTTTGCTTTTACAAGTTAAACATAAACGAAAAAAAAACAAAAAGCAAAAAACAAAACAATAAAAAAATTAACTTTTTTACTTATAAATTCAAAATAAAAACTAGCTCAAAAAATCAAACGGGTTCTAAGTCACATCATTTTTCACCCCTTCTCCTTCTCACCCTATTTATTGACCTACTCAGTAACGACATCTAAAATCCGCCACTGTCACCTAATATACATTTTATAAAATTTAGTCCAAGTTTTATGATTAATCAAATCAATAAAACATGTATAAAAGATCATGTGTCCCATAATCCACATCATCGTTCACTCTCTCCCTCTATCTATTAATCAAACTCAACGATGAAACCATCATTACAATGCAAATATGCTACTATCTACTATTTTATAATAGTAGACGGGTACATATATGTAACAACATTGTTTGTCTTTTCTTTTATCAATAAATAGGAAACAAATCCTAATTGCACCTATATGTCTCTGTTAAATATTAAAGCCCACGAGGAATTTTTTTAACCAAAACTGAGGAATTGTTTTCTTCAATTTTGTTTTAAGTTTTACGTTTAAGAATTTAGAAATTCAAATTTAATATCCCCTACACTTCTATGAGTCCATAATCAATGTATATTATATGTGATTAATTGTAGGGCTGCACGATAAACTCATATAAATCTCTCTTTCTGATGTGGGATACTTAGGGGCTTCATCATCTTGTTGACTTAACAAAAGCGACTTTAATAAAATCTTACAATAGACTTTGATTTCCACTACATTTATTGTCAAACTATCAAGTTTTATATAATTCTGAATTTAAATATTATGATTTCTGTTAATACCATTCTGCATTATTGTATGGTAATTGTCATTTTTTAGATAGAAATGCTTGTTTATGATTGATGAAGGTGTCACCTAGCTTAGATGGAAAATTTTCTTTTAGCTATTCCACGAAACTCGAATTGAATCCCGATTTCATCCAGTTTACGAAACCAAAAAAAAAATGAAATTTATTTCACTTTCTGTCGGGCTTCAAAAGAATTAATGCAAGTTTAGGGCCCAAAATTTTGTAAATAACATTATCTTCTCATCACTGCGTTTAGCGGAGGCAACTGATTGATTGACATGACGTTTATAGTCCACGTCACCATTCGCACATCAGCTCGATGGTCCTATGCGGATCGCTATATAATAAGGCAACCCCCGACAAAACAAGCCTCAAGAACCGAGAACGGCTAAACAAATTTTAATTCAGTTCAAATTTTGTACACCACCACAAAAAAAAAAAAAAAGAAATTGTTTTTAATTTATTGCTTCTATGATTTTAAAAATAATGTTCAAAAGTTTAAAACAGTTCAGTTTTTGAAATTTCATGAAGGTTGTTAGCCAACTGATTTTAAATGTAGGGATTGAGTTATAAACAATGTGTTTTGTATATTTTAATATATCTAATATATTTAGATTTTATCTTATTTAAACTGATTTTTTGAGAAAAATATAATTATTAAAACAAATTCGTTCTAGATTTTAACACTTGAGTTTTATTTAAAAAAATAAAAAAATTACTTTAATTAATACATCATCTATCTTTTATGTTCAATTTATGTCAACTTTTTTCTTTCTTATTACATAAGTCTCCTCAATAACCAAAGGTCGAAGGGCATCGGCAATCAAAAGAAGAGTTCTTGCTTTTACAAATATAAATTACACTCTATGAATTCATAATACAATATATGTAGCATTATAATATACTAAGATTGTGAATCTTTTTCAGTTGGAGTTGATCTGGTCGATGGTGGGACTAGAAAATTTTGGAACCAAAATTACAATGGAGAGGGAGAGAGAAAAAAAAAAAACAAAAGGGGATAAATAATTATTTTGTCCCTCAAATTTTGTCTTAGATATCAATATTATTCCTCAACTTTGATTTTTCTATTTGAGTCTTTCAACTTTTAAAATAAAGTCAATGTGATCCAACATTTTAAATTAGGTTAGAAAAATTAAAAATTAATAACACTTTGACCCTCTCAACTATATTTTAGTTTTGCTTTACTTGCTAAACTAAAAGCTGTTACATTTTTACTCTTAAACAATTAGAATTTAAGTTTGTGTTGACTCTATGAACAAAAGAAATAAATTTATATTTGTAGTATTTATGATCTAACACAAAATAAGATTTTTTTGTCTTGGGCTAACAAATGTGAAGTTTCAAAATTTTCCGTGTTATTGGCAACTCAATAATCGATAGTCCATAAAAGTAAGATTTTATGAATTATTTTGACCATTTTTTTAAACATTTTGAGATGGTTTATAACATTTTATACCCATGAAATTATTTTTCCCTCTTTGCTTCACAGATTGGTATAGAATTTTAATCAAACAAACCTCCTAATTTTAAAATTTAAGATGGTGAAAATGTTTATATTTTTAGGTCAATGGGAGTAAAGTGACATTAAGTTACAGTTTAGAGGATCCAAAAATAATTAATCATTAAATTCCTTACCTATTTTGAAAATTTGGACCATATTGACTTTTTTTTAAATGTTGGAGGGCTTAAATAGAAGAAATCAAAGTTAAGGGATGATATTGAAATCTGAGGTAAAGTTGGAGGAACAAAATAATTGTTTACCCAAAAAAATAAAATCCCAAAACATTTTTTTTCAACAAATAAGAATTTATCTCATTTCTCATATTCATATATGTAAGCATCCCATTTTTGTCCGCTCGGCAATCTCTGGCCCGGCCGGATTCGGTTTCCAACATCATAACACATGCAAACTTAAGATGAGCTTTTCAATCTTCAATCCAACCAACTGGTCGCTTGTCGGGTCCACAAGGATCCGCTGGAGCCTTAAGTACCATTATTCCAAGCAGTTTTCCAAACCGAGCGGTCCCAGAAACCAACGCCATCTAAGTAGCTTCCCGAGATCGGGCGATCTCGGGGACCAACACCTCATCAAATTTCAGATGGTTCACTTCTGGTCCCTGCTAGCCCGCCAACGTAGAATGTCCGTCATTTGGTAGTTCTCCGAGACCGGGCGTTCTCGGAGACCAACACTACACTTCCAGGTAGTTTTCTAAGACCAGGTGTTCTCAGAAACCAACACCACCCCTACATGTAACTCTCTAAGAACGGGTGTTCTTGGAGACCAACACCGTATATGTTGTTTTTCGAGACCGGGCAGTCTCGGGAACCAACACCTAGGTCAACACCAGCGCGTGCTAGCCCGACTCGGTGAAAAATGACCAAACCTGCCCCTTGGGCCTCCAGGCACGTTTTAGGAAAGTTCAAAATTCCTCAAAACGATAAGTCCATCCTTCCACAATATTGTCAAACCATCAGGCATCCCCCGCACGCCATTTGGTCCAAATCCGGTCCTATTCCGGCTCACTCTGGTCAAAGTGACCATTTTGCCCCTAAACGACTCAGCACAACACGAACCTCGCTGAACGGTGACAAACTCTCTCAAAACCACCCTTGAACAGCCCCACATAATATACCAGACCATTCCTGACCATTTCCAGCTAACTCCGGTCAAAATGACCGTTTTTCCCCTGGTAGCTAAAAACACCCCGAAACAGCATCAGCCTTAGGGTTTTGAGCAAAGGATTTCACCGCACGCCTTTGTTTAATCCAAAGAACACCCTACGACACTAAGCTCACATGACTCGATAAAAGTTCCCTGGAGCGTCTCACAGACGCTCCGCTTAAATTGTTTTTTCTCCCGATTCCCTGATTATATCGCACCGTTAACCGACTTGAGAAATGCGTAAATCAGGGAATTCTCGAAAGATCGTCCATAGATCTTTCCACCGATACGATTCGATCGAATGGATCACTTCCCAAAGCCCTCCATCGTACGGTGCGAAAACTATAACTTTCAGCAACCTCTAGAGCGTCTCGTAGATGCTCCGCTAAGGTTGACTTTTTCTCTGATTCCCTAATCAAAACGCACCATCAAACGACTTGAGAAATGCGTAAATTTGAAAATTCTAGAAAGTATTTCCAGAGTACTTTCTATCGGAATTGTCTGATCAAATAGATCGCTTCTCGAAGGCCTCGATCACATCAAACGAAAACAGCCACTTTCGAACACCCACGGAGCGTATCACAGACGTTCCACAAAAGTGTCCTTTTCGGCACACTTCCCAAGACGATATCCCACGCTTCTGAACATAATTCAAACTCTTTGAAAACATGAAAGTTCACCGGATGCACTAGCAGAACATCCCGAGTGCTACTGATTCCCTTGGACCCTTCCCGGTTGGCCCAATTATTGAGGCAAAGTTTGGGCAATTCTTCCCGGTGATGGAGCGTATGCTATACGCGCTCAAATTTTGTACAGATCGGCTGACTTTCGATCAACAGTTGAGATTTAATTAGTACATAGGGTGCCACGTGTTATCCTGGCAATGGAACAGTACCTGCGCATATCCTACATGCGCACGGCCAAATTTTGGCCATGCGCATGTAGCACATGCGCATGGTCTGTTCTAGATTGCCTATAAATAGAGGCCTTCCCCCCTTGCATATTCCAGGTTCGAAATTGATACGAAACTCTGCTGAAATCACTCCAGAACCTCGAATCTCCATATATATTCTCCCTTTTCAACACTTAGGCTAGATTCCACCCCTCATAAGCCCATACACTCCACATACAAGGCCCCATACACACTTACACACTCCACTTTAGTCTCTCAAGCTCTCTTGAAGTCACTCAAGCTCCAATCAAGACATCCATTGAAGACTACAAATGTGTTGAAGGCAAAAGGTGGTATCCCTTTTACATTTATGCTTTCCCCCACTCTTCTCTTCTCCCTCCTAGCCCACTTAGGATATTCTCTATTTTAACCCCCATCTTCAACCCCCCTTTCTTGCATGTTTGAGCCAAGAGAGCTCTTAGATCATGCTTAGAGGAAACCAAGTGAGAGCCACCGTGTAAGGGGGCCTCTCACTAGCCTACTTTAAGATGGTATGGCCTAAGAGCCCCTTGTTTATGTGGTGAAGCCTAAAAGCCTTGTATGTGACTCATGACCCCTTGCATATTGCTATTTTGATCATGTCTTGTGTGCTTGGCTCTATTTTATGTTTATTGTCATACTCCACAATGTTTATATTGCTCTTAATTTTAGGCCATTTCCAAGCTCTATATTTCTTTCAAAAATTGTTCTAAGAGTTGGCCCCCTTGAAGTTTAGGATGAGATCTTATGAGTCATGCCTTAGAAAATCCCTCACAACCCCTTAATTCATATGTTTGCATCATTGTATTTCAACTTGCATGAAAGTTGCTTTCAAAACTCTCTAATATTCAAGTTTTACATTCTCTCAAATTTAGTAGTTAAAATGGCCCCATGGAACCCTCTCTTGAATGGTCTCCCTTTATATTGGCCATAGGAGCCCTAAATTGTTAGAATGGTTCCCTTTTCTCTTTATGATCACCTAAGAATAATGTTCAAGATCTTTGATTTCAAGGTTTCCATTTTCTCAAGTTTAGTGGTTGGAATGCCCCCATGGAACCCTCTCTTGAGTGGTCTCATTTTCGTTGGCCATATGAACCCTCTCTTGATGGAATGGTTCCCTTGGAAAAATGGTTTTCAAAATCCTTCTCCAAAGATGATTTCAAAGATGCATTCTCTCCATCTTTGCATAAAAATGATTCTCCAAAAATTACCATCATTATGTTAAATTTTGACCCCTTATACTCTTGTCAAGATATTGGTTATAATGGCCATAAGGAAGCCTTCCTTGGAATGGTCTCCAATCACCAACCATATAAACCATACTCTTGGCTAGAGTTAAAATTTTCATAGAAATGATCTTCATAAAGATTGCCAACCTAAGTCCATTACGTATCATATTTTGTTTTCAAAACTCTTTCCAAGAATGCATTAAAACAACTTTCAAGACCATTCCCCAATCAAACCATAGGTTAACTTGATCCTAGTTACCAAACCCTAAGTTAACTTGACCCTAGTAACCTAACCCTGGGTTAACTTGACCCTAGTTATCCAACCCTAGGTTAACTTGACCCTAGTAACCTAACCCTAGGTTAACTTGACCTTAGTTATCCAACCCTAGGTTAACTTGACCTTAGTAACCTAACCCTAGGTTAACTTGACCCTAGTTACCTAACCCTAGGATAACTTGACCCTAGTTACCTAACCCTAGGTTAACTTGACCTTAGTTACTTAACCCTAGGTTAATTTGACCCTAGTTACCTCACTTTAGGTTAACTTAACCCTAGTTAGTTAACCCCAAGTCTTCTTAACCATAGGTCAACCTAACCTAAGTTAGTTCACCTTAGGTTCCCCCTAACCTTAGGCTAACCCAACCAAGGTTAATACACTTCAAGGTTCTAACTCTTGAACCCTTCTTCAATGATCATTCAAACCTTCAAAATATTCTCGTAGCTCATTTTTCCAAAACCTCCTACTTTCTTGACTTCAAAAAACCAACTCCATAAACTCTTCAAATGTTCTTCATTCCCTCTTCAAGACCTTTCCAAAAATGTTTTCAAAGAGTCACAAACCTAAGGTGTCCCTAGCCCTCTTATGAATAGGGATTCCAAGGAGAAGTGATAAATCAAGAACAACCTCTAAGGTTGTCCATATTAGGATTCCAAACACTTAGCCATTTTAAAAACCACTTTCAATAACTAATTCCTCAAAACATTCTAAAATCATGCCTCCAAGGTTTTCAAAACAAGATTTCAAAAACACTTTCAAGTTCTCTTAAGTCATGCCAACGCATTTTTCCAAAACTCCCTCAAGTTGATCCAAAAACATTTTCAAGAAACACTCCACCATTCAATTTCAAGTTAAAACTTCCAAGACCACAAAGAGTCTTCAACTTCTAAAGACCCCAAAGTGTCTTAAACCCTTCCATAGACCTCAAAGTGTCTTAAACCCTTCCAAAGACCTCAAAGTGTCTTAAACTTTTCCAAAGATCCCCAAAGTGTCTTCAAACCTTCCAAAGGCCCTAATGCGCCTATTTTCCATCGGGTTCTTGCCTGAACTGCGAATGACTTGATTCTTGCTAAATGAGATATGTAGGCAACCTAAAATGGTGCGGTCATAACTTTTATTTCAACCCCAATCCCTTTTTCAAAAATTCCAATCAATCCAAAGTTCCTATTTCAAACTCTTTTAAAACCCCCATCATTTTCAAACTTTTTTCAAAAACTTGCATCACGCATCATCTATCCAAAAAGTGATGATTAAACCTCGTTTTCAAAATTCTAAAGTGAATTTTAAGTGGACAATGGTAACTGGTTATTCTAGTGAGTGAACAAAAGGATGATTAGACATGTAGGTACCGAAAGGGCGGGGTAGGGTGATGATCTTAGGATATCTTCCCTACACGTAACCAACCCCCGAACCTTAGTTTTCTGTTTTCGAAAGACCAAAAGGGAGTTATTTTCAAAAAGGGCTTAAACGTTTCAAAAGGTTGCCAAATAACCTATTTTCCTAAAAACCCTCTCTTGAGGGAGTTTTCAAAAACCTTTTTCAAAAACTCTAGGTTTAATCTTTGGATTAACGCTTAGTTTTAGATGCCCTAACTCATCTTTATCAAGTTAGGTGGTGACTCCTATTTTTTAAAAAGCCCTTAGTCAAATCAATTTTCAAACCTAGTCGCACTTGTCCTTCTAGGGGGACGAGTTCTAATGACAGAGTTCCGTGCTTTAGGGTCTCCGAACTGAAAGGACCTTGGACACCCAAAAACCAGGGCGCGACAATATATATATATATATATAACATTCTTGTTTTTTTTGCCTTTTAACAATAAATAGGAAACAAATCCTAATTGCACATATATGTCTCTGTTAAATATTAAGCCTGTGGAATAAATATTTCGCATTCCCCAGATTAGTGTCGACCCACTAAGAGTAATAGGGCCAACCTCCCTAAGAAGAGAGAGAATAAAGTTATAAGCTGACCTGCATGAAAGCAAGCCCACTAAGAATAGTGGTGCCAACCTTAAGGAGACCAGCCCAGTAGCTGCTGAAGCACTCCCAAAGCACAAAAAGAGGTTCATTGGACAAGAGACCCAGTCCGACCTAGAAGTTAACTCTTAAAGATAAGTTCAAATCTACTCATAAACAGCGCCAAGAGAAGTCTAATCCTAGAAGGAGAGAAAATACCATTTCCATAAGGTATGGGGCCTTTGAAGTCTATAAATACACCATGTCACTAAAAAGAAAGGTATGCACAACTGAGGGCTAGAATAGATTTTTTTTCTTTCAAGACATTGAGATTAAACTTGTCTGACTTAATTATCGGAGTGCCATCGGCCTAACGAGGGTCGACGCATTCTCACTGTCTTTTGCTCTTGTAGGTTCTCTAGTGTTCATCTTGGTGGTTCACAAAGTGGATCGAGGTTTACAAAAAAGTCCCTTCCATAATTGGCCCCATTTGTGGGAAGCCTTGAAAAAAGATGGATACTGAGGGCTTAGGAGTAGTTCAAGAAGCTTCACACTCACAGAGCCATGGTGCTTCATATCATGGGTTACCTTGGGAATTCCCATAGGACCCAGCTCAGCGCTAGACCTGGGGGAACCGTCAACTCCATTCTAAAGTACGGCCCGTGGTAGCCAACCAATTAGATGAAGAAGACCCAAGAAGACCTTGTACAATGGGGAACCCTCTGCGATCGAACAATCCTCCTCAAAGGAGCTTAAATCCAAAATTTTTAGAGTGAGTTGAGAAGATGCGACCAAGAGATTTCTAACCTAAGAACAGAGATCAGGACAATAAGGGATGAGGTTGCCTATCAAGGAAGTAGGAGAGAAGGGCAGAGCCAGCATTAGCGCAGAAACGAAGATTGGCATAGGCACCGCTCAAGTCATAAAAAAAGGAGGACAGATTCTTAGAGCCTGAGCATCCCTTCTACCAGGCGTCCAAGAAGTCACACCTCCAATACTGGCCGACATCAACAGCAAGGTCGATCGCACAACCGAGGACATCGGGAAAACCTTACGAGATAGTTGAATAACTAGCTGGTCGGAAGGTTCACGCATCCCAAGGGGAGAACGGCCCGTGACCTGGCACGAAAAGCTCTGGAATAGATAATGCCTTCCCCGTTCATAGAGGATATAGACAGACGCCTGATTATACTCCATAAGTGCAATCTATAGACTTTAATTAGTTTCTTGTTAGACCTAGATTATGATTATTTATGTTATTTTAGTCCTATTTATTTACTAACTTGGTTTTATGCATGTTTTCAAGAATCCCATGCTGAAAAGGACAAATTCGAGCAAAAGAACAAAAAGTACATTCAAATGGCCAAAGGTTGCATTCAAACGCATGGCATTAACATGATGTAGGCTGTTCGAACGGTGGAGCCTTGCGTTCGAATGGTGAACAGAAGCATTCAAACGATACGTCAAACAGTATCACTTCAAGACCGGGTCCGAAGTCCATTTGAAAGATTCAGAGAGCTATTTCCCCATCCGATGTGCTTTCGACATTGCGTTCAAATGGTGGATGTCGTGTTCAAACGGTTGTACGGGGCATTTGAACAGTATTTCGAGACTACAAATTTTAGAAGCCTATAAAAGCTGAGGTTATTATTATTTTTAAGGTTAGCTTTTTCATTGTTGGTTTAGGAGTAGCAGCAGCTGGAGAGAGAGTTTTATTCTCACTTCTAGTTAGATTTTCATGGTTTT
Source organism: Euryodendron excelsum (assembly GCA_033060915.1). Taxonomy (NCBI): domain Eukaryota; kingdom Viridiplantae; phylum Streptophyta; class Magnoliopsida; order Ericales; family Pentaphylacaceae; genus Euryodendron; species Euryodendron excelsum. The sequence continues at coordinate 11,390,643 of CM065395.1, read as the reverse complement.
TTTTTCAATTTCTGTAATCAGATTTTCAGGTTTTCATTCAATTCAACATATTTTCATATAATTGTGTCATTACTGTGAAAATGAGTAGCTAAATTTACTCTTGCGATCAATTGTGAAGATCAATTGAAGAACTCGGTTGAACAACGGTGGTAACTTGTGTTTCAAAATTGAAATCTTCTTCTTCTTAATTCTTTGGAATCAAACCCTAGATATTTATGAAAACCTAGATATTTTGACTATATTCGGTAATACTTACGCATGAATTTATATTCAGTATATTTACTACACGAATCAATAGTATGCATTTTTTATTCTAAAATTGATTCAATATAGAGTAGATATTTACAAAAACTTAGGTGTTTGATTATACTTGGCAACAAGTCAATGGTATGCGCCTATGATTTTAAACCTGATTTATTCTACGTTTGATTGTTAAAGAGTAAACGTTTTCATTGCTAAATCTGTCCAAATCAAAGACTCACGACGTAATCAATGATTTGAGTTATAAAATATCTCCATTGAAATTCCAAGTGAAGCAGTTGATTGGATCAATTGATTTTGAGACTTTTTTTTATTGAATACAAATCAGTTTTCTTAGTTTAGTTTACTATAAACAATCTAACTTTGAAGTGATAATTTTTGGTTTTTTTAGAAGTAATAAGTGAGATTTTGTATGATTTGAGAAAGTAGTCTAGCCTCTTCAGTTTGTCAAATTGTTCCCTGGGGATTCGACCCTAGACTCACCGTGTTTATATTGCTTCGCCATCTTGCACTTGGGATTATCCAAAGACACTGTTTGGAGCAAGTCAAAGTTTTGGCACCGTTATTAGGGAGTAAAATTTTACACAAATGACCGTAAGAGGCTTGCTAGAACACGAACCTTGGTCAACGCCAAATCTAGCGAGTTGCTTCATCATAATCAACAACAACGGCTAGACGCCACTCCTAGTGGCAGAATCATCGGCTAAGGCCAACCAGTAACTTCGTTCCATCCCTGTACGTGCTAGAAATTTAGGATTTGTGTATTTTTTTTAAGGGACTAGGTATAAGTACCCTTTTTTTTTTCTGCTCAGCAATCTCTGGCCTGACCGGATGCACATTCAAATTGATACAAACACATTCAAGCCCAAACTGGCTTTTCAAACTTAATCCATCAGTCAATCTCTTCACGAGCCCACTAGGCCAATAGAGGCAAAATAACCAAAATACCATTGGGGCATTGCTTGGTCCAATTCCAATTGACAAGTTTTCTTCGAGATGGTAAGTCCGTATTTCAACCTCAAATCCAGTTACAATTCCAGTCCAGACTAGTCAAACTCAAATCTGGCGGTAACTCCATCCAACATGGCACATTTATCAAGAGAGCATAAAATTTCTTAGAACAATAAGTCTCTTCACACCTGTAGACCGGGACGGAGCCCAAGTCCTCGAGATGGTAGAGTGGTTCACTTTTGATGTCTGCTAGCTAGCCAACGTAGAATGTCCGTTATCCGGCATGCCTTTTGAGAAAGTTAATCCCTCAGGCAGTAAGAGCATCCATCAGCTTTCCAAGATTAGGTAGTCTCGAGAATAAATGCACACTGTTAAAGTGACGGAAATACTCGTAAACAGGTTGACATTAGGAATGCCAACAAATCCCCATGTCACGGGACCCAACACGCCTCATGGCCGTGACATGTTTACTAGAGGACGGGATACCTTCGAAAACCAACGCGTCACACACCGTCTGAGTGACGAAAATACTTAAAACTCAGGTCAACACCAGTGCCTGCTAGCCCATTTCGGTGAAAAATGACCAAACTGCCCCTTGGACCTAACCGACACGCTTCTCGAAAAAGTACCTAAGACCTTAAAGCTGTAAGTTCACCCTTTCAAGATTGCCCCAAGGATAATCTAGCACATTCTAGTGCCTTCCAGTCGCTTCCGGATCGATTTCGAGAGTATCCGATCAAAATGACTATTTTGCCTCTAGGCCTCCAATGGCCTCTGGGAACCACACCGGCTCTGGGTATTAAACTGGTTACCTTCCGAGGATACTTCTAATAGTATTCCTAACCTTCCAGTACTTTTCCAGGCCATTCTGAGTTCATTTCAGTAGACCTAGTGCAAAATGACTATTTTGCCCCAGGTGGATCGGTCACCTTTTCCAACCACACCGGCTTTGGGTATCAAACCAACAATCCCTTGAAACACTCTCAATAGTGTTTCCAACCTTCAAGTCTTCTCTTGGATCACTCTAGGCCGATCTCGGTGTTCCCTCAGTTTAAATGATCGTTTTGCCCCTAATGGGCCGATCACCCTTTTCAACTACTGTGACTCTAGTAATCAAGCCGTCTACTTCCGAGATACCTTTTTAGGGGTTCTCATCCATTCTCGGCTGAGTCTGGTCACTCGGAACCTTTCGGATCATCTCCAAACTTTTCGAAGTCACTCTTAATGAAGTTAGACCAAAAATTGCATGGTAATTACTAGGACAGGCGCCCAAATCTTCTGCGTTGCGTCACGAGGGTCAAAGATCCATTTATAGCCACCTCAAAAGTTTTCCAAAGGGGCTAGCGCCACTAGTAGTGGCGCCAAGCCAAAAAATGGCCTGGCGCCAGTGGCGCCAAGCCTAAAAGTGGCCTAGTGCCACTACAACATGCACTAGTTCCTGTTTTACCTACCTATAAATACAGGTCACTCCCTACGTATTTTGGGTTCACAAAATCACTCCAGAAACTCTGTTTCTCTTAAAACAAAGCTCGAATTCACTCAAAACCCTAATTCTCTTAAGCCCATTCAAACCCTAGCCTCCATACAGTCCAACCCTAGCTTTTATATACTCTATACACTCAAATCCAAGCCTCTAAGTATCCAATGAAGATCAAAGTGCTGCATATTTAAAGCTCTCAAGGTTCAAGTAAGGCAAACCAAACAAAGCAATTGAAACAAAGAGAAGACAATGTAGGGTTTCTAGTTAAGTTACATAATCCCCCTCTCTCTCTTCTCTCTCCTAACCTACTTGGGTTTCTTCTATTTTAATCCCCATCTTCTACCTCCACTTTTTGCATGCTTGAAACAAGGGACGTCCCGGTTTATGCCTAGGAAGGTCTTGGAGAGAATCACCGTGCGGGGATTTTCTTTAAATTCCCCCTAAGATGGTGTGGGTGATGGCCCCTTGGTTATATAGTGAAGCCAAACCTTGTATATTCATATCCCTATTGCATTGCGATTATCACATTCATACATTGCATTCAATACCATATTCAAGGGTGTTTTCAAGCTTGCATTAAAAATTGTTTAAACTTGCATCTAAAAAAGTTGTTTTCAAAATCACACTCCTATGATGATTCTAGCCATTCCATTGTTAGGGTTGTTAATCCTGGTAGCAACCTAAGAGGGGGGGTGAATTGGGTTTAAATAATAATTCAACAAAAAAATTTAGATTTAAAAATTCTAATAAAATATTCAAACAAATATTAATCAACCAATAATATGTTGTACATAAATGCAAGCAATTTAAACTACAAAATAAAGGAGATAGAGAGAAGAGAATACGACACCAAGATTTATCGTGGTTCAACTTCAACTCCAAAGTCTACATCCACTCCCCAACGCTCCTTCCTTGGGATTTTTCTCCATATATCCAAATCGTAGATACAACCATTAGTCTTTTAACTCAGAAGTTAGTCCTCCTTTACAACTAGTTTTTTTTTACAGATGCTAGTCACACCCCTCCAACTAGTTTTTACACAGGTACTAGTCACACCCAACCAAATGATTCCTCACTTCAACTAGTTTTTATACAGATGCTAGTCACACCCAACCTCTAACTATTTTTTCTAGCTAGTCTCTCTTTTTTAAGAAGAAAGAACAAGAGTACAACCACTCTTAGTTACAAATAAATTCTCTTAAAGAATAGATATGCCAATCAAGTTCTCAAAGACTTTGTGGGATGAATAACTCTTTGATGCACAAACTCTTGTTATTCTTGTTGTTCTCTTTTGCTTCTCAAGTATATCTCTATTTATAGATGAAAATAGAATGATGTTTCAAATGATTTTATAGTTATTGGAGAGCATTGAAAACATTTCTTCTCATTGAGCTACTTGCTGCCAGACAGGTTTTGAATTTTAGATCAAATGTCTTCACTTCCACCATGATTTGATCCCTTATAATGTTTGAATTTGACAATGGCTATAAGAAAAAAGTTGTAAACATGGAAGTCATCTTTTCAGAACCTCAAGAATTTGGTCAATCTAATGGTCAAATTAAAAGTTATGATCAAATTACTCGAGTTGTCTCCCAGCTAACATATTTAAATTTCTATACAGCTATGTCAACTTACATAAGCTTTTTCATATAGCAAACGTTCGATTTTAAAAATATATATAAGATATGAAATATATATATATATATATATATATGGACGTTATATTTTTAGATCTTCAAAAATCAAAGCATTTGAATAGCTAAATCAAAAAATATTAGTGAAATCTCTAGTTGTCATCTTTGAATTTCTTTTGTACTAAGTTTTTTTTTATTTTGTGTTTCACCTAGATAACATTTGAATTTAAAAATTAATATAATGTATCAAATGTATATATGGATGTTAGCTTTTCATAACTTTAAGAATCAAATCATTTAGACTTCTAAATCAAAAGATATGGTCAAATAATCATGACTATCTCCAAGCTGCCATATTTTGAATTTCAAATCCAATACGTCGCCTTCCAGCTCATTTTTGTCCAATAAAATATTTTTTTTTTATGAAAACTTTATAAAACACCATAATTAAACATTCGAGTCTTCTTTTAAGCTCCATAAGAATCAGATCAATCCAATGATTAGAACAAAAGATATGAGCAAGCTACTAAGGTTGTATCATAGGATATAATTTTGTCAAATTTTCAACCTTAGAAGAAAATTATGTCCTCTAATTTTCTTCCTTGAATCAAGTTTCTTTAAAACATGATTCTCAAGGATTTAGATATAATTTTTTAAGTTTTGATCACTTATTACACTAAATCCTTGAGAATCATGTTTTAAAGAAACTTGATTAAAAGTATTGAATATATTGAATATTGATTAAATATTTTCTAAATCCTTGATAATTAAAATTTTCTAAATCCTTGAATATATTACACTAACTAGATCAATGATTAAAAGTATTGAATATATTTAATCAAGAAAATATTTATAAATCAAAGTAAGTTTTCATCATAATCATATATAAAATTTCATATAAATAAACTTAGGGCTAACAATCTCCTCCTTTTTTATGATGACAACCTTTAATTGATTTATTTCATAAAATTACTTTAAGTAAAATAAATATTTTCATAAATACTTCATGTTCAACAGAGTAGTAGAAAAATAGAGACAAATATAATCCAAACTCCCCCTCAACCAATGCATCTCATCTTAAACTCATTTATAAAAGAATTCAACTAAAAGCTCATCATATCAATCAACATATTTCTCCTCCTTTGTTATCATTAAAAAAAAAGCATATATAAAAATTATAAAATTCCATAGAATATGAACACATATATATTTTCTTTTTAAAGTCCACAAAAATATATTCAATGTATATCATACATGCAAGACCTATTCAATTCAATACTAAACATGCTTTATAAATCTTAACATTTTATATTTCTCCCCTTTTCAATATCAAGAAATGCATAAAAGAAAATGTAATTAAGTATAAGTAAATTCTTACGTATAATTTTTAAAACATTTCAAAGCATGTTAGAATTTTTTTTAAATAATAAAAAATAAATACACACACACACACACACACATATATTAAAGTTTTCTTTTCTCTATCATGTAACATCAATTGAGTAACATACTTCATCTTTTTCTTTTGCCATTAAGCATAGGTTACCAACTTCATCGTTACTCTCATCTTCATTTGAGTTATTTTCTTTACTATCACTCCGGGATATCACCACATTTTTTCTTTTGGTTTTTTTTTTTTTTTTTTTTTTACTTTCTTGAGCATTGGACATTCGAGTTTTATGTGGCCGGGTTTCTTGCATTTATAACACACAATAGCATCGTTTTTTGAGGACACATATACAAAATTTCGTATGAATAAATTTAGGACTAACAAGGGTTATTTTAAGATAGTGTTACATTTAAAGAGACCATCAAACTACATATTAGGTTTTCAAACCCTAGTTATTGTCAAAATCACAACCCTAGAATGGTTCAAATCTTTTTATGATTGAGAATCATTTTAGGAAAGTGAGATATTTAAGGAACTTGCAAAAGTCTAAATTCAAAAATCTTTCTAAAATTGTTTTGCAAATTTACTTCCTAAAAACTCTTTTCAAAGATTCACTTTCCAAAAATCTCTTGTCCTGAGGTTTAAGTCAAAACTCTAGAGTCCATGTTTAGGAATCCTTAGTTTTCTCATATAAATCATGGCTTTCTATTTACATCAAATCATAAATTTTCAAAACAATTTTTTATATGAAATCATAAATTTCCTAATTCAAAAGCTACATAAAGTGATAGATTTCTAAAACTAAAGCTTTTTAATTTCAAGCCAAATCAAATCTTTTCCAAATAGGAAACCAAATCAAATCATCTATTTTAGGATTGCTTAAATCCCAAGTTACCTCAAACTTAGGTCAAACCTTTTTCAAACTCAACTTTCTAAATTCAATGTTTCTAAATTCAAACATTTCTTAATTCAAGCCTTTTCCAAAATCAAGTGTTTTCAAAATCAAATCTTTCTAAAACCAAATCCTTCCTAAAATGGAAACATTCTTAAATAAAACTTTTCTAATTCGAAAATTTCCTAATTTAGAACTTTTCTAAAATCAAACTTTTCTATTTCAAGTGCATGTTCAAACTTTAGGTTACATAAACCCTAGGAGACCAAAACCCTAGTTCAACCCTAAACCCAAGTTTGGAAGCTTCAAGTCTTTTCTAAAACTCAAGTCTAAATCAAGAGGGTTTTCAAACTCCAATTCAGGTCAAGATGATTTCAAAGTTCAATTCAAACTTTTTAAAATAATTTCAACTTCAACTTCAAATCAAAGTCAATTTCAAATCAAAATTCAATTTCCAAGTTCAATTTCAAATCTTCAAATCAAGTTTCAAATTAAACCATTTTCGAATTAAACTTTTTCAAAGACGCCAAAGTGTCTTTTCTAATCAAATAAGACCCCAACGTGTCTATTTTTAATCTGATCCCGACTCTGAACTACGACTGACCTGATTCCCAACAAAGGGATACGTAGGCAACTCTCATTGGTGTAGTCACAACCTTTTTTAAAATTTCAATTACCCTTTTCAAAATATCTTTTTAAATTCTTTTTTCTTGCACTTGTATATCATGTATCAATCACATCATCCCTAAAGTGATGGTTCAAATCTCTTTCTAAAATTCTCAAAGTGGATATAATTGGACATTGGATAATCAAATATTCTAAATGAGTGATCTTAGGGTTAAAAATAGGTACCGCAAGAGCGAAATAAGGTGATAGCCTAGTGCATCTTCCCTCTACGTAACCAACCTCCGAACCTAGAATCATTATTTTCAAAGGCTAAAGCGAAGTTATTTTCAAAAATGGCTTAAATATTTTCAATGGTTGCCAAACAATCAGTTTTCTCCAGAAACCCTCTCTTGATTAAGATTTCTAAAGCTTTTCCAAAAATCCTAAGTTTAATTTTTGGATTGTATTTAGTTTTAGGTGACCTAATTCACCTTAACAAAGTTAGGTGGTGACTCCAATTCTTTTTCAAAACCCCTTATTCGAATCAAGTTTTAATTCAAATCTAGTCGCACTTGTCTTTCTAGGAGGATGAATTCTAACGACAGAGTACCGTGTGTTTCTCACTTATTTTTCGAGTGTGAAAAATCAGGGCACGACGGTTGACGACTCCACTGGAGATGCTTAGAGGGTTAGGCCATTGTCATATCTCTTTACCTTTCTCTCATTTGGAATATTCAATTAATTTGTCCAATTCTATCCACTTCAAAATTTTTAAAATCACACTTTTCAAGGTTGTTGTAAAAAACATGCCATCACTAAGATTCTATTCATATTTAATTATTTTATCTTACATTAAGTTTGTCATCAAGGTACTGAATTTTTGCATTTTATTTTGTAAGTGGACCCTATCCACATTTATTTTCATTGTCTATATAAACTGTCATGAATGACAAGATGGATGGGAGTTGTTGGGCCCTTTCCTCTATTTTTCAAAATTTTACACACACACTGCACGTGTACTCACATGTGCATACTTGCATTATTATTTGGTTGCTACATTTTTGGTTAGAAGGGGGAACAATATATTGGTTGTGGATGAATGCTGTGTTAATTTCTTAGCCTACAACCTCTTAATAGTTTCCCAGCTCGGATCACCAATCCATAATGACACTACCTTGGGAAGTGGGGCTAGGTTTGAAAATTCGGGAACTGAGCCTTCTTAGGAAGCATTAGTATCATGCTCATGTAGAAACCCGTGCATAGTCAAAGCTCGTCCAGATTTAAGACACACACGTCAATTTTAAAATTATAGAGGAAAGGGTGACTGCTTTACTTTCCTTTATCTTTGTCTATTACTGCTGTTATAATGCTTGTATAAATGTTCATGCGTGCATGTTTATTTTGTTATTGTACTGTTTTTCCTTATACTCTTGGATACATGTACATGCATTCAATGCTCTATTTTAAGACAAGAGTTTTAAAGTAACTCAAGTCACTACATTCTTATGTATATGATCAACCCATAGATAGTGACACCAAACTCACTCTTCCTTGCATAAAACTTACCAAAATCCTAAGGGTTCCCATATAACCCTAAGGACGCATGGCGTGCATTTCAAGTCATTCCATTAAGAGAGACCCCAATCCCTCTCTGCTCACCGAGATAGGGTTGCCAAGAAGACCAGAGGCAAATCTGGAAGCAAGGACTCTCACCAACCTCTATCAAAGAAGGCGAATCTGAAGACTCAAGAGTATTTTAGGATTTCAAATGTAAAAGTAAATAGGTGGAAGTCCTAAGAAAAATGCTCCCCCTCCCCCGATTAGAATGTACTTCAATTACATGTATTCAAGCTCGAATTCAATGATTAGGTTACTACCTTTCCTTTATTTCCATGTATGAATGTGTAAATGTATGGTAGATTCCAGACACAGGTATAGTATTTGCATACAGGGGCAACTTTCTATCTCCAAAAGTGAGCCAAAACATCATGTTTAGTTCCCTTTAAAGAGCAAGGACACCCTTAGGACATACATTGCATAAAAACTTTCAAATCAAGAAACTAACTTATCTTTTGTTTCTTATCTTCTATCCTCCCCCCTCATCTCCAAGTACCAAGAAAACGAAGGCAGAAGCAGGACAAGAAGGGGGTCTTCTAAACCATTCATTTGCTATATTGTGCTGCTCACATATTCATTTTCATTATGCTTATGCATCCATATCTATTATGGGACAAGAGTTTCAAGAAACTTAAGTCATTGCATTCTCATGCATTTAATTAATTGTAGAGAGAAATGAGCAATCCAATCTCATGTTAATTAAACTTACCAAAACTCCTAAGGGTTCTTTAACCCTAAGGATTTATGACATGCATAGAACCATGTTTCAAGAGAGGCCCAAATCTCTCTCCGTCCATGGAGGCGGGATTGCCCAAACAGAGAATCATCAATCGGCCTAGGCTGAAGAAGTATTGTATTGCATAATAAGGGTAAAACCCTCCATCCAAAATGGACTCAACATTATGCCTATATTCCCTCCAAAAAGGTATCTTTATAGAGCATGCATTATATAAAACCTTCAACTCCACAGGCTAATTGCATTCTATTTTTCTTTTTCTTTTTCTAGGCTCGAGAGCACAGCCAAACCTATGAGGCCCTTTTGCATCATATCTAGTTCAAAACTCATGAAAGGATGAGCCTAATCATTGGAAGAAGCCCAACTTGTAGAAGGGATTGAGTGTTAAGCAAAGTGTTGCATCTCAAACAGTAACCTCAGTGTCGTGCCATGATCTATAAAGTTTCGATTGCTTGCTATCTAAAAAAATCCAGCCCATCCCAGCCACTTGACAGAAAGTGCCAACCCAAGAAAGAACTAGGGGCACGGGTACAGAGCAGTCCTCATCCAAAAGAACCAGTAGACTAAAATTCCGGCCTAGATCATTGACTGACAATCCGTTTAAAAGAATTGTTATCAAAACTTGTTTCATGAAGAGGATATCTCAATCCTAGGCATTGGTCCTCTTATACTAGTCCACATTCTTTAAGGCTCCATTAATCTAGCAGCATCAAGATAAGTAGTTGGTCGATCAAACCATCTATCAAAGTCCCCAGACCCTAGCGGCCTTGGTAAAGCCCACAGGAGGAACCTCTTAATTTTAGCTTATCAAAGTATCACGTAAATATCAAGTACATAACAGGCTAATCTAAAATAAATGACTCTTGATTATAAAATGCTTCCTTTGTCGTGCTAAAATATTTTTCAGAAAAACTTGCAGGGTATCCAAAGCTTGGAATCTTTTACCCTAAAGACTTTCCAAACGTCCTCTATGGATTCGACCTCCCCTAAGTCCATCATAACAGATAATGCAAACAGCCTCAACCACGATGGCAAAGCTTTGCCAGACTTTCAAGATCAAACCCCACAACTCGGTAGCCTATCATCCACCAACAAATGAAGTTATCAAAGCAACAGAATAAAAAACGTCAAGAGAATCCCTGACAAAAAAAAAAAAATGACAACCATAAAAAACGTCAAGAGAGTCCCTTGCAAAAAAAAAAATGACAACCATAAAAAATGTCAAGAGAATCCCTCGCAAAAAAAAAAAAATGACAACCATAAAGATTGGCACGAACAGCTTCCCTTTGCATTGATGCCATATAGAACCCTCATCAAAATCTCAACTGGGGTATCGCCATTCTCCTTGGTCCAAGGCAACTAGGTAGTCCTACGAGTCGAAGCATAAACCTCCTCTCTCAGAGTCCTCATGGAAATTTAACTCACTGTAGTAGACTGGATTGAAGATCAGCATGACCAACTTTGCCTCCCAGATGAAAAGAGAATGGCCATTTACCATGCCCAGTGCTATCAAAGACACATCACCAGATCTTGCCAATTTAAGAAAGGAGAACTTGTTCTTAAAAAGATACTTCCAAGTTAGTAGAAAGCCAAAGGCAAGTTCGCCCCCAACTATGAAAGCCCGTTCTTGGTTCACAAAGTTATGACAGGAGGAAACATTGATCCTAGCAGAGGCGGAAGAAGAAATCTTTACAGTACTTATCAACTCATATTAGGTAAGGCAGTACTATGTGTAATCAAAAACTTTGACAGAGCAATGATAGTAGTGATTAAAGGGAAGAGAGGCCCTTAATTCCTCTACCATATAGTTAAAAGCATCCTCTTGCAAAACCTAGTTAAGCTGATTACTTTCTTTCGAAGAACCCGACCTAGTGATTATCACCATAATGGGTCGAGACAAAGTAAATAGGAAAAGAAAAATAAAGAGCAGATATAGGTTTAGGGAGTGCCCAAGAGAAAAAAAAAGGAAAAATTTTAAACTATTCAATATTTAAAATAAGAGAGTCAACACAATAGCAGAGAGACAAAAAGGTGGAGGCATGATAAGATACAAAAACAGTTGACCTGGTGAAAATCTATAAGGACACCATGGTACAAAAATAACAGATTTGGGATCGGTAAAAAAAAAAAGAAGAGAGAGAGAGACAAGATGTGAAAATCTAGCAAAGCAAACACAAGAGCCGTGATATGTTTAAATCTAAAAGCAAAATGGAAAGAATAGAGAGTGATCAACAATAAGAGAGATAGTCTAGCTGTCCAAAGTGATCATAGGTCTTAAAAATCTATTTAAAAGTAAAATGTTATAAGCCTTTATCCCTTCCTTTCAAATACCCCATAACCAAGCCCACATTACAATCCAAAATAAAGTCCTTTTGGATCGGTCATTGCTGTCATTGCTCTTCAAGGAATGATGATTGCATTATAAAATGCTCTATCTAACAGAATTTCCAACTCAGCACTAAGCTCAATGTCAAAGGTAATATCAATAGTCTTTAACCAAAGCAGCGAATTTAGTCAGCAACAAATTTCATCATCAATCATTTTTCCAAATCAAAGCACTCAACATTTTTGTTCTCATTGAGCAAGGAGTCATCTTCATCGGCCTCAACAAGAGAAACCAAAAGAAAAAGCATGGCCCAAGGACATAGTGAAAACCCTCTAGAGCGCTATGGGTAAAAGAATAGGGTCATGGCTGTTGACTCTACGCTTTGATTTTGATGATAACTAAATCTTGTGTTAGTTTACTAATGCATTTAATTAGTGTGTAGATTAATAAGGATTATAATTTAGACTTAAAGCTTGACTTAAAGTCTAATTCATATTAAAATGAGTGCATAATATTTACAAGTTTAAGCAATGTACCAAAAGTTGAGCCATACACCAAAACAGAGCAATTGCACTCATTCAAACTTCAAATAGATGATTTGCATTCGAAGAAATTGAAGGTGCTCAAAAGAAGAATTCATTAAGTGTGTGAAGATTTAATAAAGATGACTTGAATTCGAAGAGATTGAAGGTGTTCAAAATGAAGAATTCATCATGATTGCATAGTCTCTATAAAGATTTCAAAAGAGGACTTTTTCAGGGTTGTGAAGATTCAAAAAAGTTGATATGTATTGAGAGTGCTTAAAAAGTAGACTTCATCAAACTTCTAAAGACTCGATGAAGGTGACTTATACTTGAGGAGATTGAAGGTGATTCAAATGAAGAATTCATCATATGTGTCATAAGGGCAGGCCGGGGTGGGTTCAGGTCGGGCCTAACCTATCTAATTATACTTTGGTCAACAGCTTGAGCCTGGCTCGGCCCGACATCAAGCCTCAACTTTGTTTCCCAAGCCCGCCCAAAAATGAAAATAAAATCCCAGGCCCGCCCATTAAGCCAAAATTTTTATTTAAACCACATTTTTAAACTGTTATAATTTTTAACAGATGTCTAGCTTAACTTGTGAACCCAAGTATATGCTACAGTAAAATGAACAATTTAGAATATTACAAAACCAAGTTTCCAATAGGTTCTTGAATGTAGAATTAAATGATACAAACTTTATCATCTCAACATAAAAATACCATGAGCAATTTAACAACACAAATTCGAATTACACTAATATAAAATCACAACATAATATCACATGGTCCAAACTAAATAAATATTACAAGTTCCAATCATCACAGTCCAAATTAAAATAATATCATAAATTTTAATCATCACATAATCCATAAGAAGATGCCCACGCCATCAAATTTCCAGATGCCCAATACTTGTCTTCCTTCTCTAGTATTCCAAGATCACAAAAAATTCTGCATAGAACATATAAAGAATCTTTATTTGGTTAAATAAGTGTTAATAAAAACAATATATAAAGTAAGAGCTATTAAAGTACCTTGAATTCATCTCCATCTCCATCATCTTCTGAAGAACCAAAATCATCATCATCTTCAATTGTACATTGTAAATAGTCTAATTTTCCAACATTAAAGATAAATAAATATCAATACCTAACAATAACAAATAAATTATGTAATTATAAATCTATTTACCTGTTCTATTTTGTGCTCGCATCCAATCTTGAAGGCATATTAAAGCTTGCACAGTGTTTGATTTTAAATAACTTCGAAAAGGGCTTATCACACAATGTCTAGTACTAAAAGTAGACTTTGAAGCAACAGTAGACACATGAATCGATAGAAGATCACGTGCCAATTTTGCAAGTTCTGGATACAGCATAGAGCATGCATTCCAATACTCTAAAACATCCAACTCACTATTTAAATCATGATTCGGTTCCTCCAAATAAAGGTCTAATTGAGACTTTTCACATTGGGTTTTAGACCTCATGCCTAGAAATGTTTCATAATCGTCGAATTCATCCTCACAATTAGTTTCATTGGTACCCACAATTGATAAGACATTAGTTCTTGAAAAGATTGGTGCAGAACGACACATATATTCATCAAACAAGCTATAAAGAGTGCTAACAACGGTGTTAATATAACTCTTAGCATTACTACCATATATCTTAGTGTAACAATACTCAACAAGTTTAACTTTGTATCGAGTATCCAAAATTGCAGCGCATGACAAGACCAAACTATATTCAGACCAATATTTGTTAAATTTTTCTTGCATTTCAATCACGATTTCTCGCATGAAATCATTTTCATCACTTCTCACTTCTAACAAGCGGGAATAAACCCTCCACATCCCTTGAAAATACAAATTTGTTGTAGGATACGTTGTTCCAAAAAATATGCATGTCACATCATAAAACACTTTAAAAAATTTATGCGTGGCAATCCCCTTTTTCCATTCATCTTCACTTAGCTTCATTGTAAAATTGGAATCCCGCTTCCCCATATGTAAAAAAGTACTCTTATAGTAAATGGCAGATTCAAACATAAGATATGTAGCATTCCATCTAGTTGGGCAATCAGTACACAATTTCTTTTTACGATCCAAATTTAAACTTGAATCAATGGTTTTAAAAATCTTTTTTCTCATAGGGGATTGTTTCACATACTTAATATCAAGACGAAGTTTCCAAATAACATCATGAATGAGTTTTATGCCAGCTTACACAACTAAATTCAGAATATAAGCATAGCAACGAACTTGAAAAAATGAACCACCACATGGAAGGAAACCTTTTCCATGAAGACGCGCTTTAAGATTGGTTGCCACAACATCATTGACACTAGCATCATCCAAAGTTATGCTAAAAACTTTATGCTCAATATTCCAATTAACCATACAAGAAGCAATGACATCGGTTATGGACAATCCATCAAATGGAGGTGGAATAAGTTGAAACCATAAAATTCTCTTTTGTAACTTCCACTCATTATCAATAAAATGTGCGGTCACACACATATAATAATCCTCCACAACAGATTGCCATGCAGTTGAAGTCAAACAAATTCGACCCAGAGCCATTGCTAAAAATTCTCTAACATTCTCCTTTTGTTTTAGGTACATTGACATCACATCCCTTTTTATGGTCTTTCGACCCACCATCGTAAATTGGGGACAAGCTGAACTCATGACAATCTTAAACCCTATATCTTCAAGTATTGTAAATGGTCGTTCATAAAAAACAACCATTAATTCAATTTCCCTACGAATTTGCTCTTGGTCAAACTTATAATTCCTCAAAGTAGAAGTGCCATTAGTTGATGTCTCACTTGAAAGCATAAATTGTCTAACGTCACGATTAACAACTTTAGGACAATTTGGTGTGTGACATAACAAACGAGAGGTTCCATTTTTAGAAATAGCAGAAAAGATTTCCTTGCAATACTTACATATAGCTGTGACTACTCCAACTTCAGTGGACGAAAGCTTTTTAAAGTTGTCCCACACCTTTGAAGTTCCTTTTCGGCGTTTACCAGTCGAACAATCATTATCTTCATTGTCCATAGTTGTGGAAGTATTATCACAGTTGTTTTCATTTGCCATAATTGAAATTCTACATTGAAAAAATAACCTTGTCAAAACAGATTAAATAAGAAAAATATAAAACTGCAAGAGCAGAATGAACTTTCATGGCTAAGCCAGTCGATGAACCCATCAATTAACAAAGATCAGAAAACTGTATCATTAATTGAGAAGCTACAAACCAACATTAATTTTAATGGACCTAACCATATATAACACAATCAAGTCTTTGATCATCACTAGGCAAGACCCAAACAGAGCCATAAGAATTTCTTATTCTAAATCAAAATGCTAAAGAATTAATTAAAGCATATAAATCATCAGTTTTTATATTCTAATAGTAGCCACAAAAGATAAATTAAAGTATATAAATTTCATGCTGATTGAATTATGACATCAGTTTTTATATAAATTTTCACATTGAATTATCACATGCGGGGGTTGCTAATCTTTCTTCCCAAAGGTGGGCTTGACTTTGACTAGTACAAGAATAAAGAATTTCATGCTTATTGAATTATCACATTGGCAGACATGAGAGCCCCACATGCCATTCCATCCTTATAAGTAAATACAACCCAAAAGCTCATTATAGCTTCTCACTAACATTAAACATTATAATATATCTTTCTCCCTCTTCCTCTCAGTCTCCTTCTTCTTCTGTTCTTTCCTTACAAGTTGCAGATAATTAAGGTTTCAAGCTCTATATATTGTTCTTATTTCATTGGGTTCTTCCGGGCATTCATTTCTTCGAGTTTGAAAGTGTTTGTGGTTGTGGAAGCTTGGTTGCAAGTAATCTGAAAATAAAGTACTTTGACCTCAGATAGCATCATAATACCTTACACCAGACCTAAACCAAAGCCTCACCCCATATTAACCATGTATTTCTAAGATGAAAGCTTTTTAACCATAATAGTACTGGACCATGATATCACAGGAAGGCAAAACAGCATCTTGAAATTTCAGAGAGAGAGAGAGACCACTTACCAGGTTGAGATGGACAGCCGTAAGAGATGGTGGTCGGCGACAATGACTCTCCAAAGAATCAAAGATCAAAGGGACGAAAGAGAAAAAATTGAAAGAAAGAGAAGGAGAAGGAGAGGGAGAGGAAGAGGGAGAGGGGAGGAGGCGACTGCAGCTGCTAGCTTGCTAGGGTTTGAGTTTGTGACATTGTGTACAATATAAGTGGGTATATATATATGTATATTTTTTTATTTTTTATAACTAATTCAATTTTCAGGCCGGGCCGGGCTCTAAAATAAAATTTCAAGCCCAGCCCGAAAATTAATCGGGCCTAAATAAATTGCCCAGCCTGGCCTTACGGGCCTATTTTCCAATCCCAAGCCCTAAAAAAATCTGGTCGGGCTAGGCGGGCGAAACGGCTGGTGTCCACCCCTAGGCTAGACAGCCTAGATAGGGCTATTTTCCCAGTTCTGCATTTGTGGTTTGACATTGTTAGTTAATTTCTGCTATGACCTTGTTAGTTAGTTTGTGAAGGCAAAACTTTGGCCTTTTATGGGTTTTTTTTTTCGTATTATAATTTCTTTTTTATGGAGATGTTTTCAGTTTAATTTACTGCTTTGTGTTGGACATATGATTTGTCTTTCCTTTGGAATAGATTTCAGGTGTAATTTAAGCTTTTAGGTTGGTATTGTGTTTGCCTTGGAGATATGTTTGCCATGGCAAATATACTTACAACAAACAGTTGGTGACAGGTTGGGGCTGTCTTTTGTTTGTGTTGGTTGGTTTGGACAGATTGCAACATGATTTGTAATAGGAGTAGGTTGTATGTTATAAAAGAGAGCTTTCGGTTTTGACCAGCGGTTGATGTTCTCTCTTTTTAGTTGTTTCAGGTGGTTCATAAGGGTCGTTGGGAAGCATAGAATGAACCCGAACAATCATGAAGATGATTCAAAACATGGCGCAGTTGCACATTACGCTAGGCGCCGACGCAATGGGAACTTGATGTTACTTGCAACTATTGAATGTGTTGAAGAATACAACACAACATATGTTGACAAGATTCCATGTCGCACCCAACATTTAGCGAGTGGGAATGGTTTTGTGAGTTGTTAAATGGCAACAAAAGGCTGTGTCATGAGAACCTTCGCATGAGCAGAGAGTTATTTCTAAATTTATGTAAAGAACTAGTTAATAAATATGGCTTACCGATACCAGAAAAAAGGGGTTAGGGTGGAGGAAGGTGTTGCCATATTCTTGCATGTCATAGGTATGGCAAAAAGTAATTGTCAACTTCAGGAAGATTTTCAACACTCGGGGGAAATAATTTCTCGACACTTTCATACTGTATTGGAAGTTGTAAAGAACATGGCTCGGGCAAATAAGTATAAAAGATTAAACATTAAGTATAAAAGATCAAATATTAAGGGAGAAAAATATGATATTTGCATTCTCATCAAATTTCCCCACATTTAACCTTTGCTCGTCCTCGGGCAAAACTCAAACTCAAACTCACTTTCTTGAGATATCAAAGTCTCAACAAAGAACAACCAAACTCTTCAAAACTCATAACATATCATGAACAACATTCTCGAACAACTCATAATCACTTAGCAAGCATTTCCACTTAAAGATGGAGTAAACTGAATTGGTAGACCCTCACAGAAATAAACACTCGACTCTCATGTAATTAAAGGGTATGTGTATCACTCAAATTCATTCCAATGAAAATGATCTACCATAGGTTCGCATATCTTCTCATTCTCCACCACTAGGATCACATACAGAACACGAATCATAAGGACTTTTCAAGGGTTATAACGGGATTTAGGGTCAAGGTGGAAAATATTAGGGAATGTAGCTCAAAAGTCGTCGAAACTAGTGGAGCAAAAATAAATCAACTCAATTTCGAATATATAAAACACGTAAAATTAATCACTCCATTCAATAGCTTCTATCTTTATATATATCCCATATAAACAGACCTATTTCTTAGAATTTTAGGAAGAATTATGAACATGGATAACTTGTGACATTAAAAGCAATTTCCTCCATCACTTCTCTTCTCTTTTTTCTTCCTTTTTACTCTCTTTTTTTTTGTTTTCAAAATTACATCAACAATGGAACTCATGAATTGAGAATAAAAACACGTTCCTTTTCACCAACCATAGCCCTACCACAATTCCGGACACCCCCACACTTATTTCTCGCGCACCCATACATATCATAAGGATGAACAATGCTCCACTAGCTCTACGGCTTGGGTAAAGGCATTATTATTTTTTGGGTTTAAAGCTTGTAATGTGGGTTCACAATAACGAAAAAAAACAACATATGAAGCTCAAAGGGGTTCACAAAGGAAAAAATTAATTACAAGGTAGGCTATTTGACTTATGTAGCTTATAACAAAAATGGCCTTAATCATGTTCATGCATGCATGTGTCAATATGACCTCGAAGAGAATCAAGGAAAATTCTAAAGAAACA
Source organism: Euryodendron excelsum (assembly GCA_033060915.1). Taxonomy (NCBI): domain Eukaryota; kingdom Viridiplantae; phylum Streptophyta; class Magnoliopsida; order Ericales; family Pentaphylacaceae; genus Euryodendron; species Euryodendron excelsum. The sequence continues at coordinate 11,371,699 of CM065395.1, read as the reverse complement.
AATCCATAGAAGAATATCTCACATGAAAGAAAATAGTGACTGATATGGATGTGTTAGTCTAAAGGCTCAAAATCTCACCAGCTTTTGTCTACCAAATTCAGTCACTCCAATCTCAAGTAAAATAACTAGACTAATTAATTCTAAGTTGGAAGATTACTTATTCAATCATGTTATGAATTCTTCAAGCTTAATTGAATCTTGTTATTATTATTTATTTTTATTATTATTTTTTTCAAAACAAATACGAAAACACAATCTAAATCCCCTCCCCCACACTTAAAACTTACATTGTCCCCAATGTAAAGTAAAATGCACAAAAAGGGTAGAGATAACCAATATATAAATGTGAAAATAAGAAAAGAAAAATGAACTTCCCTTGGGTTGCCTCCTAAGCAGTGCCTTTATTATTGTCATGGGCTCGACTCCTTGCTTCCTTCTTCAATCCGTATAAATTGGATCCTCAAGGTCAAATTTCTCCACATTCTCTACTTGGAAACCTTCATGGAATTGCTTAAGTCGATGGCCATTCACCTTGAACACTTTGGAAGTGGCTAAGTTTTGAATTTCAACTGCACCATGATGAAAAACATTAGTAACAAGAAAAGGTCCAATCCAACGAGAACGCAACTTACACGGAAACAAACGAAGCCGGGATTGGTATAGAAGAACTTTCTGACCAACTTTAAACTCCTTCCTAGAAATCATCTTTTCATAAAAAGACTTCGTCTTTTCCTTGTAAATTCTTGCACTTTCATAGGCATCATTGCGAATTTTCTCTAATTTTTGGAGTTGCAATTTCCTATGTTCTCCACTTTCATCCATCTTCATGTTAAAACTCTTGATAGCCCAGTAAGCTTTGTGTTTTAGCTCAACTAGAAGGTGACACTGTTTTCCAAATACCAATCGATAAGGTGACATACCAATGGGCATTTTATATGCAGTCCTGTACGCCCACAAAACATCATCCAATCACAAACTCCAATCTTTTCTACTTGGATTGACCGTCTTTTCAATGAAGGACTTGATATCTCGATTTGACACTTTTGCTTGTCCACTAGTTTGCGGATGATATGAAGTTGACACCTTGTGCATTACATGGTACTTTCTCAACAAAGTCGCCACAGTTCGATTGCAAAAGTGAGTACCTCGATCACTTATTAGAGCTTTTGGAATTCTAAACCTGGAGAATATGTTAGATTTGATAAAATCTACAACAACTTTAGAATCATCAATCCTGGTGGCTTTAGCTTCCACCCATTTCGAGACATAATCAACAACAAGCAAGATATAAACATAACTGAAAGATACAGGAAATGGTACCATGAAATTAGTGCCCCAAACATAAAAAATTTCACAAAACAGTATGGGATTTTGTGGCATCTCATTCCTGTGGGATATATTACCTGTCTTTTGACAAGGATTGAATGACTTACAATAAGAATATGAATCTTGAAATAGAGATGGCCAATAGAAACTACACTCTAGCACTTTTCTCGCGGTTCTCTTGGCTCCAAAGTGACCTCTACAAGCATAAGAATGACAAAACGTTAAAATAGACATGATTTCATTTTCAAGCACGCACCTTCTGATTACTTGACCCGCACAATGCTTCCATAAGTATGGTTCATCCCACATATAGTATTTGACATCACTCTTGATCTTATCTCTTTGAGTCTTAGACAAACTAGTAGGTAGTATATTAATAACCAAATAATTTACAATATTTGCATACCAAGATAATGTCACACTTGCAGAGAACAATTGCTCGTCAGGGAATGTTTCTTGTAAATGAAGTTCATTCTCGACATGAGCTAAACAACTCAAATGATCGGCGACACAATTTTCTGTCCCTCTTTTGTCTTTGATCTCCAAATCGAATTCACTCAAGAGAATGATCTATCTAATTAATCTTGGTTTTGCCTCTTTCTTCGTCATCAAATAATGAAGAACTGCTTGATTAGAGTAAACAATGACTTTAGTACCAAGTAAATAAGATCAAAACTTTTTTAAAGCAAAAACAACAGCTAAAAGTTCCTTTTCAGTAGTAGTATAATTTCTATAAGCATCATTCAAAGTTCTTGAAGCATAGTAAATTACATGAGATGCTTTTCTAATTCTTTGACCAAAGATAGCACGGACTGCATAGTCACTGGCGTCGCACATTATCTCGAAAGGAACGCTCCAGTCAGGAGGTTGGATAACTGGGGTCGAAGTCAACAGTTCCTTTAGTTTATCAAACACCTTTTTACATACTTCATTGAACTCAAAATCCACGTCCTTTTGTAGTAACTTGCATAGGGGTGATGCTATTTTGGAGAAGTTTTTGATGAATATTCGATAAAAACCTGCATGTCCAAGAAAAGAACGAATTTCCCGCACACTAGTGGGATAAGGTAATGATTGAATAATGTCAACTTTAGCTTTGTCGACCTCAATTCCCCTAGATGAAACAACATGACCTAACACTATACCTTGTTCAACCAGAAAATGACATTTTTCAGAGTTTAACACAAGGTTAGTTTCCATACATCTTTGAAGAACAAGTATAAGGTTGTGCAAACAATTATCAAAGGAGTCTCCATAAACTGTGAAATCATCCATAAAAACTTCTATGATATACTCAATATAATATGAAAATATGCTAACCATACACTTTTGGAAAGTGGCGGGGGCGTTGCAAAGGCTAAAGGGCATGTGACGATATGCAAAAATCCCGAATGGGCATATAAAAGTTGTGTTTTCTTGATCCTCTGGCGCAATTGCAATATAAAAATAACCAGAAAAACCATCAAGGAAACAGTAACAAGAATGACCAGCTAACCTTTCAAGCATTTGATCAATAAAAGGTAAAGGAAAATGGTTCTTACGGTTTACAACATTTAGTTTTCTATAATCTATACAAACCCGCCACCCATTCTGAATATGAGTAGGAACTAACTCATCATTTTGATTTTTTACAATAGTTATTCCAGTCTTTTTAGGAACCACTTGAACTGGGCCAACCCAATTGCTATCCGAAAGAGGATAAATCATTCCAACTTCAAGAAGTTTAAGGATCTCCTTCTTTACTACTTCCATTATAGGTGGGTTCAATCTTCTTTACGGTTGACGGACAGGTTTTGCTCCCTCTTTAAGTAGTATACGATGCATGCATGTAGATGGGCTAATTCCTTTAATATCCGCAATTGTCCAACCAATAGCCGTCTTATGCTCCTTTAGGACTTGCACAAGTTTTTTTTCTTGCAACTCACAAAGTTTACTAGAGATGATCATTGGTAATGTTCCTCACTTGAGGTGACTGGGGAGAGGCTTCAAATTTGGAATAGGGGCCTGCAAAACAGAGGGTAAAGGCCTTTCGTTAGAAATTGGTAATGTAACATAAGGTACGTTACCTGACTGCTGTAACTTAAGAAAATCATTCAGTGCTGCAATAGTTTCTTGCAGGTTAGTACTCAATGCTAACTTTCCATTCTCTTCCTCAAGATGCTTACTGATGGCAACTTCCAATACATCTTGTCCATCAAGTTCAAAAACTTCCTGTGCTAAAGAATCAATCACATCAATAAAATAAACAGGATTATCATCACAAGGGTATTTCATAGCATCATAAATATTGAACTTAACAATTTCACCATCAAATTTCATGGTAAGTGTACCACTATAGACATCCATCTTGGTCTTAGATGCCTTTAAAAATGGTTTTCCTAACAAAATAGGGGCATTTTGGTCTCTATTTTCCTTATCAAACACATAAAAATTAGCAGGAAAAATCAAATTGTTAACTTGTACAAGAAGATCTTCAACTACACCCTTAGGATAAGCATTAGATTTATTCAAAAGTCCAAGTTTCAAAGAAGTATATATAGAATATGGCATGACATTAATAGAAGCTCCTAAATCAATCATGGCCTTCTCAAATCTAGTGTTACCTATCGTACAAGGGATAGTAAATATACTTGGATCCTTACCCTTTGCAGGGAGTTTTCTTTGAATAACTGCAGAAACATTCTCCCCTACTCTCACCTTCTCATATCGTTTAAGTTTCTGTTTCCTCTTAATTGTACACAATTCTTTAAGAAATTTAGTATAACGAGGTACTTGTTTGATAGCATCTAAAAGTGAAATATTTGCCTCGCATCTGCAAAAAGTCTCATATAAATCTTTAGTTTGCTTATCTTTTCTAGATTCTGCTAAAGCCTGAGGAAAATGAGGTATAGGTTTATAATCAAAAAGTGGTGGGAACTTACGCTTAGGTACGTCATTGTCATTGAGAACGTTCTCGTCTGCTATGATGTTTTTCTCCTTTTCTTGATTCGACGGTGCAGGGGCTGCCTTTACTGGTATCTCAATTTCTTTACCACTTCTTAAGATGATTGCACCTGCATTTTCCCTTGGATTTACTACCATCTGAGAGGGTAATTTTCTTGAACTTTGGGCTTCTAGCTGACTAACTGCGGTTGCCATCTGGCTCATCTGATTGTCTAAACTTTGAATACTGGCCCTCGCCTCTTGTTAAAATTGTTTTGTCTCCTGTTGAAATTGTAAAGTATTAGTGGCAAGGGACTTAACAATATCTTCTAAAGACATACCTGAATTAGAAGTATGGCCCGATTGTTGTCTAGGGGGGTATGGTTGCTTATATTGCTGGTAGCATGGACAATTTTGAGTCACGGGCTAATTTACTTGTGGATTCCCATAGCTAAGATTGGGGTGATCCCTCCATCTCATGTTATATGTGTTCAAATATGGATCATACTTTCTTTGCGGTTGTCCAAGAAAACCACCTGCTGCATTCACTTACTCCATGGGCTCCTTTTGAAGAGTTAGATACATATCGGTTGGATGCCCTGCTACTGAATAAATTCCACAAGCTTTCGCCGTTTGCATATTACCTACAGCCATTTGACGAACAAGAGAAGTTAGACTTGCAATTTGTTGTTCAATGGAGGAAATATTTACCTCATTGATATGCTTGGATGAATGGTCAAGTCTAGTGCCAAATTGTTGAGAATTGGCTGCCAGATTTGCAATCAGATTTCTCGCGGCGTTGGGAGTTTTATCCACCAAAGCTCTTCCACTAGCAACATCAATCATACTCCTATCAGTGGGTGAAAGACCCTCATAGAAATATTGAATAAGAAGTTGCTCACTAATTTGATAATGGGGATAACTTGCACATAATTTCTTGAAACGCTCCCAGTATTCGTGTAGGGATTTTCCATTGTGTTGTCTTATACCACAAATTTCTTTTCGAATGTTGGCCGCCCTTGAAGCTGGGAAATATTTATCCAAAAATAATCTTTTCATCTCGTTCCATGTGGTAATACTTTCGGAGGGTAGATAATAGAGCCAATCCTTAGTCGAATCCTTCAAAGAAAATGGAAAAACTCTTAATTTTGATTTGCTTTTCAGTCACCCCCGTGGGTTTCATACTCGTGCATACTACATGAAACTCCTTTAGATGTTTGCGGGGATCTTCACCTGCAAGACCATGAAAAGTGGCCAAGAGATGTATTAATCCAGATTTTAATTCAAAGTTAGTAGGAACATCTAAAGTAGGGAATGTTATGCATAAGGGTTGTTGATTCAGATCAGGGGCAGCAAGTTCTTTCAAAGTTTGATTTCCAACCATGACTTCCTCCTCTCCTAAATCAGAATCGCTAGCAAACAGGGAATCAAAAGCTGGATCGTTCTCTATAGAATTTCTCCGAGCTTCCCTTCTTGACCTGTGTAAAGTTTTCTCTATTTCTGGATCGCACTGTAAATCACGTTGATTAGAAGATCGAGTTATGCTCATAAACACTCAAGAAAATTCTAACTAACCCTGAAAAATAATTTAGAAAAAAAATCTAGAGTAATGAAATTAATTGAAATATCTTTTTTTTTTAATGAAATAAAGATCACAAGAAGCACAAAAATTAACTAAAATCACTCCCCGACAACGGTGCCAAAATTTGGTGTGCTGTCGCAGGCACCCAAAAATAAAAACGATACCCAAAAACAATTATGTATTAGTGTGAGTAAGGATCGTTCCCACGAAGAGTGTTTAGTCTCGTTTTATGCTATGTGAACAAAGAAAGGGGGTTTTGGATGTAATGAAAACTATTTTAATAATCACAACTACGAAACAATTCAGATTAAAGTATTGAAATTAATCAGAAGAACAAACCTTGGTCTAGGTCAACATCCACCATCAGAATTTACAACTGATCATTGATGCAAGCATATCAATTCACACATTGAATATTCACCGTTGGAATTATTTTCCTATCTCTCCTTAGTCATAGTTAATCAGAAACAAGCGATCTGATTAACCCTAACTATTAAACAACCCAGGATAAACACATATGATTTAATCTATTAGCAGCCTTAAAAATTAGAGAGATCGATGAAACTAAACAACACAAGCACATGCGGTTGCATTTAATTTAGTCGAATGCCCTTCGTAAGATATAATAATTCCCAACGCAGTAAATCATTAAATCTCAGTTGCTTCACAAATCAGAGAAATCAAACAATTACGGATTTGATATTTAACTCAGCAGTAAATTGCAATGATTAATAAACTAGTAGGCCTCCTAGCGATTAAACAAGACAATCATGAAAATAGGCACAAAAGAACTTCCGACACTCAAACGTAAATCGAATAATGAAAACAAATTAGATCTCACAGTTTATTATTAATTCAAAGATTTATGTCTCCTTTGACCAAGATTCAGAGTTTAGCCACGCAGGGCTATGAAAACAACTCAAATAATAACCTTCAATAATATGAAAAACGTAAACAACCCTAAAAATAAAACAGTCCTACCTTTTATAGGTTTTTGAAAATCTGCAACTGCGCACGACCGTTCGAACGCCCTTGTCACCGTTCAAATGAATCTTGCCACCGTTCGAATGCATTAGACTACTGTTCGAATGGTGCGTCAAACGCACTTCGAACGATAAAACCTGCTCTCTAAATCTTTTGAACGCTTTTCGAACCTGAACTTGACGTGTAGCTGTTTGAAGTAGCATTCGAACGCATACTCAGCCGTTCAAACATTTCTTGGGACCGTTCGAACGTTTCTTCGAACGCTGTTTCTAATCTCGCTCAAATTCACCACTTTTAAACTGGGATTTGCTTCTTGGATATTTCGTAGCACTATAAGCACCCCATTTTTTGACCGCTCGGCAGTCTATAGTCTGTCCTGACTTGATTTTAAGTCAATATGGACATATTCTAGAATTCTAGTCCTAATCCCGTCTAATCATCGCTTCGCTAGCCCACCAAGCCCAAATAGAGGCAAAATAACCAAAATGCCCTTGGGGGCATTGTTCGGTCCAATTCCAAATCAGGCGCGTCTTTCCGAAGGCGGTAAGTCCCCTTTCCATATTTTCAATAGGCGCGTCTTTCCGAAGACGGTAAGTCCGTTTTCTAATTCCAATAGCGACGTCTTTCCGAAGACGGTAAGTCCCCTTTCCAACCCCTTTTATAATTCCAATTCCAATCCCTCTCTCGAGAAAGCTAATTCCTCATGACGGTAAGTCTATCCAATCTGACACATTTTTCAAAAAAAGTTTCTTCGGAACGGTAAGTCCCTTTAAACCTGTTGACTAGGACGAGACCCCAAGTCCCTAGATGGTAGAACGGTCCACCTTTGGCGCCTGCTAGCTCGCCAATGCAGAAATGTCCGTTTCAGCACACCTTCCGAGAAAGTTGACTTCTCAAGCGCTAAGTCCCTTTAGCAGCTTTTTAAGAATAGGCAGTCTCGAGAATGATTGCAAACCGTCAGAGTAACGAAAATACTCATAAACGTCGCAACCGTTAAAGTAACGGAAATACTTACAAGCAGGTTGATATAGGGAATTGTCAACAAACCCCTGTATTATGAGACTGCTGTCAGAGTGGCGGAAACACTCAAAACCCAGGTCAACACTAGTGTCTGCTAGTCCACTTCGGTGAAAAATGACCAAACTGCCCCTAGGGCCATTTTCCGGCACGTTTATCAAAATAATACCTAAGTTCTCAGAATGGTAAGTCCATCCATCCAACTTTGTCTTAAAAGAAATCCGGCATGATTAGGTGCCTTCTAGTTAGTTTCGGGCTAATTCCGAGGCTTTCCGGTCAAGATGACCATTTTGCCCCTAGGCATCCGAACGCCCCGGGGACCATATTGGCTTTGGGTATCAAACCGGTAACCTCTCGAGAATGCTTTTTATAGTATTTCTGACCTTCCTTTATCTTTTCAGATCATTCTAAGTCAGTTCCGGTAAACCCGGTGTAAAATGATCGTTTTGTCTCTAGTGGGCCGGTCGCCTTTTCCAATCACACTGGCTCTAGGTATCAAATCGGTAGTCTCCTGGAACATTCTAAATAATGTTCCAAAACCTCGAGTCTTCTTCTGCGACATTCCGAGTCAATCCCGTTAGTTTTTCTATCTGGTTGACCGTTTTGCCCCTAATGGCCCGGTCAACCCTTTCGACAAATATTGTCATCATTTTTCAAGTCCATTACCTCTAGGACCCTGTTCTGAGGGTTCCTGTCCCTTTCCGGCTTTCCAATCCATTCTCGGTCCCTTGAAACCTTCCCAGACCTTTCGGAGTCACTCCTAGTGAAGCCAGGCTAAAAATAGTATGGTAGTCACTAGTACAGGCGCCCAAATCTTCTCAAGATACATTGCTTGCCGACCTTAAAACTTTCCTAAATGGCTGGCGCCACTAGAAGTGGGCCAGAAGCATTTTTGGCCTAGCGCCACTGTAACAGGCACCAGGCCATTCCCTTATCTATAAATACAGAGCCTTCTCCAGCGTGAAAGAGGTCTGCAAACTCAGTGTAAAAACCCTACTTTTCGATACACAGAGCTTGTAGCCTCCCAAAACCCTAGCTTCTTTATGTTTCTCTAAACCCTAGCCTCTTATACACTAATACACACTCTCCTATACTCATACACTAGCCTCCAAAGCCTCTATTAAAGACTTGAAGTGCTGCAATCTGAAGCTCTTGAAGATCGAAGCAAATACTCGAAGATCAAGACGAAGATCAAGACGAAGACTGAAGCGCAGATCGAAGCAAAGCAAGGCAAAGCTAAGCAAAATAAAGAAGACACGAGGTAGGCTTCTTATTTACGTTTATGCATCTTCCCCCTCTCTTTTCTCCCTCTGAATCTACTTGGGTTTTCTTCTATTTTAATCCCCCATCTTCTTTCCCCCCTTTCTTTGCATACTTGAAAAAAGGGATTTCCTGGTCCATGTATAGGATTAGGCTATTGGAGAGTCGCCGTGTCGAGGTCTTTCTTTTACTCTAACCGGAGACCACGTGGGTTCGGCCCCCTTGATTATGTGATGAAGCCTTAACCTTGCATGTTCACGACCCCAATTTGCATTGTGCGTATCATGATCTTGCATTCTTCCAAAATTCGTTTTCAAAAGCTTACATCGAAATCTTCTTTTTCAAAACTTGCTTTCAAAATCACAATCCTAAGGTGATTCTAGTCTTTCCATGGCTAGGATTGCTTTAGGAGAGTGTTACATTTAAAGTGACCAATATGGTCCATATTTTCAAAACATTGTTGTTTTCAAAACCACTATCTTAAAGTGGTTCTAACCTTCTTATGGTTAGAATCGCTTTAGGAAAGTGAGATATTTTATATATTTTCTAAAAAATCTCTTTTCGAAAATCTCTTCCTAAAAATCTCTTTTCCAACATGCTTTTCATAAGCTCTCTTCAAAATTCATTTCCTGAAAACACTCCCTAGATTTCCTTCCTAAACAACTCTTCCCAAAAATCTCTTTCCTAAAATCTTTTCCTAAAAACTCTTCCTAAAACCTTTCCTTCCAAAAACTCTCTCTTTTCAAAATTCATTTTCTAAAAACTCCTCTCTAGGATTTCTTTCCAAAATTCACTTTCTAAAAACTCATATCTAGGATTGCCTTCCTAAGATTCCCTTTCTAAAAACTCACTTTCCAAAAATTTCCTTTCTTAGTGTCCAAGTTAAACCTTAGGGCCAACGATTAGGAAACCCTAGTTTTCTTAAAACCTAAATTTCTTAAAATCTAGTTTTCTTAAAACATGATTTTCAATCTTACCTTAAAACCTAGATTTCCAAAACCTATTTTCTACGTCAAAACTATAGTCTTCAAAATCTAGGGTTTCTAAAACTTCCTTTTTCAAAATCCATTTCAAATCTAATTTTCCCCTTAGGAAACCAAATGCAATCTCCCCTTTAGGAAACTAGATCCTATCTTCCGTTTGTGAAAACAAAATCACACCATCTCTTTTTAGAAACAAAATCCAATCCCTTGTTTTAGGAAATAGGAATCTCAATCCTTCCTATTCTAAATCTTTCCTAATTCAACTCTTTTCTAATTTCCTACCTTCCTAAACCATAAGTTTCCTAAACCTAAACTTCTAAATCTTTCCTAATTCAACTCCTTCCTAATTTCATCCCTTTCCAAATTTTAACTTTCCAAATCTAAGCTTCCAAATCTTTCTTAAACTCAAACTTTTCCTAATTTCAATAATTTCTAAAACTCAAACATTGAATGCTTCTAAAATTCTAAACTTTCCTAAACTTCAAATCTTTCCAAATCTAAAACTTTCTAAACTCAAAACTTTCTTACTTTTAAAACTTCCCTTTTTCAAAATGTTCCAAATTCAAAACTTTCCAATGCCAATACTTTCCTATTTCGAAAACTTTCCTAATTCGAAACCTTTCCTAAAATGAAACTTTCCTAAAACGAAACTTCCCTATTTTGAAACTTCCCTAAATTCGAATCTTTCCTAAATCCAATCTTTCTCCAATCTTCCAAGTCTAACATTCGAGTCTAATCTTTCTTAATCTCAAGTCTTTTTTAAATCTTACCTTTCCTAAGTCTAGGTTTCTTTAATCTCAATCTTTCTAAAACAACTCCAAATCTCTCTTCCAATTTCTATCTTTTCCAATCAATTTTCTAATCCTTCAATTCCAATTTCCAATTTCCAATCTTCTAAATTCAAATCAAACTCTTTTTCGAATCCAATCTACTATTTTCTATCGGACTCTTGTCTGAACTACGACCGACCTGATTGCTCCAAAGGGATGCGTTGGCAACCCTTATAGGTGCGGTCACAACCTTTTTCAAGCTTCTATTTCCACAACTTCTTTCAAATCTCTAATTCCATAATCTATTTCCAAGTTTCAATTCTAAAAATCTATTTTCAATTCTCAATTTCAATTTCTAAACTTTCTTTCCAATTTCAAACTTCAATTCTTCTTCTCCAAATCTATTTTCCAACTCTCTTTTTCTTGCATTTACATATCATGCATCATGTCTTTTAAAACATTCTTTTTCTAAAGTGGATAAGATTGGACATTTGTTAGTTGAAGACTCTCATAAGTGAATCTAGGGTAAATAGACATGTAGGTACCTCAAGGGCAGGGTAGGGTGATGGCTTAGTGCGTCTTCCCTACACGTAACCAACCTCCGAACCCTGAGTGTTTTCGAAAGATCAAAATGGAGTTTATTTTCAAAAAGGGCTTAATTATTTTCTAAAGGTTGCCAAACAACCTGTTTTCTTAAAAACCCTCTCTTGAAGAAGTATTTTAAAAAACCCTGAGTGTAATCTTCGGATTATGCTTAGTTTTTGGGTGACCTAACTCACCTTAATCAAGTTAGGTGGCGACTCCAAATGTTTTTCAAAAGCTCTTTATTCAAATCAATTTTCAATTCAAACCTAGTCGCACTCATTCTTCTTGGAGGATGAGTTCTAACGAGAGAGTACAGTATTTTTTCCGCTTGTGTGTGTATTCCTTAAGTGTAAAAAATCTGGGCGCGACAAGTACCCTAAGTCAAAATATAAGAATAGTGAGTATCTTTAGGTTCCAAATAAGTATAAAAGATTAAACATTAAAGGAGAAAAATATAACATTTGCATTCTCATCAGTGCTTTATTTTGGGAGAAAAGGGTGTCACACGCAAAATATTATGGCCGCATGTGATTTTGATATGTGGTTTATATTTGTTTCTACCGGATGGGAAGGAAGCATGCATGATACGTGTGTATTTTACAATGTTGTGTTGGACCCCAGTAAGAACTTCCCACACCCGCAAGGCGGTATAAGCAATTACTCATTTTTGGATACACTCCTAATTTACTTGCTACATGCGAGGTTAGCCTTATTCAGTTCGATTTTATGACGTGTGCAAATAAATACTATTTGTTAATGCAGGATATCCAAACACCAAGATGTATCTTGCGCTATACAAGGGAGTTCGTTACCACCAAGCAAACTTCCAACGAGGGGAGCCACCAAATAACGCAAACGAATATTTTAATAAGTAGCACTCTTCCTTGCGAAGTGTGATTAAAACATCATTTGGGGTTTGGAAGAACGCGTGGATTATCTTAAAGAGTATGCCACCATATGACATGAATGTGCAAACTGCCATCGTATGTGGTTCGATGGCTATTTATAATTTTATTCGTAGAAATACTGAACGTGATCCAGAGTTTAATGCAGTTGAACGTATAGAGGATTTTGTGTTGGACGATGCAACGAATGATGCTAGTGGAAGTTTTGAAAGCTCTTCTTCGTCTTCTTCTTCCATGGACAATGACGCTGCAATGAATGACCAAAGAGATTTTATTAGGCAACGAGTTGTTCGATATGTGAACCAACAATCCTACTGATAATCTTACTACTTACTATTATACCAATATGGACTTGTAGACAATTATGCCATGACAGTGCTCTGTATGGTAATGTATTAATTTGTGTATTGTAACACATTTGTGTACTCTTGGTTAGAGCAACATGGTTGCGACCTTCGTTAACATGACAATATGGACCCAATCAAGTATTAACCCAATCAGGATTTTTAAATGTTTTACACGAAAAACAATTTCTATGAATTATTAAATAATTTAATTTCATGTAGTGTTAAACAATTTTACTAAATATTTACAAAATAATTACATGTACAAAAAATAAAACAGAATAGTTTGCTGAATTGCCCATATAGCTTCAGGAAACACTATACATTAAAGGTTGAGGGTAGTATAGTCATTTGTGCATTAAACGGCTTTTAAAAGCTTAAGCCAGTACCAAATAAGAGTGTTGGGAAAAGATGGCTTTTTTGCCATCGTTTTTAGGTAGTGCCAAACGCCTATGTTAGCTTTTTTGAAGCCATCTTTTCAGGTTTACTTTTTTTAAGCAGCTGTTTAGCTTTAAAAAAGCTCTACCATACTAAGCCTCAAACCCCTTTCTAAATAGTTTTTGCAAATCTATTTCCTAAAAATTCTTTTCAAATATCTTCTTTCTAAAAACTCATTATCTTGAGGGTTCCTGTCAAAATCCTAGAATCCATGATTAGGAAACCCTAATTTTCTCCCATAAAATCCTATTTATCTTTGCATCAAATAAAGAGTTTTCAAAACTATTTTCTACATCAAATCATAGGTTTCCAAACTCAAAATTTTCAAAACTCAAACTTTTCAATTTTGAGTCAAATCAAATCTTTCAATTTTGGAAATTAAATCAAATCCTCTTTTTTTGGAAATAAAAATCAAATCTTTCCTAATTTCAATATTTCTAAATTCTAAAACTTTATTTCTCAAAACTTTATAGAAACACAAAACTTTTCTTTTTCAATTGAAATCGAATCTTTTCAAGTGTTATGCATAAACCTTAGGTCTTAGGATTATCTAAATCTCAAGTGACCTCAATCCTAGATCAAACCTTTTCAAACTCAACGTTTTAAATTCAACTTTTTAAATCTTTCCAAAATTCCAACTTTCTCAATTTCAAACTTTCAAATCTTATTTCCAAATTTTAAATCTTCCTAAGTTCAAACTTTTGCTAAATCAAATCTTTCTAAATCAAGCCTTTTCTAAAATAGAAATTTTCCTAAAATGGAACCTTCCTAATTTAAAGCTTGCCTAAGTTTAAGCTTTTCAAATTCTAACATTCCAAAATTTTCCAAATCAAGTCAAATCTTTTTTGATCTTTCCAAGTCAAGTGTTTCTAAATCAAATTAAATCCTTTCCTAATCTTTCTTAAATCTAACTTTCGTAATTCAAAACCTTCCAAAAATAGAACTTTCATAAAATGAAACTTTCCTAATTCGAAACTTTCTTAAATCAAAACTTTCTGAAATCAAACTATTCTAAGAATCAAAATTTCAAATTCAAATCAAGTCCTTCCTATTCAATTGCATGCTTCAAACCCTAGGTTACCAAAGCCTTAGGATGCCTAAATTCTAGGTCAACCCTTAACCCTAAATTAGGGAGTTTCAACTCTTTTCTAAACCAAGATGGTTTTCAAACTATAATTCAAGTCAAGGTGATTTCAAAGTTCAATTTCAGATCAGAGTCGATTTCAAAGTTCAATTTCCAAGCCTCCAGTCAATGTTTGAATCAAATCTTTTCAAGTCAAACTTTTCAAAAACATCAAAGTGTCTATTTTCAATTAGTCTCTTGTCCGAACTACGACTAACTTGATTCCTAACAAAGGGATACGTAGGCAACCCTCATAGGTATGGTCACAACCTTTTTTAAGTTTCTAATTGCCACAACCTTTTACAAAATTCCAATCCTTTGTTTCAAAATCAATCTCTCTTCAATTTCTTTTCTTTTCTTGCATATCATGCATCATACCATCCTTTAAGTGATGGCTCAAACCTTTTTCTAAAATTCTTTTCAAAGTGGATAAAAGTGGATATTGGATAATCAAGATTCTAAATGAATGAGCCTAGGGTAAAAAGACATGTAGGTACCGCAAGGGCGGGATAGGGTGATAGCCTAGTGCATCTTCTTTATACGTAACCAACACTCGGACCATAGATCACTGTTTTTGAGAGACCAAAATTGGAGTCATTTTTCAACAAGGGCTTAAATTTTTTCAAAGGTTGCCAAACAACCTGTTTTCCAAAAAAAACCCTTTATTGAGAAAGTTTTCAAAAAGTCTAAGTTTAGTCTTCGAACTTTCTTTAATTTAGTTGACCTAACTCACCTTAACAAAGTTAGGTGGTAACTTCAAATCTTTTTCAAATGCCCTTATTCAAATCAATTTCTAATTCAAACCTAGTCGCACTCATCATTCTAGGAGGATGAGTTCTAACGACAGAGTATCATGCATTTTTTCTATTATTCTCAAGTGCGGAAAACTGGGGCGCGATAGGGCCTAAGGGGTAATTCGGTCATTTTTCACCGGAGCGGGCTAGCAAGCACTGGTGTTGACCCAAGTTATGAGTGTTTCCACCACTCTAATAGTGTGTGATGAGTTTGTTTCCAAAGGTGTCCCGTCTTTCGGTAAACATGTCATGGTCAAGATGCGTGTTCAGTCCCGTGACATAGGGGGTTTGCTGGCAATTTCCAATGTCGACCTGTTTGTGAGTATTTCTACCGCTCTGACGGTCGTGATATTTATGAGTGTTTCCATCACCCTGACGATGCGTATTCATTTCGAAGACTGCCTGATCTCGAAAAGCTACTGAATGGTCTTGTCGTCTTGGGGCCTTAGGTACTTTTCCAATCGACGTGTTGAATAGCGGACATTCTACACTGGCTGGCTAGTAGGTGCTAGAAATGAACCGCTCTTTCATCTCGGGGACTTGGGTTCTATCCTGGTCGATAGATTTAAAGGGACTTATCGTTTCAAGGATTTTTCTTAGTAAACATGCTATGTTGGATGGATTTACTATTTAAGGGATCAACTTTTTTGAAAGACAGGCCGGATTAGGTTTGATTAACTTGGATTGTAATTGGAATTAGAATTGAGATTGAAATATAGACTTACCGTCTTTAGGAAGACGTGCCAATTGAAATTGAACCGAGTAATGCTTTAAGGGCATTTTGGTCATTTTGCCTCTATTAGGCCCGGTAGGCCCGCAAAGTAGTTGATTAACTGGATAGAGTTTGGAAAGCTAGTTTGAACTTGAATGTGCCCGTGTTGATTTGGATGTGTGTTCGGTTTGGCCGGAGATTGCCAAGCAGGCAAAAATGGGGTGCTTACATGGTATTGACCTAGGTTTTGAGTGTTTCTGTCACTTTGACAGTGTGTGACAAGTTGGTTTCTGAAGGTATTCCATCCTCCAGTAAAACTATCACGACCAAAAGGTGTGTTCGGTCCCTTGACATAAGAGTTTGTTGGCATTCCTGATGTTGTCTTGTTTGCGAGTGTTTCCGTCACTCTAACAGTTGTAATGTTTGTGAGTGTTTTCGTCACTCTGACGATGTGCATTTATTTCGGAGACTGTTTGATCGTGAGAAGTTGCTGGACAATCTTATTACTTGAGGGATTGACTTTCTCACAAGACGTGCCGAATAGCGGACATTCTACGCTGGCAGTAGGGGTGGACACCGGCATGTTGGCCCGACAAGCCCGCCCAGCCCGGCCTAATTTTTTTAGGGCTTGGGATTGGAAAATAGGCCCGTAGGGCTTGGCTGGGCAATTTATTTAGGCCCGATTAATTTTCGGGCTGGGCTTGGGATTTTATTTTAGAGCCCGGTCTGGCCAAAAAATTGAATTACTTATAAAAAATAAAAAATATACATATATATACCCACTTATACTGTACACAATGTCACAAACTCAAACCCTAGCAGACTAGCAGCTGCAGCCGCCTCCTTCCCTCTCCCTCTCCTTCTCCTTCTCCTTCTTTCAATTTTTTCTCTCTCGTCCCTTTGATCTTTGATTCTTTGGAGAGTCATTGCCGCCAACCATCCATCTCTTAGGGCTGTCCATCTCAACCTGGTAAGTGGTCTTTCTCTCTCTCTCTCTCTGAAATTCCAAGATGTTGTTTTGCCTTCCTGTAATATCATGTTCCAGTATTGTTATGTTTAAAAAGCTTTCATCTTCGAAATACATGGTTAATATGGAGTGAGGCTTTGGTTTAGGTCTGGTGTAAGGTATTATGATGCTATATGAGGTCAAAGTACTTTATTTTCAGATTACTTGCAACCAAGCTTCCACAGCCACAAACACTTTCAAACTCCAATGACATAAGAACAATATATAGAGCTTGAAACCTTAATTATCTGCAACTTGTAAGGAAAGAACCAAGGAAGAAGGAGACTGAGAATAAGAGGGAGAAAGATATATTATAATGTTTAATGTTAGTGAGAAGCAATGATGAGCTTTTGGGTTGTATTTATTTATAAGGATGGAATAGCATGAGGGGCTCTCATGTTTGCCAATGTGATAATTCAATAAGCATGAAATTCTTTATTCTTGTACTAGTCAAAGTCAAGCCCACCTTTGGGAAGAAAGATTACCAACCCCCGCATGTGATAATTTAATGTGATAATTCATATAAAAACTGATGTCATAATTCAATCAACATGAAATTTATATACTTTAATTAATCTTTTGTGGCTATTATTGGAATATAAAAACTGATGATTTATATGCTTTAATTAATTCTTTAGCATTTTGTTTAGAATAAGAAATTCTTATGGCTCTGTTTGGGTCTTGCCTGGTGATGATCAAAGACTTGATTGTGTTATATATAGTTAGGTCCATTAAAATTAATGTTGGTTTGTAGCTTCTCAATTAATAATACAATTTTCTGATCTCTGTTAATTGATGGATTCATCGACTGGCCGGCTTAGCCATGAAAGTTCAATCTGCTCCTGTAGTTTTACATTTTTCTTATTTAATATGTTTTGACAAGGTTGTTTTTTCAATGTAGAATTTCAATTATGGCAAATGAAAACAACTGTGATAATACTTCCACAGCTATGGACAATGAAGATAATGATTGTTCGACCGGTAAACGCCGAAAAGGAACTTCAAAGTCGTGGGATAACTTTAAAGAGCTTCCGTCCACTGAAGTTGGAGTAGTCACAGTTATGTGTAAGTATTGCAAGGAAATCTTGTCTGCTAGTTCCAAAAATGGAACCTCTCATTTGTTACGTCACACACCAAATTGTCCTAAAGTTGTTAATCATGACATTAGACAATTTATGCTTTCAAGTGAGACATCAACTAATGGCACTTCTACTTTGAGGAATTATAAGTTTGACAAAGAGCAAATTCATAGGGAAATTGGATTAATGGTTGTTTTTTATGAACGACCATTTACAATAGTTGAAGATATAGGGTTTAAGCGTGTCATGAGTGCAGCTTGTCCCCAGTTAGGATGATGGGTCGAAGGACCATAAAAAGGGATGTGATGTCAATGTACCTAAAACAAAATGAGAATGTTAGAGAATTTTTAGCAATGGCTCCGAGTCAAATTTGTTTGACTTCAGATGTATGGCAATCTGTTGTGGAGGATCATTATGTGTGTGTGACCGCACATTTTATTGATAATGAGTGGAAGTTACAAAAGAGAATTTTACGGTTTCAACTTACTCCACATCCATTTGAGGGATTGTCCATAACTGATGTCATTGCTTCTTGTATGGTTAATTGGAATATTGAGCATAAAGTTTTTAGCATAAGTTTGGATAATGCTAGTGTCAATGATGTTGTGGCAACCAATCTTAAAGCGCGTCTTCATGGAAAAGGTTTCCTTCCATGTGGTGGTTCATTTTTTCAAGTTCGTTGCTATGCTCATATTCTGAATTTAGTTGTGCAAGCTGGCATGAAACTCATTCATGATGTTATTTGAAAACTTCGTCTTAGTATAAAGTATGTGAAACAATCCCCTATGAGAAAAAAGATTTTTAAAACCATTGCTTCAAGTTTCAATTTGGATTGTAAAAAGAAATTGTGTACTGATTACCCAACTAGATGGAATGCTACATATCTTATGCTTGAATCTGCCATTTACTATAAGAGTGCTTTTTTAAATATGGGGAGGCGGGATTCTAATTTCACAATGAAGCTAAGTGAAGATGAATGGGAAAAGGTGATTGCCATGCATAAATTTTTGAAAGTGTTTTATGATGTAACATGCATATTTTCTGGAACAAAGTACCCTATAGTAAATTTGTATTTTCGAGAGGTCTGGAAGGTTCATTCCCACTTGTTAGAAGTGAGAAGTGATGAAAATGATTTCATGCAAGAAATGGTGATTGAAATGCAAGAAAAAATTAACAAATATTGGTCTGAATATAGTTTGGTCTTGTCATGCACTGCAATTTTGGATCCTCAATACAAAGTTAAATTTGTTGAGTATTGTTACACCAAGATATATGGTAGTAATGCTGAGAGTTACATTAACACCATTGTTAGCACTCTTTATAGCTTGTTTGATAAATATATGTGTCGTTCTACCCCAGCCTTTTCAAGAACTAGTGCCTTATCAATTGTGGGTACCAATGAAACTAATTGTGAGGATGGATTTGAAGATTATGAAACATTTCTAGGCATGAGGTCTAAAACCCAATGTGAAAAGTCTTAATTAGACCTTTATTTGGAGGAACCGAGTCATGATTTAAATAGTGAGTTGGATGTTTTAGAGTATTGGAATGCATGTTCTATGCGGTATCCAGAACTTGCAAAATTGGCACGTGATCTTCTATCAATTCCTGGGTCTACTGCTGCTTCAGAGTCTACTTTTAGTACTGGACGTCATGTGATAAGCCTTTTTTGAAATTCTTTAAAATCAAACACTGTGTAAGTTTTAATATGCCTTCACGATTGAATGCGAGCACAAAATAGAACAGGTAAATAGATTTATAATTACATAATTTATTTGTTATTGTTAGGTATTGATATTTATTTATCTTTAATGTTGGAAAATTAAACTGTTTACAATATATAATTGCAGATGATGATTATTCTGGTTCTTCAGAAGATGATCGAGATGGAGATGAATTCGAGGTACTTTAATAGCTCTTACTTTATATATTGTTTTTATTAACACTTATTTAATCAAATAAAGATTCTTTATATGTTCTATGCAGGATTTTTTGTGATCTTGGAATACTGGAGAAGGAAGACAAGTATTGGGCATCTGGAAATTTGATGGCATGGGCATCTTCTTGTAGAACATCCCAAGTTTAATCCTTAGGATGCTCGCCAATTTCTCAAGGCAATCTGCAATTGTTGTATGGTTGTTGTCAGCAAATTGTTTCACAGTCAGCTCACTACCTTGAGACTCCACGACTTGTAGCATCCTATCCATTGTCTTCGAAATACAAGCTACTGCTAAAGAAGTCTTCTTCTTGCTGCCATGTGATTTTTTTTCCTACTGAAGGTCCATCTGCTCTTTTCTTACCCCATCGTTTCTCCACAGAAGGTGGCGTATCTCCCGCATCCAAATCAATCAACAACTCATCACTCGCTACATCATCAGTATCTCCAGTACTCTCATCAACGAGGCCCATCGATGGCAAATCTTGACCTGGGTTCCACTGTGTCTTTCTAGTGGCAGTCCGTCCAACAAAAATTTCCTCCACCAAATCCGCATGCTCGAGAGTTTTTTTCCCTAAATCTGGCACAATTCTTGTCAATCTGACATATAACAATATAAAATTAGCAATTATTCAAATAAAATTGTGTAATACAAAAGTCAAAATAAATTAATGCATTCCAAATTGTATTAACATTCCATTACCCTTGTCATTTTCTCCCACCAATGATCTCGTGCAGTGTATATTCCGGTTTGTTTGTCAAAACCAAGTCTTGTGCAACCATTATGGGGATCTTTCAACCGCATCGGTGATCCCCAATCTTTTTTTAATGCTCCATACTTGTTCTTTATTTGCTTCCAATCATAGAACTTGTTTGTGATGTTGAAGAAATCTTGCATCAGCCCATTATAACCTTTCATATTCAAGTACTGGAACGACTTGTTTCTTTTTCCTATTTCATAGACAACTGGGCCAAGGAAAATCTTTGTGCTTTTGCTATCCCAATGTGCTTTGACAGGTTCAACATCTGGTGCTTTCCAGTATTTTGACTTTCGTGGACTGGTTCTCTGTTGAGGTTGGCTAGAATCACTTACCTTAGCCTTAACCTTACTCTGAGAAGGGTTTGGGGCTTGTAGTCAACCATGATCATCCATAGACTAGGAATAAAATGCAAATATTATTTAAAAATAATAATCAAGTAATATTGTCATAATAGATTTTTATAAGAATCTAATCTAATTCTACAAATCAAACAATTTCTGTAAAAAGCAAATAACACAAACAATAAAAAATGTTCCACCTACAATCATAGCAGACACGTGTTACATTCTCAAGTGTTACATTTTCTGTGACTACACCCTTTGATTTTATCTTCTGATTCTCCCTCTCCCCTTCTCTCTGCTCCTCCTCCTCCAAGAAAATTTAACCACAAACACATTCTGAAACTTCCCCTTATAAATACCACCACCCACATTGCATTCCTACATCTCCCTATTTGTTTATTGTTTTTGTTTGTCTTTCTCTAGCTTTCAAAGTTGGGGTTATAATCTACTATATTTTCTCGAAAGCGGGTTGGTCATTGTTTGGGTGGTAAGAAACAAATGGCCTCCTTTTCTTCTTCTTCTTAAAAAGGGCTTTGGCTGATTAATGGTTATAAAGTATTATGGAGCCAATAAGGTCAATTGGATATAATTCGATCTTTTTTCTATTACTATTATTGTCATTATTAGGATTTTTGCTTGGCCTAAGGTTAAGAATGAATCGGGAATTTATGAAAGTGTAAACATTGATGTCTTGATTAAATGCATGTATTTTGAATTAGCTGCTTACAAATTTATGAATTGCTGCAGTGATTACTACAGAAAATGGGTTGAGAGCATTGGAGTATTTGGGCTTGGGAGATGACCAAAAGAACAGCTTGAAGTTGAGAGCAATTCCATAACACAAGTTGAGCTTGAAGTGCTGAAATAAAGGTATTTACATCTTACAACATATCAATAAGCGAAACGAGCTTCACCTGTACAAATAGGAGTTTATTTCTAAAAAAAAATTAAACATACAACTAGGTTTATTTTAGTCGAAATCCGAATATTTTTTTTTGATTTTAACAAATTGCCCAAAATAATAGGCTCCCTCCTGAACAAACAAATGTAAAGAATACCATGAAAAATTTGGTTATAAACAAAAAAAAAAAAAAAAAACCATGTTTATTACAGAGACAGGTAGAGACAGAAAAAAAAAAAAAGAAAAGGGTAAAAGAACACACCAATATGAGATAAGGCAATGCAGAGCAAGAAGGGGAGGTTACCGATGTCAGAGTTGCCGAAAAGAGATGATCCGACCTTTCGAAGGCAGCGACAGCCAGATTTAGCAAGCCTTCGGTATATTGTAGGGTTTTGCATCGTTAGAGAGAAGAGTGGCGAGGTGTGATCATACAACGCGAAGCACGGAGAGAGAGGTTACTGATGTTTTAACTAATGGAGTAGAGACAAGCTCTGATCTATTCTTGGGCATTCGACGACCAGATCTATGGAAGGCTTGGGTCTGTGGTTGTGATGCTTGAGAGAGAAAAGAGAGGCGATGAATTTGTTGTGTGAGAAATATCTGATTCCAAGATATATATACATATGGTTTAATGGGAATTTTGATAATCCATGGAGGGCTTTGTAGACATTTCAATAACCTAATTAAGAGCACTGTAGCTGAACAAGCTAAAAAAAGCCTGAATTTCCCAGTTTTTTTACTTCTCTTGATTTTAACATAAAAAAGCTAAAAACCAAAAAGTAAAAAAGCTAAAAAAAGCAGTCAAACCAAACAATCATCTGGCTTTTTAGTTTTATTTAAGTTATAAGCTAAATAATAAGCTCAACCAAACGATGCTTGAATATAGAATTTTACAAGTCTCTTGAATATCTCACTTTTCTAAATCGATTCTAATCATGAAAAAATTAGAACCATTCTAGGGTTGTGATTTTAAAATAGTCAGGGTTTGAAAATAAGATTTGGACCTTAATGATCCCATTAAATGTAACACTTTCCTAAAGTAACCCTAATCATGGAATGACTAGAATCATCATAGAAGTATGGTTTTGAAGATAACTTAGGATTTAAACCCAAATTTTAGACCTTGATGGTCATTATTGAATGTAACACTTTCCTAAAACAACTCTAACCATGGAATGGCTAGAATCATCCTAGAATTGTGATTTTGAAAACAAGTTTGAAAGAAAGAGGTTTTGAATGCAAGTTTTGAAAGAGAAATTTGATGCAAGTTTGAAAATAACTTTGAATGCAATGCATAAACATGACAACCACAATGCAATAAGGTCGTGAACATACAAGGTTAGACTTCACCACATAATTAAGGGGGTCAAACCCACACTATCTTAAGGGGAACTTAAAGAAAATTCTTGGCACGGTGATTCTCTTTAAGACCTTCCTAGGCATGAACCGGGAGGTCCCTTATTTTAAGCATGTAAGAAGATGAGGTAGAAGATGGAGATTAAAATAGAAAAAGAACCCAAGTGGGTTTGGAGAGAGAAGAGAGAGAGGGTAATTACATAACTTAACTAAAAACCTTACCTTGTCTTCTCTTTACTTTGATTCCTTTGTTTGCTTTATTTACTTCTCTTTGAGAACCTTGAACACGCAACACTTGAGTTTCAATGGATGCTTAGAGGCTTATATTTGAGTGTATAGAGTGTATAGAAGCTAGGATTTGTGTGAATGGAGTGTAGAGAGGCTAGGGTTTGAAGAAGACTTAAGAACACTAGGGTTTAGAAGCCTGTTTTCAGTAGGCAGCATTTCCAGACCGAGTTTCCAGTTCTTTTTTACGTAGAGAGGGATCTGTATTTTTAGGCAATTGGAATAGGAATTGGCGCCTATTGTAGTGGAGCTAGTTGGTTTTTAAGCTTGGCACCACTAGGAGTGGTGCAGGCTATTTTTTTTGGCTTAGAGCCACTACTAGTGGCACCAATCCCTTTGGAAAACTTTTGAGGTAGCAAGAAACAGATCTTTTGACCCTTGGGGCGCAAGGCAGAAGATTTGGGCGCCTGTCTTAGTGACTAACATGCAATTTTTGGTCTGGCTCCACTAGGAGTGACTCTAAAAAGTCTAGGAATGATTCGAAAGGCCGGAGATGGGTAGGAATCCCTAAAAGAGTGCCTCAAAGATAGCTGGATTGACAATGAGAACTGGTGTGGCCGAAAAGGGTGAACAACTCACTAGGGGAAAAATAGTCATTTGAATAGTGCAACACCGAAACTTGTTCAGAGACGACCAAAATAAGATTCAAAGGTTGGAAATATTGTTAAGAGTGCTCCAAAGGATTGCCGGTTTGATATCTAGAATTGATATGGTTGAAAGAGGCGACCAACCCACTGGGGCAAAACAATCATTTCGTATTGAGTTTGCTAGAAAATGGACTAAAAATGGTCCAAAAAGGTACTAGAAGGTTGGGAATACTATTAGAAGTGTCCTTAGAAGATAAACGATTTGATACCTAGAGCCGGTGTAGTTCCTAGACGCAATTGGATGCGTAGGGGCAAAATGGTCATTTTGACCGAATCCAAAACCTACTAGAAGGCACTTGATTACGCCGGATTGCCATTAGGACAATCTTGGAAGGGTGGACTTACCGCTCTAAGGACTTAGGTACTTTCTCGATAAGCGTGCCAATAGGGCCCAAAGGGCAATTTGATCATTTTTCATCAGAGTGGGCTAGCAGGCACTGGTATTGACCTGGGTTTTGAGTGTTTCTACCACTTTGATGGTGTGTGATGAGTTAGTTTCCAAAGGTATCTCGTCCTTTGGTAAACGTGTCATGGCTAAAAGGCATGTTAGCTCTCGTGACATAAGGGATTTGTTGGCTATTTGCAATGTCAACTTATTTGCGAGTGTTTCTATCACTTTGACGGTTATAATGTTTTTGAGTGTTTCCGTCACTCTGACGATGCACATTTATTTCGAAGACTGCTTGATCTAGGGAAGTTGCTGAATGGTCTTATCGTCTCAGGACCTTAAGTACTTTCCCAATCGATGTATCGAATAGCGGACATTCTACATTGGCGAGCTAGTAGGCACCAAAAGTGAAATGCTTTACTCTCTTGGGGAGTTGGGTTCCGTCTCGGTTGACGAATGTGAAGGGACTTATCATTCTGAGAGATTTTGTGCTTTCTCAGGAAACGTGCCATGCTGGATGGATTTATCGTCTGAAGGATCAATTTTCTCGAATGACAAACCGAATTGAGTTTGATTAACTTGGACTGAAATTGGAATTGAAATTTAGGTTGAAATAGAGACTTACTATCCTTAAGAAAACGTGCCAATTGGAAATAGACCGAGGAATGCCTCAAGGCCATTTTAGTCATTTAGCTTATATTGGGCTTGGGGGGCCCGCGAAGCAATTGATTGACTAAATTGAGTCTGGAAAGTTGGTTAGAGCTTAAATGTCTTTGTTTCAGTTTGAATGTGAGTTTGGTCATACCGGAGATTGCTGAGCGGGCAAAAATGAGGTGCTTACAGCTACCCCTCTTTTTCTATCTTTACTTGTCGAAGATAGAAAATGATAGAGTAAGGGTCCCATTTGACCGTGAGGCAATCGGAGGGATTGAAGTTGGAAGGGAATTTTGAGTCTAAAAACTGGATTGTTTGGATTTTTCTGAAATTTAGAATTTTGAAAACTTGATTTTGAAATTAAATTTGATTGTTTGAAATAATTTTGAAATCATTTTATAAAATAGATTGATTTGGATTTGAATTAGAAGGGTTTGGAAGACCTTTGAAACTTGGAATAAAACTTTTGATGAAAAAGTTTAAAAACGTAGAATTTCGAAAATAGACTTTTTGAGGTAAAAGCTTAAAAAAATTTGAAATTTCTTGAAACGAGGCTTTTTGAGTTGAAAGCTTGAAAATTCAATAAATTTGAAAATGGGGCTTTTGAAGGAAAAAATACAGGAAACCTATGAAACATTTTTGAGAATGAAACTGTTTAAGGAAAAAAGTTTGAAAACCTTTCAAACATTTAATTTTTAGAACAGAGCTTTTGACGGATAAAGCTAAGAAAACCCGAGAAATGCTTTTAAGATTAAAATTTTTGAAGGAAAAAGTTTTAGAAAACGGGAGAAATGATTTTGAAATGAAACTTTTTTGAAAGAAGTTAGAAAAGCTAGAAAGGTATTTTTAAAATCAAATTTTTTGAGGAAAAAAAGTTAGGAAAACCTAAAACGTATTTTTTGAAATAAAATTTTTTTGAAGGAAAAATAGATAAAACCCTTGAGAGTGGAGCCTTTTTGGTAAAGAAGATCCCAAGAAACTCAGCCAAGATTTATTGAAATGAAGAAATAGTTAGAAATTTTTGAAATAGAATCTTTTTGAAGGAAAAAGATAAAACATTTGTGAGTGGGGTCTTTTTGGTAGAGAAGATCCTGAGAAACTCGGATAGAATTTGGAATTAAAACTTTTTAAAGGAGAAGTTTAGAAAATCTTGAAATGGTCTTGTGGATAAAATTTTTGAGGAAAAAGTTTTAAAAAACCTAGAAATTAACAAAAACTTTTGAAGCGAAAGTTTAAAAACCCTTGAAATGGATTTTGACTGAGAGTTTAGAACACCTTAAATCGGAAGTCGAATAGAATTTTTGAAGTTTAGAAAACTTTAGAATTTGAATAAAACTTTTTGAAAGAGGAGTTTAGAGAAACTAGAATTTGATACTTTTGAATGAAACATTTTAGAAAACCTTGGAGAATTGATTTTAAATAGAATTTTTGAGGAAAAAGTTCGAAAAACCTTGGAAGTAAGTTTTGAATAAAGCTTTTTGAAGGAAAACTTTTGGAAACTTGTGAGCATTGATTTCGAATAAGAACTTTTTGAAGGAAAAAATTTAGAGAACCTTGAATTGAATTTTGAATAACAATTTAGAAAACCTTGAAATTGATAAAACTTTTGAGGGAAAATTTTTTAGAAAACCTTGGATTTTGAATAGAACTTTTGAAGTTTAGAAAACTTTGGAACTTGAATAAAACTTTTTGAAGGAAAAAAGTTTAGAAAGCCTTGAAAATGGTTTTTGGATAAGACTTTTTGAAGGGTTGAAAAATTTCTGAATTGGATTGTGAATAAGACTCTTTGAAGGAAAAAACTTAGAAAACCTAGAAAATTGATTTTGAATAAAAACTTTTTTGAAAAACTTATGGAGTGGATTTCGAATAAGACTTTTTGAAGGAAAAAGTCTAGAAAACTTTGAAATGGATTTTGAATTTAGAAAACTTTGAAATTGATAAAAACGTTTTGAAGGAAAAAGTTTGAAAAATCTTGAAACTTGATTGGAATAGAAACCTTTTGAAGATGAGGCTTAGAAAATCTTTGAAATGAATTTTGAATAAAACTTTTAAAATTTGATTTTGAAACTAACTTTGGATCTTGATTTTGAAATAACTTTTAGAAGGAAATGTTAAGTAATCTTAGGAATTGATTTTGAAAATAAATTTTTGAAGAAAAAAGTTTAGAAACCTAAGGCATTGATTTTGAAAATAGTCTTTTGAAGGGAAAAGTTTAGAAACCATTTTGATTTGAAACTTGAGCAAAACATATAGGAAATTCATTTGTTTGGCAAAACGTGTAGAAAATTTATTTTGATTTGAAATTGTGACAAAACATGTAAAAAATTCATTTAAACTTGGAACTTGAACTTTTGAAGACAAAATGTATAGAAAATTTATTTTGACTCGAAATTTGAACTATTTGAAGACAAAATGTATAGAAAATTCATTTTAACTTGAAATATTTTTCTTTATTTCATTCTTTTTTTGTATGCATACATCTTATTTGTCTTTGAAACTTTACCGTATCTCTTTCTTTTTGGCATGTCTTCAAGATGGCTTATGTGAGAGACACTGATAATGCAGGAGGCAATGACGAGATCTGTTTTAGTTGAGTAGAAGACTAGTGCTGTTGATGAGGAGAGGATGGTCTCGCTAGGACTACTGTAGAGGATGCCCAGATGAGATTGTTGGAGATATTGAAACTGCCCTTACCGGAGCTGATGCTAAGGTTGAGGTTGAGGTAGCCTTTTGAGGAGGCCCATGGTCGATGTATGACATTCTGTCTAGCAGAATGATAGTCTTCTAGAGAGGTCCATGGTTGATGTCTGGTATTCCATCTGGCAGAATGATACCCCGCTAGGGAAATTGATGCTCCTTGAACCAGCGCTCCATCTATGGAACGATGCTTCTCTGGGAAAGTCCAAGGTTGATATCTTCAAACTGCTACTTCTTGAACCAACACTCCATCTGGCGGAACGATGCTCATTTGGGGAAGTCCAAGGTTTGATTGGGGAGGTCGAGGATGGGCCATTGCCCATTTTTTTGTTGTCGACCACAGAAGTTTGAGCTTTCTGAGGTGTGTGCCAGTGCTAGAGATGTTTGAAGTCACTTGGTTGCTTGGTGGCCTTAGCTCTTTTTTGTGCTTTGGCCCCCTCCTTATTTCTTATTTGAGAGAGAGAGAGAGAGAGAGTTTTTATGCAAAAAATAGTTTATTTATACCAATTTTAAAAATGCGCAGGTAAAGGGTGAATGTATGTTATATTTTTTTTATGAATGCATGAATAAATACAAACTACACAGGAATTTAATGGACGTACAGGTTATACATGTCATGGATGCACTACTACTACATGCATATAGGCTTTTTACGAAGAATATCCTAGGATTACCCCAAGGCCCATACTCTCGGGATTCTATTTCCTTTTTAGGATTCTGCCCCTTCAGTTTTGTCCCATTCTTATCAGGGTGTGATAGCATTTGCACCATTCTCAGGGGATCTTGACCTATTGGTTTGTCATCTACTATCTTATCCCTACTTTCTACAAGGTTATTGTTTGGGGTTTTTCTGTTCTCACTTGGTTTTCTCTCTTAGATCTTCAAATTCCACCGTGGCTTGGCGACAACTCACATGCTCTTTGAAAAGTAATAAACAACTTGGCTCTCAATCCGAGAATATTTCTATTAGGACCGTAATGCAATGCAAGTCAAGTTTAGGGGTTGTAAGAAATGAATGAATAATTAGGCTCAAAGATTTTCTTTTAGCGGGTTGTTTAAACCAAAACCATCTTAGCACACTTTGGTGTATGAGGTTGCCCCTGCCATCCTCCTTGTCTCTCCTCTCTCTCTCTCCTCTCTCTCTCTCTTTTTTCCCCAACTACTTGTCTTGGTATTGTTTAGGCTTATTTGGACTAAGAAATTTTCTTTAATCATAGAAGACTTAGATTTGGATCATAACGTAGGCTAGGTTAAGGAGTTTATGAATGAAAGGATATAAAGGCTCAAACATTATCACTTGTGGGGTTTCAAAAGACCCATAATCACCTTTGACAATTTAACTTCCATTCCCTTCTTTTTTCTTTCCTTCCTACTCTTTTTGTTCTTCTAGACCGTTCTCTCCCATCTGATTAGGATTTTTTATCAAGAAATTTGTTTCTAAGTTAACTTTTAGAGATGCCAACTTTTTCAATTCTTCTTTTAAAAACCACCACAAACAAACTATTTTTTTTTTTTTATTTCTTTTAAACTCATTGCTCCTCTAAACTATTCTCTACATCGAAAATCTCGCTCCCATGCTTCCTCTTAGAGATGTTGTTGATACTACATCCTCTTGGAAATTAACATCTTCATCATGAGCTCATTAGTTCTCATTTAAGGTTTTGCCTTAACCCAATGTAGGCAGTAATCATTAGGTCGATTTTTAAAAAAAAATGTAACTGGCTCGAGTGGGCTTTACAAAGGAATTTTTTCAACTGTATTTTTGCTAGTAAAGTTTTTGTACAAAATTTAGACAATGTTCCTAAAGATGGTGTATTTCTGCCAGTAAACCTCTATATCTTCTGTTAATTCAACTACTTTGTGCTTACCCCAATATGGGGAATGGTTCTTGGTGTGGGGATATCTGAATAACAATCGCTTACGGCTCTAGTGGACTGAGCAAACGGTATTATTTAATTCTTTTTGGATGAATAAACAATGGATTCTCATCATTTTGAAGACTTGCCTGCTCATCGCTTAGCTAGGATATCACTTAAAGTGTCGCCTCTTCAATAAGCTCCTCATTTCTTTAATGAGTTTGTCTTCCTCCTCTTTCTCACTCTCTCTTTTTTTTTCTCTTGAAGGTTTTAACCTCCATTGATGAGGAGGAATGATAGAAGATAAGAAACAAAAGATAAGTTAATGTCTTGATTTGAAATTTTTTTATGCAATGTATGTCCTAGGGGTGCCCTTACTCTTTGAGGAGGAACTAACATGATGCATTTGGCTCACTTTTTTAAAATAGAGGGTTGACCCCTGTGTGCAGATGCTTTACTGTTGATTGGGAATGTACAATCATTCACACATTAATTCACAAGAAGTAAAAGGTACATTGATCTTTTGAGTTTAAATACAAGAGAATCCAAATACATTTTAATAGAGAGAGGGGGAACATTTTTCTTAGAACTTCGGCCTATCTACTTTTACATTTAAAATTCTAAACTACTTTTGAGTCTTCAAATTCACTTTCTTTGGTGGAGGTTGGTGAGAAACCTTGCTTTCGGATTTGCTTCTTGTCTTTTTGACAGCTCTATCTTCATAAGCGGAGAAGAATTGGGTGCCCAAGTCCCGAATCTTCAAGGGGTTAACCTAGTAGTCAATCTTCTATTCCCCTTCTCATCATTTGCATTCAAGCCTCGGTCCACCTCGCCTATGCTTCAGCCTCCCATATGTCAAAAAAAAAAAAAAAAATCGTTTTAATTAGATAAGACAAAGATACTTTAAGTTTATTAGTATCAATATTGACAATCACAACTTAGTCTACTAGTGTGATGTTTACAACTGACAGGGGACACTGCACTCTAACAAAGGGTGAAGACTTTCACCCTATTTTCAAAATCAATTGTTATAAGTAAATTATTTTGAATGGTTGTTTTTGTAAGAGCCTTTATAAGAATTTTGTAATCATCTAAGAGAACAACGCCTGTTTGGAATTTATGGAAGGGAAACGAAATGAGAGAAATTGTGGTTGTTTCGTTTTTGCAAAGGAAATGAACAAAAAATTTAAGGGAAGTGGCCTTCTCTTATAGGAAATTCAAAGATGGGAAAAAAAATAGTAGAGTAATTATTAAAAAAGAAATATGAAAGAAAACAAAAGGAGTGTAAGAAGGAAATTAACAGTCTGTTTGGAATTTAGGAAAGGAAGAGAAAATCTTTTTTCTTCTCGTTTGATTTTGTAAAGAACATAAAAGAAAAGTGAAAAGAAAGGAAAGATAGAGGAGTCATTTTCCTCTTTGCTTTTCTCTCCATTTTTCTAGAATCAAACAAAAAAATAAAAAAATAAATTTTTTTCCTTCATTTTCCTTTGGTCCTCCAAGTTCCAAACAATTTGTAACTTATTGTTATTTTTCTTTTTCTTCCCTCCAAACTAGAAACAAAACATTGAAATAAATTTTCTCTTCCTTCCGCCTATGAGAATCTTATATTGTCTCTCATATTTGGAAAATGAAAAAAACATTGATCAAGGGAGAGTGCATACGCGAAGTGTGTTGGCTCCCTCTGGTAAAGTTAAAACAATTAGTTTGGTTGATTTTACGAAAACACCCTTCAAACGTAGGCAGGGGCCAGGAGCTCATGAAGTTGGGGCAATTTAGTAACATCGCTCAAGTTACCAAACGTAACCTAACAAATGTTACAAAATCCCCAATCAGCCAGTCGTCTAGGGTTTCATCGAACACCAAAAAGGGTTGGGTTCTGACGGAGTCATCGTCGCGACAGAGAGAGGCTCTTTCTGCGGTAATTTCTTCACCTCTCTGTATATCCATATATACATATATATAGATTGCATTTACGTTTTGCTTTGACTCCTGATTTCTCTCTCTCCAAACAATCTATCGCTGATCGTTTCAGGGAAACCGTTACATTTCTCTCTCTAGGACGGGTTAGTATGATTTAATTGCTTTAACACATTGGCTTGGATTTGGAACATTTTCCACACGTTTATGCAATTTGATGGGCAGATTTGAAGGCAATGGATGATGGGATTCATTTCATTTTAGGTTTTCTTTTCTGTGCCGACATATTTGTACAAGTATCATGTATCATATATTTGTAGCTTAACAACGGGAAGTTTTGGAGCTGAATTAGCTCTGGGACAGTTTCGGAAATGGGAAAATAGCAGCGGAATGAACAGAGTTGGGGATATAACTGTCGAAATGATTGTGCTGACATGCTTAGGGTCTGGGGTTGGTTGGGTCTATATAGAATGCTGAAATTTTATGGTAGGTAAATCTGAAAAGTGTGGTGTGTGGTCAGATTTCTCTTCGGCTGAGTGTTCGAGTGTTTGAGTATAAAAATTTTAGTGGGCTGCTTTTTCCCAACGCCTTCAGTTTGCAAGACAAAAGGTCTGATTATGATTTTTAACGTAGTAAAATTTTGCTTTTTAGTTTCCGCAAATGGTTTCTAACTTGAGGTTTTTACTGAGCCTATAACCCCAAACTTTGCTCTTGTTAGGAAAAGAAGTCTACTATGTTATAGTGTAGGGAAAGAAGTCTAAACTGTTCTAATCCTCCAAAATAATAGACAAAGAGATTGGAGAGTTGCGTAAGATCTAATGGCTGGCACTCTTCTGTGTGTGTGTGTCTAGCTCACATATGTAAACTTCTCGATCCATTTATAACTGGCCAAGAAAGGAAGCCTACATAGCTGTAAGGCAAGTGGAGGCAGCCTGAGCAGATGCTGTGAGGCAAATAATGTATAAATTACATCTAACAACTTGTGGATCATCTGACACAAGTTTACACATTATGGTTTACTGGTGAACAACACTTTTTTAATTGATGGCTTGGTACTGAGAAGCTTCAAGGAAGTGAAAGAGAGAGTATGAGCACTCAAAGAAGGAAAGGGAAATGTTATGCCCTTTCCACTGTCTGTGCAATTCATTCGATCCTATAATAGAAGTTAATGGGTTTTAATCTATTTTTATTGGTAAACTTTACCAGATTAACTAACAAGGGCAACAGATGCATTTGCTTGTAGCTTCTAAAACTTTCATTAGATGAGGTATGTTAATTCAGTTTAGAGGCTTTGTAGCTGGGTAATCCCTATACCGCGAAGTTTAGCAGCCTCTTTTATAGGTGTTGCAGATGGTATATATGGGTTTGAGCTTATGGTTGAGTTGGGAGATGAAACATTTTCTTCATTTGCTTGGGTATAAATGTGAAGAAAAAAAGAGAATAGGTTCAGTCTGTTTTCAGATGTTAAATCAACTTGACTCTCTTTTATAGTAACTTAAGTTGCTTAATCAAAAGTTTGCATATGTTGTCTTCCCATCTCTATTAGTAACTTGTCAATCTTAATTTATGTTGCATCATTCATAGAAACCTTTGAATGGGTTTTCCCACGCTCATAACATAAAGAGTGTATTTCACATGTTGGACACTCGGTTATGGCTTTCAGCATTGCACTCCCAACTTTAATTTTGTATTGATGGTTAAGCCCCACATTTAAGTGGCATTACAAGAATTTGCTCATTCCTTTGCTCTCCAATTTGTTACACATTCCAACATATATAACACTTCATTTTGTCTAATTTGGTGATCCAGAGATGGCAATTTGACCTGAAAATCCGGGCCCCATCCATTTCCCAATAGGACAGGTTTGGGTCTTAAATAATTAGGATAGGACGGGTTATGTAGAGAGATATATAACTGACACAGGGGTGAGGTAGGGTTTAGGTCACCCTGCTCCAAATCTGCCCCGTTATACTTTTGAAATTCCTAAAACACCCTTTTTATGTTTGAGTAATAAAAATATAACCGTCATATATATAAAGCAAGACGAGGACTTTTTTTCTCTCTAGCCTCACTTGATGAGGTTGACGATTATCTTCGACTGCATCCTCTGTCCATCTCTCTCTGATCTTCATTGATTACCCAGGCAGTTGTAACCCCAAATTGTCGCTTCAGGTTGTTGTTGCCGTCAAGGCCACTTTGGCCCTAGGCCCAGCAATCTTTAGGTTAATTATCCTTTCTCACCCTGTCTAGCTTCTCTCGTCTCTCGTCTCTCTCTCTCTCTCTCTCTCTCTCTCTCTCTCTCTCTCTCTCTCTCTCTCTCACGCACACACAAACACAGTTTTAGGGGTTTTGAAATGATAACACTATTGCTGGGAACATGCTGGAGAGCAAAGCGACGACAGCCCTTTTTTAAATTTTTTTGGTCTCTCCTTTGACCTGCTTTTCTCCTAGAATTTTCTTTCTTTAGCATAATTTTGGTTTTTAGGGCTGTCAGAAGTTTCTTCATGTTCTGATTCATCTTCTGTTCTTCTACACAATAAAAAACCTGCAACTGCAAGAAGTGCCTTCTCTTTTTGGTTTTTCTGCGTTGTTTTTGTATTCGGTGTTACCTGAATGATCATTCTTGACTATACTTCAAAATAATTAAGTTTAATGCCCCTGGATGTACCTCAGTTATCACATACAGCATATCACTTTCCTGTTTCCTTTGTGCGCTGTAAAGATTCAAGAGTCTAAGGCCATTTTTGTTTGCCTGATCTGGGAGGAGGGATTGGAGATACAATCCTGTGGGACCCCTAATCCGGTGTTTGGGGGTTGGGTATTACATATCCCATGACTTGGGATAAGGGTGAAGTTCCCATTTTGCCCACCCCTCATATTATTATGTAATATAGTTAATATATCATGCATTATATTATATTATATATTACATTGAGTTTTATTTTATATATTATAGTACATATTAAATTAGTAGTATAATACATTTATAATGTAATATAATATTTTTGTTTATTTATTTTGTATCAAAGAATATAGTAATATCACATTATATTATATAATAATATACATCAACATAGATAATATTATATATTAGTATATTCTAATATTTGACTAACTCTTATTTATTTGATGAATACGTTTTAAAGGGAAAAAAAAATTCAATGCCCTTAAAGCGTCATTTCACTCTTACTCCTTCTCTCACAATGTAATGGGTCTCCTTGCTAGTTGGGTCCTAATGGCACCTATCGAACCTACGAATGACTCACTGCATTGTGAGAGGAGAAGTAATGGTGATGTGGTGCTCCAAGAACATTGAATCACTTGTTTGAAAGTGATTGGTGAATTTCAAGAATAAAAAATATAACAGAAAAAAGGCAATTAATATCAAAGTTAGGTTTCTTCTATTATGGGGTTAATCCTCGTAACCCAATCCACTTAAATATTTCCTACTTACAATCTACACTTCAACAATAATAATTATCCATTCTTTAAATAGCTTTAAAATTTTTATTCTAATTTTTTAATTTAGTTAAACTTGTAGTAGACTATACTGTATAGGGCTACATTGATACTTTCATCAATATGAATTATCTGTTTATTTTTGTTTGGCAAGCAAAAGAACATCAGAATATTCATAGATGAAAGTAAAGTTTAGTACATCAGAGAGATCAAGGTAGATTGAGAAACAGTATGTTAAGCAATACAGACCAAAATATAAAGCAAAAAGCAAGCAATAGAGGTAGCCCTAAAGAATAAAGCTGGAAACAGAACCCCACCAAAAAACCTTCAACCCGAATCAAAAACAAAAGTATGGGGTGTAGCCTGTTGCAACAGTTTTGTATAATTTAATATATTTTTTATTTATACATCATAATATATTAAAGCATATTATTATATTAACAATATATAATAATTTTATTACAGTAAGATAATATATTATATTAGTGTGTATTAATATAATAAAACGGATGTTTAATACATAAGTTATACAATATTAGGGGGTGTTTGGATTGTAGCTTAAAAAAGTCAAAAGCTTAAGCTAGTTCTAAAAAGCCACTTTTTAAAATGGCTATAGCTTAATTTAGTTCTAAAAGTGCCTCTTTTAAGCGTAGCGCCAAACATAGTTTAAACAAGCCATTAGCTGCTAAAAAAGCCGCATCCAAACACCCCCTTAGTTTTGTTGTAAGGGCAATGAAGTAATTTTATGCACTTATCCCATTCCTTGTCCCATCTCCATTTGGTATCTCAAACATGGTATTACTTACCTGATTCTTTTTTCTACCCTAACCAAACATATTATAATTAATCCCCCTTATCCCATTATATTACTTATTCCCAATAATCCCATCCTGCAAACAAACGTGGCCTAAGAACATTGCCCTTAGAGTATTAGCTTTTTTGGTGTGATTTGAACTAATATTGTGTAGCTCATTACACTGTTACTGATACACGTGTAGTCTTTAAGGAAAAGTCGTTGAAATATTTTATAAAATTTAAGCCAAAGCCGATATATCACAATGGTTAAATGCCAGCATGGCATCTTAAAAAGAGGAGTGGAATCAGGGGTTTGTGCTCACAGATGATCTAAAAAAGTGAGTAAAAAATAAGCATTTGGCCGTTATAGCACACTGTTTAAATGCTAGCATGGCATCTTAAAAAGAGGAGTGGAATCAGGGGAAAAGAGAGTAAAAATAAGTGTTTAACAATACCCTTTTTATATATGGTGCCTTGGTTGTGAATCCTAATGAAATCTCCAAGAGGGTGGATCTTATATCCCTACTCCTGTTGATTTCTACGATTTATCTCCATGTGGATGCAACGTGAATAGATACTGAATAATTTGCTGTAAAGTTGTGACCCAGAGACGTAATTTTGGTATATTTGAAGTATTCCATAAACTTTGTAGTTTGTGGTGCTTTAGTTTAACCTTTCTATATAATTCCAAGTTTCCAAATGAAAAATTTTCAAAATATTAAAATAATTGATAACTTAAACAGGACATTGATAAGCCATAGCCTCTTTCAAGAGTTCAAAATTTTGAGGAGTTCTAGGAATCATTTTAGCGCAGGCCTGAACTTTACAAGGTCCTTCCGAAGTTTCCTGTCACAGATTACTGATGCAGGATTACTT
>CM065395.1:11097500-11330000 GCA_033060915.1 Euryodendron excelsum | reverse complement strand
CTATTCATGAATGGTCTAGCAGAGTAATATGGTTAATCTCACTAGCTATTGCTAAACTGAAAAATGGATCGACCCTTATTGATGAACCAACATGATCAGAGGAAGGAGAGACAATATACAATAATCAAGTCAACAGTTCTCGACAGCAACATTCAACTCTAAACATACATTAGAACAAAACTAAACAATCTGATCCTAAACAACTTGATCTCAAACTTATTTGGAATGTTCTGAGAGACGCAACATAGATTTCTGGGCTTGTGCTCATGATCTGTAGCATGGTTGTTTCCAAGGATCTGGAAGACTCGGGACTTCAGATACCGCATCCAAGGAAATGTGCGACTCGGTTCCTGGTGCATCAGATCTTCTTAAGTGAATTAGGTTCCTCTGTCATTTCTCGGAATGCTGCTGCCTGGAGTTTGGGGCAATACTGACTCAATAAAGTGCTTCGGAAATTTTTGGAACTACTCCGGACAAGGAGTGTGAAATTTGGACGACATTCAAACTGCACTTCAGAGAAATGTTACCTGAGAAATATCATTGCTTAAGATACACAGTATCCACTAGAGTAAGCACAAGAAACAGACATTTATGTGTCATTCACAAAAATAAATAAAACCACCAGGGGCAGACATTTCTATTGAGAAAATAACTTACATAGCAGGGAAAGGTAGCCGATTGAGATATAATTCCAAAATGGATCTAAGGAAAGAAACACCTATGAAACATCAAGGCAGTAGTTTCGACCCCCTACTTCCCCGCCTTTTACAGGTTTGGGCAATTTCATGTAAACATGGTGAGGAGAGTTCAATACTAAGAGTAGCAGTTATCTCTATTAACGTCAACTTTCCACTAAATGTGACGGTTAGATATATTCACAAGGTGATACTGCCCAAGCTTTGAGACAGAATGGTTCCGAGGCTGCAGTCAAATGAGAAACTCAGGAATGTCTAGACCAAACATATCAGAATAGAGGCATTTTGCTCTATTTAGGATCACCCGATACTTCTGGTTCCTTGCACCAGTAAAAAGCCAATTGAATGTAATGGCCATTGCCAATGCTATACCCACATCAAAACCACACAAGATCAGATAGGACTCATACAAAGGTGCATTTGCGAGCCACCAATGCATTTAAGGCACATGCAGCCTTGCCATTGAGCAACACTCAATTGACACTCAAACCATTTAAGCGGTCTGTGCTAAGCAAAACCAACATGTGATCTGGAGTGGAGGAAGCTGAGCAAAACAGAATCAAGGAGTGTACTGGTTTCAGTGGTGGGAACCTCCCAGTCAGATATCTTGGGGTGCTGATTATTACCACGAAGCTCAAGTATGATGATTGTAAGCCTCTTGTAGCTAGAATCACAGCTAAGGTTAAATCTTGGGCCAACAAGGCACTGTCGTATGCAGGGAGAGCTCAACTTATAAAATCCATCTTATTCTCTATGCACGTTTATTGGTCTTCGCTGTTCATTTTGCCAAAAAAAGTTATCAATGATGTGGAAAAGATTTTGAGGGCCTTCCTATGGTCTGGTGTTGATTTGAAGTCTACTGGAGCCAAAGTGGCATGGGCTGATGTCTGTGTTCCAAAAAGAGAGGGCGGATTAGATATCAAGTCGATGGGTAATTAGAACAAAGCTGCTGTGTCTAAACATGTTTGGTTTCTCTTCACAGGTGGAGCTCAATCTCTTTGGTGCCAATGGGTGAAATCATATTGATTAAAAGGGAGAAGCTTCTGGAGTGTCCACAAGAGTCTTCATGGGTTTGGCGCAAACTGCTCCAATTACGTGATTGGCTTTGGCCATTGATCAAACATGTTATTGGAAATGGTACTTCAACTTTCTTATGGTATGACAATTGGCATCCTATGGGCCCTATTATTCAGAGGATGGGGCAGAGAATCGTCAATGCTGTTGCCATAAATAGAAATGCAAAGGTTAGTACAATTACTAGAGGAAATGAATAGAAATGGCCGAGGAACACTAACCTTTTAGGCCTGCAAAGGAATACTGATATGCTTCCTGACCAGTCTAGGGAAGGTGAAGTTAGATGGGTGTTAAGTGGATCTGGGAAATTCACCATTCAGTCGACATGGGAGTATGTTAGAGATAGAAAACCTGTTATCAGATGGTGGCATCTCCTCTGGTTTCCAAATCACATCCCTAGATTCAGTTTTGTGGCTTGGACTGCAATCAGAGGAAGGCTGAGTACTGGGGATAAATTGGTCAGTTTTGGAGTGACCAATGAGTCCACATGTGCTTTGTGTCAAAATATGGAGGATAGCCATAATCATCTTTTTTTCGGTTGCTGCTTTTCTCAAAGAATATGGAGTTATGTTCAGGAAAAATGTAATGTGCAGTGGCCTACTATGAGCTGGACAAATTTAGTCGAATTCCTTGCCTTGGAGCTGCGGGGTAAGTCTCTGGGTACAATAATTATGAAGCTTGCATTTACAACTTCTGTCTACATGATATGGAATGAGAGGAACAACAGGATTTTTTGTCATGAATCAAGGCCAGTGGATGCAGTCATAGAGGAGATCATCATGCAGGTTAGAGGGAGATTATATACTTTTCGGAAGCAAAAGTTTAACCAAGCAAACCAATGGCTCTGCTCAGAATGGAATCTGCCCCAGTCTATTTTTATTGATAGCTAAGCCAGGTGTCCTATTCATGTATTGTTGCTGAGTAGATTTATGGAATCTGCTCAGTGGTTTGTGGTTCTTTGTTGGCCTTTAGCTCTTGTTGTCTCTAGTTTTATTTCTTTTGGTTGTCCTCTTTCTGCAAGGCTGTAGATGGACTACATCCTGCTGGGGTATGCCCCTTGTTCGTTGTTTCTTTTTTATTTTTTCTTTTATATACAACTTACTTTCCCCAAAAAAAAAAAAAAAAAAGCCAACATGTGACTAGCATCCCAGCTTGCTTTGACGTGTCTTCTTCATGCCTAGGTTTTGGTGTCACAATTTGCTAGGTATTGACACTAATCTGAACAGATAACTGAAGTTACGACTTAAAATTCACAATTTCATATGCACACGCCATTTTCCAAAATGGTCTCCTGTTTCATCATAATGGATGACTGAATACCCTTTACATGGATTCAGGAATGATTCAATTTCAAACAAGATTTTTATGGAATGCCTCTAACTGGAACACTAACACTATCTTCTCAGAGCACACCTATTTAGATTAATGGGTTGTGATATTTAATTATGTGAAACCTCCACAATCTACTTGGACTTACCTACATAAAATCAACAAGAATGGGCTTAAAAGCAACAAGAATGGGCCTAAAAGCAACAAAAATATGCTCGAAATACCTTTCAAACCCCAACCTGCCTTGCTTGTATATTGGAGCTGCTACCACTTTCAAGAATAGCACAGAATTACTGCTCTATATTATTAAGAAAAATTCATGAAGGAGAATAGCTCCATGATAAAAATCTGCTTTGAACCAGACACATACAAGTAGTAGCTTGACCTAAGGAAGTATGTATATTCTATCCAGTACGGAAGACTGACCTAATATAATCAATCAATTGCATAAGACAGGGCAAAACACATACTAATTCTTCCAACCTAAGGGCAAAGAACATAATGGCTGACTTTTGACCTGATACTATCAAATACAACCCAAGTACTATTAACTGTTAGCAACAAAAAGGCGCTAGATGGACAACTGGCAGCTGACTGGTGGATGATTTCAAGGTAGAGCCACATGTTGATTCTACCTCTATGCTCCATGCTTTATCAGCCAATCACTTCAGAGATGAAGGGATACTCACAAGTATGAGGAATGTTCCAATAACCCAATTATTAATATAGGACAGAAAACATTCTGTTTATATATTGGTCTGCTTGGATAGAATCAGCATGATAACACAAAAGCTAATATTCCAAAAAGAAAAAAGATTAACCAATAATGAAAAATACAATATGACCATCACCTTCAAAGATAACACAGCAAATCAAGTCTTATCCCTT
The DNA here is from genome assembly GCA_033060915.1 of Euryodendron excelsum. Taxonomy (NCBI): domain Eukaryota; kingdom Viridiplantae; phylum Streptophyta; class Magnoliopsida; order Ericales; family Pentaphylacaceae; genus Euryodendron; species Euryodendron excelsum. The sequence continues at coordinate 11,326,014 of CM065395.1, read as the reverse complement.
CCAGAAACTCTAAAAGTGAAGATGAAAAAAAGAAAAGAAATGAAAAGCCAATACCGAAATAAGACCAAAATCATCACAAGGATAGGAAAATAGTCAATTTAATAGTCAACAAACTACAAAGAAAAGCAGTCAGGAAGAAGAAAAAAAAAGGTTTAATACACAGGAAACTACAAGGACCACTGGAGGGTGAGACAGAGATAAAGAGTTGACACCTAAAGCATGCTAGCTCTATGAACACATGCATGCGGTCATTTTAATGGTTGGGGAGAGAATAGGTAGGAGGGCTCCTATATCTTAATCAAATATGTTTTGCTGAAGTAATCACTGCAAGCCAACGTCCCAGGTTCCACTGATATTTGCGAAGTTGTTAAAACTCCTAAACTGGAGTGTAGGAATCTTACCTCCTTGATCCTCTACAGTTGATTGTCAAAGACCTGAATGCCAAAATTCAACAAATGCCTACCAGGATCACCAAGATGCATAGTATTAGGTGTCAGCTCTTGCAATTCAATTACCTTCCCTTTTCCGCTTTTTATAACCGTGTATGCAACCCATTCAGTAAAATACTCTTAAGCACATTCCTCATTAATGTGGTACCCATTTTGGAACCACATCCCACTTCACACAGCTGAACCTAATGTTCCTTTCGTGATGTTTTATTTTTCAAACAAGTGAACTCATTTTCACCCTAGAATATGAACCTTAGTACGTATGATAAGATATTTGATAGCATATCAGCTTACAGATATTGAAAAAAAGAAATTTGTTAGTTAACTAATTAATTTATTTATTTTTCATGTGGTGAAATCTCCTCAAATGAAAGCTTTCAAACAAAAAAGTATAGGCAATAATAAAATTACCATGTCTTTCATTGGAAATGTTATCCAGTCTGTCATATATTGGCGTGCAAGTAGATTAGAAGAAATTGTTCTTGCATTTTCTAGTAGTCAATTTAAAAACCTTTCACTCCCTTTTCAATTTACTTAAATAATGAATTTGTTAAACCATACACACAAACTAGGCTTCGTTCCTTCTCTAATACGAATTTGTAATGGTCTCAATTATTTTTCTAAACATGATCACACACTTATCATCTCGACAATGGTTTGGCTTTTGAGATATATTTAAGGATACAGTTCTTGGTTTCAGCCAAAAAACCTTCTTCAGTGTTTCAATTGTTTTTGCGCCTTTTTCTTAAGCATCTGAATGGGGGAGTGGACAAATGTAACTCTTGAAATAACAACGTAATCAACATATTCCAGTGAAAATTAAATAGAACCAAATTCATCTTTATGTCATTTTCAATTAAACTGGTTGATCGGTTGTGCCACTAATTTTTATTTTTATTTTACCACAATTACTTTCAGAATATGATCTAAAAATGGGATAAAGCTAAGGTTCATAATGAAAAGTTACACCATAGTTCCTTCTTTGTCTGCCTTACATGTATATGCGTGTGCACTTGCGCACGCACACACATATATACTAAAGAGCATGGACACGTTTATACGACAAGACACGACAAGACAAGACACATACATTCTAACACAGAAAGTTTTAAAAAATGGAAGACACGACACGGCGGAGACAACAATAATATACTTTTATATATTTTTATATCTCATATATATGAATATTTTATTAAAAAATAATGAAAAATATTCTAAGATAACACTACTTAAAATTAAGAAGCATATCTTCCATAGCTTGAATGTTAAATTATATAAAAATCTACATTGTTTTATTTCACAATAGGATCCCAAGTTATTTTCTTCAAACTTGCAATGTGTTTGATGTGTGTTTAAGTGATGGACATGTATGTCGTTTAAGTGTCCGAAGTGTGCCTAGTTCTAAATAATTTAAAAAATAATATAACACATTTGGACGCGTGCCCGACATATGTTGGTGGAGTGTTTGACATGAACACAACACCTCTGAATTGTCTGTTGCTTCTTATAATATATATGTAAAGCGAGGAGAAAGATAAGTCACTAATGCATACTGTTGGTTGTCAAATTGAAATTTTTGAGACAATTCCTATGGATTTGGCGAGTAATCTAAGGGCCAATTTATTGCACTAAGTTTGGCATTCTGGAGCACACAATGCCAAAGGTTGATAACAATGAACCCTGCTTCTTGAAAGGACATGTGGCAGCAAAATAATCAGTAACAAAGTTGAGAAGTTCATATTATCAAAGGTTTAATGTTGGCAGCAAGTATATTACCATCTCGGTTAGGTGGTGGTTAGAGCTTTTGATGCTGGATATCATAAAAGGTTTAATGTCACTGTTTACTCAATTTAAAGTCAAAGTGGCATGGTATTTATGGTATAATAATTTATTTGCTAAGAGGATTAAATGCTAATTTATGACTCTCTACATTTTGCTAGGCTATGGTGGAGCCAGGATTTTAGTTGTCGGGTGGGGAAATTGAGGAATAACAAATTAAGCATTATAAGTTGAATTGAATAAATGTATAGCCTTGTTACTTAACAATTTTTAAAAAGTATAGTGTAGTTTTTTGTTGATTCTTTATGGACGGAATAAAAGCATACCTAAAAACTATATTTTCAATTCCATTATGTGATCCTAGTTTTGTAGAGAAGAAAGAAATCTATAGTGATATATATTATAGCTTTGCTTGAATTTAAGAAGTTTTATTATGTTACTAACCTTATCTATATAAAGTTGAATAAAAAAAACATTTGTATAATTATTTAAATCATCATATTTGTTATGCTAATTGGTACAACGTATGACTCTTTCACTAAATTTCGTAATGAAATAGCTATCACTTGTCTAGATAACTATAAATAAAATTATTGAAAAATCAGGAGGGTAAAAGGTTCCATGAATGGAAAAGAACTCTCCTTTTTAGATAAGTATAATTATCAAAAAGTTCATGGGGTAATCAAAGAATTAGGAGGGGCAAAAGGTTGCAAGATGAAATAGATCACCCTTTTTTTTATAACTATAACTACTATTTTCAAAAAATTCAGGGGGAGCAATTGCCCCCTCCCGACCCCCCATCCCTCTGCTAATATTGCTAGGTATAGGCCTACACATAGTTTTCCATATTAGTGCTATTATTACCAAAACACTCTGAAAACAGAGGTTCTCCCATTCCCACTCACAAAAAATTTAAAAAATAAAAAAAACAAAAAAGCAAAAAGAGAAAAATCTTAGGTGCTAGTGCTAAATCCTTCTCCAGTATTCTTTATTATCTTCTAGTAATGGATCTTGCAACTAACACAACCAACAAATAAGCATCTCCTTTATGGCTATTAATGAGATTCAAGGCCAAATTGTTGTTGTTAACAGCCCCCAATGTGATATAGATAATTATCTCTGATTAAAATAGCAAAGAGCATAAGAAAAACTACCCAAAAACACAGATCAGAAGTATGAAAGTTGACAAAATCTCAAGCAAATTACGTGCTTGGTGAAACCACAATATATGGAAGATCCATTATGGACAATGAATAAGGCAGCAGATAATGTCAGTTCAGAAGAACAACAACTGGTGCACAGCTTGTCTCAATCCATTGTTTGACTAGGTAATAACAAATAAGGACAACAAAAGAACACATTAATGAGGATTTTCAAGACAAAAGGGACTACATGTGGATTTACTTGTACAAAACTACCAATGACAATCTACCCAAAGCTATTATAGTCATGATAATTGATAGACAACATAGAAAGAATCAATTGAACATACTCACCTCTATCCCTAGCCTTCTTTACATGAGGGCAGAGAGGTCTTTGGGTGGTTCAATCCAAATGCTCTCAAATGGATCTTGTTCTCCCCAATCATGACATTGCTTTCGGGGATAGTACCTGCGTTCATCGAGGGAGTATGATACGCAACGCTTTCCATAAAAACGAACTTTGGAAAAATAAATACTATTTCTCATCATTCCGAGAAGATCTATTCTTGCTTGGGATGACAAGAAGCTCGCAAAAAGGGTCACACCACCGAGGGTTTTCATTTCTTCCCATACTTTGTTTGTCTGATCCAGCTTAAATATAATAGGGTTCTCATTGCAACATGTGTATATGACAAAAATATCCCCTTTATGTTCCACCATAAACTTGCCCTTCCACCAATTTTTGGCAAAGAAGTTCACAGGGCATTTGGGTGGAGGCACAACACGGATAATCCATGTACGTTCTTGCGTATCAAAAACCCCCAGCCAACCAGTAAGACTCAAACAATAAAAGAGGCCATTGCAGAAAACCAGCTTATTCCAAATACTGCTAACAAATGGCAAGCGATTATGGTAATTAACAGTGGTCCACTCTGTTGCCCCAGGATGACAGGTGCTAATAGCAACAACTGTGGGACTGATATGCTTAACTGTAAAAACAACACAGCCAGGAGAAGTTGGAGCAGAAGAAAAGGCAACTATCTGGTAAGTCATCTCAAATCTTGGCAATTTGATCAACTCCCGAGTAAAGGGATTAAAGAAAAACACACGGTGCGTCCTGGGTCTGTATAGCAGCAACCAACCATCTTTAGTGTAACAAACTCTAGAGCCACTCAACTCTGGTAGCTCAAGGGAATAGGTGTTCCGCTGTGAGGGGTCATAGAATTCATACAAGTCCCCAAATTTTGGAAAGTACATAATCCATGGGGGTTGGTTTACCACTCGGACTGTGATAGCAACTGAGAACCATCTCTTGCACACAGCAGACGTGCGAATGTTTTCCTTTAAGGTTAAGTGGGACATAATCAGTTCCAAGAGTTCCGTTGGAAGCTCAGACCAGGTTTGTTGCTCTTCTGGCTCTTTCTTCTTCACAGTTGCAACTCTTTTACCATCCAAGATCATTTTCCTTAAACAACAAACATATAATTATGATTAGTTGTAATCTAAAATAATAAAGAAGTATCAAGAAGTTTAAAACCAATAACCAACAATAAAATCCTTAACATGCCAAAGCAGCGGGTGGCCATAGAAATATAGAACAGAAAATTGCTTCCACTAAGACTGAAATTGAGTGTTTTAACCATTTATAAAACCCTCAAACTGAATTTTCTACAAGTGACCATAGAAACCCATTTAGGACCCCAGGATATCTTAATTGCGAGCATAAGACAACATAAAATGTGACAACTGGCTACAACAACCAATAGGTAACTGAATTGAACTTGAGCCTTGCAAGATAGTAAGACACTGAAAATGATCCAATTTGATCAAAATTAATCAAATCCAGTCGGCAGCCAAAAAGCCCAGAAGTTTTACTAACACTATGTTTGGTATGCAATAATGGAAGGACGTGAGAATGGAATGGAATAATCAATTTTTTGGTTGCCAAGATGGAATAATATCAGAATGGAATTACCGTTTCAAGTCCAACGTTTGCTAAGAGAAGTTTAGATGTTCGAATGGAATCGAAAGGAGACATTTTCAGCGGTAGAAACACATTATCATTACTCTCTTCCCTTGTTTCTTTCTCTTTGTCCCTCTCTCTTCAAGTTTTTATGTCTCTTCTGGTTCCTCTCTCTTTCTTTGCAACTATCCTTGGAGAAACCTAGTAGTTTGGCTCAAAGAATTGTAACCAGTGCTTCTCTGAGCTCTTTCCTTGAAGACCATAAAAGTAATCTCCATTTTTCCATCTCCTTGAACATCTCTCTCTCTCTCTCTCTCTCTCTCTCTCTCTCTCTCTCTCTCTCTCTCTCTCCACAATTGCATTTTGTTCTTGATCCTAATAGATTCGATTTGGGTTTCACTCAAACCCGTTAATGGAAGCCTCATCACCCATCTCAATTCAACATCCTACAACCAAAGTCATCCTTAAAGCCATACCCTTATAAGAAAAGCTATGTCATCACTCCAATGGAGGCCGCTTCACATTCCGTCCTTCAAAAAAGCCCTCCTCCACCACTATCCCCAACCCCAACACCCACGACCACCAAAAGTCAGCCCCATCCCCACCTCACCACCTCTGTGCTCTTCCCTTCTTTCTCTCTTATCTTCTCCTCTTTCCTTCTTTCTCTATGCTCTGTATGATTTCATGGGGGAATGGAATGACCATTTCTTCATAGGTAAGCTGTGCCAAAAATGGGAAAGGGAATGTGAAGCTGAAATGAACGTTCCATCCCTGCTCATTTCCTTGTAACAAACATGAACTAAGATCAAAGACAATCCAACACCATCAACAAAAATGAATCTCACCCTTCTCTTTTTGTCCAAAATTGATCACATGATCAATAGCTAATTACAGCAAAAATGTGAAGTATACATAATTAGTAAAACCCCCAAAATGATTAAGTGAGAAGCCAAATTGATCAAATGTAACAAACAAACAGCCCAAGCCTAAAGTACCCAGAAATTGGATTTAGTCCTACATTATCAAATTTTCTAAGTCTTCACCTTTTTCTTTACGTAACCCAATTCTGGTCACATACTATATGGCTAAACACTAAATAAGGATACCCTTGAATGAACTACATACTTACAGATTGGATTCAATTGGAACTAAGAGGAAGTGAAAGAGATACAAGACCATCAAACAGTTCAGATATCGACCCAATTCAAAAGATCCAAAGCGAACACGATAATACTCTATGATTCTAAATTATAAACCCTATATGATCTGATCTGCAGAACTCCATACCAATTCCTGAAAACCCAGTAATTATGAATAGCCAATGGGCATATACATATACGCACATACATATAGATTTTTGAAAGGAACAGAGAACTCACAGTTTCACTTTCCTTCTTTTCCTTCCAGCCATGATAAGAACAGATGGGTTAACTCTGTACGGTTGGACTGTTTTAGAGAGAGCGAGTGTGTGGGCGGAAAGAGTGTAGAGAGAGAAAGAGACAGAGAGAGAGAGAGAGAGAAGCGGGGAAGATAAATGTTGATGGTGGCAAACGACTGCTGTCAAGCTGTGAGCATGAGAGCCTCCCAAACTATTCCCACAACACGTGCAAACTAAGTTTTTATTTGGTACAGTGGTGACCGTAAAGTTCCCAAAAAATCAGCCTGTATAACCTCGCCACGTCATGAAAAAGGTGACCTGGCTGTTTGTACTCTTGTCTGAATTTACTTTCTTGTTGTGGCGAGTAGTTTATTGGTTGTCTTATATTAAGTTTGTGGTGGTCTCCACAGTGTATCATACCATGTATATCTAAACGCGTGCGGCAAGCTTAAGGTTAAGGACCTTAAGGTCCTCGAGTTCATTACTGATCATGGAAAAACGTAATCTAGTATAGGCCGCACGAGAAATCTACATAGTGGGTAATAAATGTATTAGTATTATATATGTGTGACAAAGATGTTATTTTCGTGTTTTGAATGTGTAATGATTAATCTCATTGATTTTGCCTGCTCTTATATGTCTTAAATTCGAAACTTTTAAGTGTCATCAATTTTTTAAGCCCAACTTTAAGTTTTATGATTAGATAATTGTTTGATTTGTGTGAGAGAGAAAATTACACAGGTCTACAAATTAGTCTTAGCGCCTATAAATTGATTCGGACACTTAGTTATTAAAAAGAGAAAAGAACAAGAATATGTACCTTAGCCCTGGAGTGAAATATATACACAAGCTAGCATTATCTTCCTCTTTACCTTATCACTTTGTCTTTTACTTTAGGATTTAATTATACTTTCACTCTTTTAAATAAGACTCCATATTATTTAACCTCTCTAAACTAAAAAAGTTACATTTTGTCCAATTAAAATCTAAATTGATATCAAATCACCCCTTCTCTTATGTTGTATTTTGATAAAGAATTTGGTGATAAAAATAAAAGAAAAATAAAAAGGTGAGGAAAAAAAGAACAATATTAAAGATCTTCTTTACTTTTGTTTTCTTTGTCCTCACATTTTCGTTTCTCTTTGTTTTTTCTTGATAAATTCAAGTTTCAAACACAACCAATAGAGTCAAAAGGAAAATTTACCATACGACAAAAATATGTGTTGTGTTCATCTTTCAGTCTGCAAAAAATTATTGCAATCTATATCAATTTGGCTGAAAAGTCAGTCCACTATTATGAAATTCATATAAATTGACTATATAACTAGTTGCTATAAAGGTCTATATTTTCGAAGAATAGCATAATTGAAGTTTATTTGCTTTATGGCTAATGTTTGCTTTATTTTTGCCTAAATGGGAAATAAATTTGTTTTTGAGGGTAAGTAAGTCTTCCGAATTGTAAATTTTACTAATTTAATGGTTGTACCCACCACTTTTCTTCTCATATGAGAGTGTTCTACAACACAAGAGCGGGACTATAGGTACGGTCATAATGATTGTGAATTTAACATTTCTTTGAGATATATTTTTTTAAATATTTCAATTAAGCTTTTGACATGACAAAGTGTGGTAGAATAAGTATTATGCTTTCAACTGCTTTTAATTATAATGTAGACAATAAAATTTATTTTGAAGAATTAACTGCCCTTCATCATAGTGAGTGATTTTTAAAATTTAATTTCCAACTATAATATAGCTTTCCATTAAGAAAGAAATAAAACAGAACACTAGGAGAAAAGAACTTTCACCATTTACTGGGAAAGGTACCTTTGACTACTTATTACATAGAAACCTTGGATTTCTTGACTTTTTCCAGCATTGGAGTTGAAAGTGGTGGAGTCCTTGTTGCTCCTCTTAACCAATGCAGGAAAAGCCTTATAAATTAAGTTGGACAAAATCAAAATAATTAATTTTTTTGAAAATTGTGACAAATTTTAATTTTTGCAGTAATTTTTTTTATAATTATGAACAAATAAAAGCTGAAGAATTCTAGAATCACATACTTTCTTCTAGAAATGGAGCGTAAAACATGGAGCTATAAATGCTTCTTGAGGGTCACTAGACACTAGTTAATATTTAATCCAGTAAATTTAAAACTTGAGGCGATCACAAATATGACACTTGGTAAATTGTTTGAATTATGAGGTGCAACAAATAAAATAAAAAGTAAAGATAGAAGAGCTAATTTCTTGATTAAGCTTGGCCGTCTCTACAACTTATAGATTGCTTATAGTAGGTTCTCAGGTTGGGTTGATTAGGGGTATTTAAGGGTCAGTTCGGGTCAAGTTGGGTAGTTATATGCCTTTCGAACTTAAAATATCGGGTTGGAAATTTTTAAAATTGCTTTCGAACCAATGAGTGATTGGGTTGGATTGGGTTGGGTTTGGGTTTAGTGAAAAAAACCTATTTTTAGTGTAAAAATGTCAGTTTGGGTCGGATTGGTCAAGTTGGATTAAAGAAATAAAGACCCGACACTTGAACTGAATGTACTTGAGTTGGGTGAAATTCACCCTTTATCCACCCATAGAGTAATTGGTTTGGTGTTAGATCGATTTGGTTAGGTTGGGCGGTTTTTGGAACAGCCTTAAGCCTAGTGGTCAAGATTTAGAACTTAAGAATCTGCTCTCTTTAAAGTCTTAAATTCAAAACCTCTTAAGTGTTATTAATTTTTTCCGACCATCTCCAAAACCCGATAATTTTGTTTTTATCATTCGGAAGGCCCAGCTCCAAACTCTAACTTCAATGATGGTAACAATCCCCGCACTTCGGCTCTCCAAAAGGGCAATGTGTCCTCCCCGTTGATCACCATGACTTGTCCTATGGCTTTAGAAATTTTGAGATAATCCCCTCTTAGTTTTGAGTAGGCGGATCCATTCTGAAAAGTTTTTCTTCTTCTTTTGCTTTTCTCCATCTCCTGGTTTATGTGTAATAGGAAAACTACACAAGCCGTGTGTGTAAGTTAGCCAAAACACTCAATCATAAAAAATAAAAATAAAAAAATAGATCTTACCCCTACTTTTTTTTAGAGAGAGAGGAGACTGATTCTTGTGATTCGAATCTGTGCTACACTACTGGGCAAATGACATTTGTCATATTGTTAAGTCAAATCTCTAACTTTTCATTTAGAGACAAGTGGCGAATTCGCATTTAGACAAGCTTATTTTTCATTTGGCTCCTCCAAAAGGAGGGCAGCATAAGGGTTGACAGGTTCATTTTCACAATATTAAATTATTCTCCTGCAAAACTAGTGATTTTCAAACAAATTGAGAGATTGTTCAATACATATCTTAACTAGAGAAATAACAAATTTGCATCCTAATACCAAATGCAGCTTAGATGAATAATAAGATCCACCACACATTTCATTTTCATAGTCATGATGGCAACTCAATAAAAACACATTTTAATCCTTCAAATTGCAACTACTTCACAATGTTTTCAATTGCTATGGCATTGCATTGTTAATCTTCCAAGTTACAAGACTTTGGGGCTGCAACATTTCAATTACCATTGTCATCCATCTCAACCATGAAATTAAATAGGAATGAATTGAACAACCGATAACCAGAGTTGCAAGACATCCATGCACACAAAACAATAGCAAACACACGAGGGACCTAAAATTCTATTTAGAGCCCCACTTTTCATATTAAATCCCTGAGTTTTATTTATTTTTTAACTTTCAATCGACTACTCTCGAGATCTTACCGGCCCACCGTCCACACAAATGTATAAATTAGCTAAGTCAGTCTTATAGGTCAATAAAAGTTAGCTTAGAATTAACAACAAATGGGGCATTGTGTCGACCCATTCTCATTGCACTCTCCACACTCTATATCTTCTTCCCATCCTCACCCACCACCTTACAACTCCCATTCCAGTCCACACACAACACAAACCGGATTCCGGCACTGCCGCTGCAGGCAGCAGCGGCAACTGCCCTCGGAATCCCGTCGAACAAATTTCCCAATTTGCCCTCTTCTTCCAACTCCACCACTTCATCAGCTCCCCCAATTAACCTCCCCTTCACAAACACAACCGGGACTTTCACCTCCTTTGTCCCCATTAGTCCCCTCAGTTCCTCCTTGAACCCTGAGTCCATCGATACGTCCCGCTCAAACATCTGAACATGGTGCGATTCGAGGACGGTTCGGACATTGTTGCAGTCCTCGAAAGTCTTCCTAATTCCCCGCAGTGTCGTAGTGTATATCACCACCGCATTTTCGCCTGCCGGTGGGCATTTTTTGTCGAACAAGTCGAGAATGGAGACAGAGTGGCCAGAATTCCTGGCCTTGCTGTTTCTGGGTGTTGCGGAAACCATTTTCTTGATCTATTCTTCTTCTTCAGAGAGTTCCTTCTCAACAGATGCCACCAGTTCTGGATCAAACACAGGTTCTAAACTCCTCCTCCTCGACGAAACCCCAGAATCAATCCTCGGGTTATCGTATTTCACATCAGATTCAGACCCCTTCATTGGAATTCTCAAATTTGGCGATGCTTTCCTTGAATTCCCCGGCAAATTGCTCAATTTCAGAGCCCGTTTCAGGCTACAATCGAACCGTCCCTTGTTCTCTTTCCCTCCAAATCTCTTCAACTTCTTCGGCAAAGCCATTTGATTCAAGAACTTCAAGGGGCTTTTAGCATCTTTATCCGCGAACCCACGAAGACAAACCCGCGATTTCGGGCTTTTCTTGGCTTGAACGGAAATGGGCGCCTCATCTTCGAGATCCTCCATGAGCTCCCAAGCGTTGATGACTTCGGGTTCTTCGTGAGGCGGCGATCTCTTCTTTGTCTCCTTCACAACCTCCCTGATAGCCTGTTGTTTTTGGTCTTTGTCAAGTTTGAGAACCCCATAAGTGCTTGAAGTGAGAGACACCACATGGCTGGTGCAATCGCCATTGCCGAACACAATCTCTCTTCTGAGATCTTTCCCGAAGAGTTTGGATGAGGCACAACCCATTGATTTTGTGAGATTCTCCCCCTGGGTTTTCTCAAGTTGAAGGAAACTGGTCTGCCCGAGGAGAGTGGGAGTTTTTTTTTTTGTCGAAAATGTTAACCGTTATCTTGTCTCTCTAACAGGCCTCAACGATCAGAAAATTCGAATGGACAAGAATGGGATAGTTTTGTAAGACAGCACCATGTTTTGCTTTATTACTTAATGGCCTCTTAGATTTTCGAACCATTAGTTTGGAAACAGTTTGCAACTACACACCAAGTTTGGCTACTAACATAATTGCCTGACAAATAGGTATGGGCCGTGGCAATTTACAGAATTGCCCTTGCCAATTTCACTTGTGTAGTAAATAAAAAATGTTATTTTTATAAAAAAAATTCATACAAAATTTACATACAAAGTGATGTGACAGTGACAGTTTTATAATTAAAAATTATTATGATGAGTGTTTATTTTAAAGTAAAAAATTATCATTAAAACATATCATTTTGTATAAAAATTTTATATGTATATATAAACCTATATTTCAATCTCATTTCTATACTTGTACATTAATTGTAGTTGGCTTTTAGATAGTGTGGGTGTTTACAAATTCATGTTCTTTTATCAAAAAAATAAAAAGGACAGAAGGGCACTATGACTTATGTTAATAAATACACGTGAAATCCACTCACTCACTTATGTTTAGCAGTGAGAATTAGGTTTGTGTTTAAAAAAATTTTCCATTTTTTAATAGCATCACATGTAGTACTATACTAATAACATGCAACAATGCTACCAAAATGTTTCACCTCTATGCCCTTTTCTATTGGTCAAGTATGAACCTTTCAAAATCCCTGTTGGTAAATCCCTTTTGTGTAAATACGAATATCCTTTTTCTTTTAATTAAAATATAAATAAATTGCGTTTTCACTACAAACAGTATGACATACTTATTAGATTTCACAGTCGCCATATATGCGCTAAATTTAGGTAATTCATAGTCAAACAACTTTTGATTTTGATTAATGAGACTTTTTAATCTCTCTCTCGTTAGTGTTCGTGTATATTTTTCATATACAACCATGACATCAACCATACTGATTTTTGAAAAGTTGATTATCATCATCATAGCATTCCTCACCATTTTTCTCACCTCATTCTTATTCTCACTTTCCTACTAAAAAATGCTTCTAGGGGTTTCATGTCAAATAGTCCAGTCTCAATCTTTTTCAAACGAGGTGTTAGAAATTGTTTCAAATCTTTCTCTCTCTCTCTCTCTCTCTCTCTCTCTCTCTCTCTCGGAATAAATATTGGTTCCAACCAGTTTTATGTATCCGAATGAGCCCGTAATCCCAACTGACAAAGGTGGTCATCTCTTTGGCCAATGGAGGTAACCTTGCCTGAAGTAAATACTCCATTGATGCTACCTGCCCATTTGTAAGGAGGAAGAAGAGACAGTTGAGCAACTGTTGTTTAGATGCAAAGGGACTAGTCCTGTTTGGTAGCGGTCTTATAAGATTAACAGGAATAATATTAGATCGGTGATTGATTGATTTCAGTTTATATTCTTGAACCCAACCTTTGAAGTGCACTCTAAGGCTCTTATTGCACAATTATGTTGGTCCATTTAGCTTGCACAAAATGACTTTTGCTTTTAATGGAATCTCAGTTGATCTTATGCAAGTCATTCTTAATTAGAACTAGATTGGCATCTAGTGACTTTCTTCGGACTGCCTATTGTCCTCCTGTGGAGAGGTCAGAAGGGGATAACATTGAGACTCAGCGCAAATGGTCTACTCCTCCTGCTCTTTCGGTTAAAATTAATAGTGATGGGTCTTTTCGCAAGGTACACACCTTGGGTGCTTTTGCTGTAATAGCTAGAGATTCCACATGAAAGGTTTTGAATATCCACTTTGGCCGCGTTCGAGTTTTATTAGCTCTACCAGTACAGGCGTGGGCTGCTCGAATCGCTTGTGTAATGGCTAAGAGATATGGATGACAGCCAATCTGCATTTAATTAGACTTAACTTCTCTAATAAAAATAGTAACATCTAGTAAGGCTATGATTAAATGGGAGATTCAATCCATTATTAACGATATTTGAATCATAGTTGGGCAAAGTAGTTGGTCATTTGTTTGGTGTCGATGCTAATTTAACAGTTGTGCTAATTGATTAGCGTCTCAAGTTATTGCAAGCTCCCTTAGTCCCCTTTTATTTTTTCTTTCCAGAAGAACTTTGTAGGCTCCCTAAGTCCCCCTTTATTTTTTCTTGTAGAAGAACTTTGTAACCGTGTCCGTCTGGACTCTTGTGGCTTTTAAGCTATTGAAATCTCAGGAAAACAAAAAAAGCAACACTTGAAAAGGGTCTCAAGCTTGCCAAAATTGTTCGTTAATTTAGATCTTAAATTAGAATTCCTTGTGTGTCTAGTCAATGCCGTAATAACTGAAATAATTTTTCAATGAATGCCGCCAAGTCCTACCCATGTGTTTTCGCTTTAGTACGTGTAGGTGAAAATTTTAGGAATGGCTAATTGAACTCTCGAACTAAATTGACAAGTACGAGTAATTTGCAAGAGAAAAAAATAGTAAAAATACACTGACCTTATTTGGGCCGGAAGTACTCCGATGATTAAGTTAATAAGTTTAATAACAATGAATTGAATAAAGCATTGAGAGCTAAAACTCAAGTGAACGTACCTTACCTTTTTAGTGCATGGGGTATTTATAGGTTTCAAAATGCTATGTTGCCCTTAGGAGTTGGAGTCACTTTTCTCCTAGGAATGTCCCTTTCTTAGTCGGTTTAATGTTTTTAACTTATCAGTTATTTATCCTTGTTCACTTAGGAATAAAATTTGTATTATGAACTTATTAGTCCTTATATATTTTGGATTAGAATCCTTAGGCTAGCCCATTTGGGTACTAACATCAGATCAGCTTGGACCTGGTCCGCTAAGTCGGTATCCTATGACTGACCTCCCTAGATTGGTCTTCTTTTTATTTTGAACTTGACTCTTATTAGGCCCACAGTACATATATATTTTTTATATAAGGCAATTAAGAGAAGAGAAGGGGTAGCGAGATTTGAACCCTCATCAAATGAGTGAGTCTATAATGCCTTGACTACCGGGCAGACCAAACACTCCGCTGTGGTACACATTGGACAAACTATGCTAAAAAACCTTGTAGCAGAGGCAATTTTCTTAGAATGTTAGAAAAGAATCCACTTAGAGGTGTCAAACGGGCCATGACGGCCCACAAATGATAGGCTTGGGCCAGCATGATCTGTGCTCATGCCAAGCCCTGCTCCGAGTCTACCTTTAAACGGACCGTCCCATTATACGCCTTCTTGGATGGATATCCCGGTGTTTTTTACTTCAATAACTAGTCGTTAAGACCGTGACCATGGCGATTACGTACCCTGCCCAGCCCATGGGCTTGGTGGCCCAGGCAGGCTTGACTTGGCTCGTGTTGTGCCATACCGAGTCAACGACCTTCACACCTCTAAATCCAATCTCATAATCCTTCTTCTACCGGGAAAAAGTTTTAATTTCCCTGAGAACCTCTTATCTTCAACTCCGAAATAGTTTAAAGTCAAGACAAAACGGATAAACAGCACTAGAGCTTGTTAAATTATTACAAAATTCTTTTTATTACTATGGATTTTGATTAGGAGGCAAATTCAAACCCACATCTTCTGCTTCAAATATAAGTAGTATCGATCCTAAAATTTTTTTTGGAAAAGCTAAATGCTAGAATTGTTGTTCCTCATTCCTCATTAACCCTTAAAACATTTAAAACACAACTTTGAGGAGTTCAATTTGACTAACAATGCCTAGAATTTGGTACTCAAAACATCAAACCTTACATTTTCTAGCATTTCTCTCTCAGCCAGTTGTTCGAATGGAGAAATGGAAAAGCTTTGCTTCTTCACTATTGTTTTTTTCACCTTAAGATTCCTCAGCTAGGCCTTGGATTATGTCCTTTTGTACCGCTCAATTAAACCCCCACACTTAGTAATGAATTGAATAGATAAAGAATATGATTTTTTTTTAATTTACCTCACCATTATTTATTTGCTCTTTTAAGCATATAGCCCATGGTTCAGTCTAGGTTTTCTTTCATGTCCAAACATGTGCCTTCTTCAAAGGATGGTGACATACATGTGTCTAATATAGGGTGTTGCTAAGCTTGAGTGTACAAAAATATGGGATACAATTTTTTTTTTTTCCCCTTCAATTTTTTGAGTCGTACAATTGTATTTAGGAGTAATTACACTTTACCCCATTTAGTTTGAGCAAAAATTAAATTACTTCCCTATGGTTCAAAAAATGAACATATAATCTATTTATAGTTTAAAGTTATCTACAAAATAGATTATATTGTAATAGATATGTTGAAATAACAAAAATAAACATGAGAATAAAATCTTTTATTTTGACATAATAAAGCAAAATCGTCTTTTACATAAGGGTCACATGACTTCTACTTAGAGCACAAGGGGTATAAACTCCTTGTATTTATGCATGCTTAACCTTATTTTAATGGCATAAATTAACATCTTCCTTACTAATCGTCATATTGAAGGACGTGTTCTTATTGACATATTTTATACATGTTTTGTATAAAGTATAAATTATTAAAAATTGTGTTTTCATCATTTTAACACTAAAAATATGATTTTTAACACTTTATATAATAAATAAAGTATACTTAAAATGTTGCGGAGAAATACATGTTAGCAAAATCGGGACTAAATTATGCCCAAGAGAGGTGCAGAGACTGAGGAAAAGATTACTTCAAACATCCACAATGGATCACTTTTTACAGCACCCCCCAAGTTCCGGCGGCGGCTTTGCATTCGGGTCGGAGCCATAGTGTATAAGACTTGGGTGGAGGGGGGGGGGGGGGGGGGGGGGGGGGGTTAATTAACTTCAACGTGGGGTTTTGACTTTTCTTTCAAAAAAAGGACGCACTCCTTCCACTTTCTCATTGCCTATTATATATATGTATACATATAGGTATATATATATATTTTCTTTTTAAAAAGTTTTTATTCTTATGAAATTTTTGTATAAAAAACTCAATCAAAATGTGACCGTGGTGTTTCAAAACTCAATATTGTTACACAACAGAATTTTTGTAAAATATTTCCATATCGAATAATGCATTTGTTTGTGATATTTTTATGTTAAACCAAAACACCACCATTTTATCTCGTAATTAAAAAAAAAGCTATTTTAATAGCCAATCAGATTACAACACAGTCACTATTAATGTTTTAAAATTTAAAAAATATTAGCCAAATGGTGGAGATTTTAATTTGAAATAAAAAAATCAAAAAATAACCACATCATTTTATATAAAAATTGTATTTGTATAGCATTACATTTTTTTAAAAAAAACTTTGTTATAGCTAATTGTTGGGTTGACTTAGTTCTAGCTTGTATAATGCTATATGGTTCCATTGGGCATGGAGGCAACCCAAAACTACACCGAAAAGAATTTGTACAACCGAAAAAGTATTAAAAAATTGATCAATTTAGTATTTTCACTTTTCATCGCTATAAAAATCAAGCCAAATTTTATTAAAAATCAAGTTATATATATATATATATTTGAAAAGAAATACATCAATATAATCTTTGGAACTGAGGATGAGTTGATGGGGTTCGACTCAGATTAGTGGTCAAAATAAATTAGTCTTAATTATTGAATCTAGTCTCGAACTCTAAGGCTATGTGTGGATCAAGAATTTGGTGATAGAAAAGAAAAGAAAAAAATGTAAGAAAAAAAAGAACAAAAATATCTCTTTCTCTCACCTTTTTTTTGCTTTGTTTTTTTTTTTAATAAATTCGGATTTCAAACACAATATTAGTTAAAAATAATGACTCGGTTTTTCTTTCTTGACATTTGTTCTAGGTTTCACCCAGTTATGAAAGAATAGCTTCAAATTGAACTCATCACGGATAATATTTTTTCTTTTTTATTGTAATTCTTTTTCAAAGAATTCAAAATGATTATAAAAATCCAGCCATACAACTGATGTACTACTCCACTAATTCTTTAACACATGCCAAGAGGAATAGACTTCAATTAAGGGAAATAATAAGCCTTCTTTCATTTTCACTTGCCATAAAAGAACAAGAATATCAATGCAGTTTTCAAACATTAAAGTAATTTCAATGAAGAAATTATCCTAATCAATGGGTCAATAAACAACACAGTCATGGCATTTTAATTTGACTAGATCTAGGCATCATGAATATGATAATTATTTTACCACGAAGTGGTTGGTCAGTAAAAATTGAATTTCTTTGCTCAATACTTGAATTCGAGTATTCATAGTTGCTTGATAGGGTTAAACATACTTTTCAGCATCTAGAGTATATGGTCTTGTGGATGGCTCTATGATGTTGATGGGTAATGCTTCCTGACGAATATGTAAAGTAGCTTAGTTGCATGTCCATTTTCAGTAAAAAAATATAATTATTTTAAAGTTTGCCTAGGTAGGGGGACCTGATTAATTTAGTGCTATTAGGAGAAAATTTTGGCTTTGCCCTACCAATTTCCCTATTGTAGACATTGTATTTCTTGCTTTTCGTGTGGATTGGCTAATCGAAGAATGCCAAATCAAAGTTTGATGAATAAATGAATTAAATGAACATGATGAAATCATGAAGGCTATATATATATATATATAACCTAAAAGTCTGCATAGGATTGAATTATTCTTCAGAGTAAGAAGATCTGGGAAGTTTATAAATAATAGCAACCAAAAAAATTTATGCTGAATTTACCTTTAAATTGATGTGGTTGAATGAAAATTATATTTTTTAAAATAAAGGGTTGATCATGATAACTTTTAATTATAAAAATATTACCATCAATGTTTTGGTAGAATTAGTTATACAAAGTTTTGAAAAAATAGTAATTATTCACAAATAATTATTAGGCATTGCATGTTAAGTCAATTGTGTTAGAAAACCAGAATTAAAAGACACGAAATCTCAAATCATAAACATGAAAAGATTTTCATATAAACATTTTAGCAATATATAATTGAATAGAAACAAGAAAACGCAAACTAGTCGGGGCTCGTGTTCCACACGATGTCCTTAAACCGAATTAGCCTCTCACCGTCGGTACTTGAGTTATTGGGCTTTTGATTCCCAAGATACAGCGGTTTCTCGGTGTTAGAGGTAGCACGGCCTTGTTCACCGGCGAACTCGACTGTGTTGTACACTCTCTCCACAAACGATTCGGAAACAAGGATGAAGTAGATAAGATGCTTGAAATAGAATGCTCTACACCAAGAAGAATGACCCTTATATAGATGATATGGATACACATGAAAAGCCACCAACATTCATGGGGTATTATGGAATTGAATATGCAAATTACATTCTTTCATCTTCTAGCACATGGTGAAATTCAAAAGTCACTTTTCCATCTTTTAGCACATGGTGAAACTCCAAAAGCCCCATACTTTCATCTTCTAGCACATGGTAAAACTCCAAAAGTCATTTTCATTCACACATGGTGGAACTCCAAAGGCCATTTGCATTCACACATTTCCAACAATCCCTCACATGAATGAAAGTGGCTAGAGTACAAAGCTGACTCGACAAGAGAGAGTACAACGGATAATTTCCGCCTCAAGATAAGTAGCTTTTGGCTTTGAACCTTCTCCACTGAAAACTTATCGGATTTACTGGCTGACTAGTGAACGTGATATCTTGAACTGTTCTGCCGTTTATGTAAACCAAGACAACAAGCCTCACGTAGGAACTTCTCCTTACACAGTTTAGTTCTCATGGTTGTGTTCGTTTTGGCCCTGAACACCGTCTGGTTTCATGAGTGTTTTTTAAAAGATTTTAGCCTTACAAATCTCTTTTGAAGCGGCCCCACTTCACACTCACATAGGTGACCTCTTGTCTAAGAGTATCCTACTATACTTCGCTTGGCCTTCCAAGACACAAGAATCATTAAAAGCAAAGCTTAACCTTCACACTGCAGGCATCACTATATCACAAGAATGGGTAGTAGTGATATTTGCTCCAAGTTAAACACAGCTCAGTTATCCCTTTGAACCTAAATCTTGGGATCTCCAATCAATTAGGTTGGGTTTACCATTGGTGTAACTTTTATTTCATAGGCTTTAATCCCATTCCTCTCGACGTCTTGTCAACTAACTCTCTGTTTAATGCTTTGGTTAGCGGATCCGCAATATTATCCTTAGATTTCACATAGTCTATCGTGATAACCCAATTTGTGAGTAGTTGCTGAATGGTATTATGTCTACGACGAATGTGTCTAGACTTACCATTATACATATTGCTCTGTGCCCTTCCAATTGTTGATTGACTATCACAATGGATGCAAATCGCTGGCACAGGCCTAGACCACCTCGGTATATTTTCCAAAAACTGGCAAAGCCATTCAGCTTCTCCACTAGCTGAATCTAAAGCTATAAATTTAGATTCCATAGTAGATCTAGCAATAATTGTTTGTTTGGAAGATCTCTATGACACTGCTGCACCTCCAAGAGTAAACATATACTCACTTGTGCATTTAGAGTCTTTCGCATCTGATATCCAATTTGCATCACTATACCCCTCAAGTACTGTTGGATATCTCGTATAGTGCAGTTCATAGTTAGCAGTGTACCTCAAATAGCGTAACACTCTAACTATTGCCTTCCAGTGATCCTTTCCTGGATTGCTTGTGAATCTGCTAAATCTATTTATTGCGTAAGCTATATCAGGCCTTGAGTAATTCATTAAGTACATAAGACTATCGATTACCCGAGAATATTCTATCTGTGAGATACTATCTCCGGTATTCTTAGACAAGTGGAGGTTTATGTCCACTGGGGACTTTGCCACATTAGTATCAAAATTACTGAATTTATTCAGTATTTTCTCAATGTAATGTTGTTGTGACAACGTAATTCCAAAAGGTGTTCTTGAAATCTTTATTCCAAGTATAACATCTGCAACACCCATGTCTTTCATGTCAAATTGATTATTTAACATTCTCTTTGTGGATTTGATCATGTCATCGTTGCTATCAGCAATGAACATATCATCCATGTATAAACAAATAATGACATATCTCTTTGTTGTGTCTTTGACGTAGACGCACTTGTCACACTCATTGATTTTGAAACCATAAGACAACATCGCATTATCAAATTTCTCATGCCATTGTTTCGGTGCTTGTTTCAAACCATACAATGATTTGATAAGTTTACAGACTTTCTTTTCTTGTCCTGGAGCCACAAACCCTTCGGGTTGCTCTATATAGATTTCTTCATTCAAATCTCCGTTTAAGAAATCTATTTTAACATCCATTTGGTGTATCTTAAGATTCCGCAGAGCTGCGATTGATATTACCATTCGAATGGATGTTATTCAACTAACAGGTGAATAAGTATCAAAGTAATCTAGGCCTTCTTTTTGTCTATAACCTTTTATGACAAGCCTAGCTTTATACTTATCTATTGATCCATCCATTTTCATCTTCCTCTTAAAAATCCACCTGTATCCCAAGGGCTTACAACCTGGAGGAAGATCTACTAACTCCCAAGTGTGGTTTTGTAGAATAGAATCGATTTCACTGTTAATTGCATCTTTCCATAGTGGACCCTTAGGGAAGTTCACTGCTTCTGTGTAACTTTGAGGCTCATTCTCTAACAAGTAAGTGATAAAGTCTGGACCAAACGACATTGACGTCCTCGCTCTTTTGCTACATCTAGGTTCGTCAACTTCAGTGTTGATTTGGTCTTGATTGTCCTCAGTAACAGTCTCACTAGTTCTATCATTTGAACTAGGCCATTGCGTTATTTTACAAGGAAATATGTCTTCAAAGAATTACACATTTCTGGATTCTATCACAGTATTCTTGTGAATATCCAGAATCTCAGATTTAAACACAAGGAAGCGGTATGCACTACTATGCTCAGCATAACCGATAAATATGCAGTCAACTGTCTTAGGTCCTATCCTACCTCTCTTAGGAATAGGTACCGCCACTTTTGCTAAACACCCCTACACTTTTAAGAATTTGTAGGAAGGCTTTCGACCTTTCCACAATTCATAAGGGGTCTTGTCAGTTTTCTTGCGAGGTACCTTGTTCAAAAGGTAATTTGCAGAAAAAATCACCTCCCCCTACAAGTTCTGAGTTAGCCCAGAACTAATCAACATGGAATTCATCATTTCCTTTAGAGTTCGATTCTTTCGTTCAGCAACTCCATTTTGCTGAGGCGTATATGGTGTGGTAGTTTCATGAATGATACCATGTTCAGCACAGAACTTACCGAAAGGCACCTCATATTCGCCGCCTCTATCACTTCGGATCACCTTAACCTTTCTGTTGAGTTGAATCTCAACTTCAATCTTATAGCGTTTGAACGCTTCGATAGCCTCATCTTACTTTTAAGCAAATAGACATAGCAATATCTCGTGCTATCATCCACAAAAATAATAAAATATTTATTACCCCCATGTGTTTGAACAAATTTCAAATCACATACATCGCTGTGGATTAGATCCAAGGGTTCGGTGCATCTTTTAACACTATGAAAGGATGACCTCGTCAGTTTTGCTTCTACACAAACCTCGCATTTGTGTTTCGAGTCTATTTGAAAAGCAGGCAAAAAGTCTAAGTTAATTAATCTACGCAAAGTATTATAATTAACATGTCCTAGTCTACCATGCCATAAATGAGAAGACTCCAACAAGTAAGATGAAGACGTCGAAGCGCCTGTTTTATTAGCTTTTGGGAACAAGGTCATCACATTTATCTTAAAAAGCCCCTTGCTCAAAGAACCTTTCCCCACATACATTCCATTCTTAGTCAGAACAAATTTGTCTGCCTTAAAAACTAGACGGAAATCGTGCTTGCTCAGAAGTGCTCTTGACACCAAGTTCTTGTGGATCTCTGGAACATACAGCACATTGTTTAGAGTCAGCTCCTTCCCAGAGGTCATCTTCAGCACTACCTTCCCCTGGCCTTTAACCTTGGAGGTTGACGAGTTGCCCATGAATAGTTGTTCCCCTTTTGTTGTTGGTTCAAAAGAGGAGAACAGCTTCTTGTCCGAGTAGATATGGCAAGTAGCCCTAATATCCACCCACTATTCTCTCGGGTTTGACCCCACTAGGTTTACTTCGGAGACGACAGTGCAGAGGTCCAACTCAGAGATTTTTTCAATGCTCTCCATCTCAGAAAAATGCGCTTGGGCAAGTCGTTTCCCTGGATTCCTCTGTGGTTTCGCTCGGCATTCCGATGCTCGATGCCCCGTCTTGCCACAATTGTAACATTTGCCAGGAAACTTGGTAGTTTTCTTGGCAATGTCCCCTCTCGGCCCTAACTTCAAAGAACCTTGGCCATCTTTCTTTTTCTTGTAATCAGACTTCCTGGTGTACTCCACCACATTAGCCTTGGCCACAGCTTGACTACCCATCTTATTCTCATTGAGCCTATTGTCCTCCTCTATGCGGAGCCTCACAATTAGATCCTCAAGTGACATCTCCTTTCGCTTGTGTTTGAGATAGCTCTTGAACTCCTTCCAGGAAGGCGGCAATTTTTCAATGGCAGCCGCAACCTGGAAGGATTCACTCAGAATCATTCCCTCTGCACGGATCTCGTGCAGGATCACCTGAAGCTTTTGGACTTGGCTGATCACAGTCTTATTATCAACCATCTTATAATCGAGGAAACGACCAACAACAAATTTCTTCATCCCGGCATCCTCAGTTTTATACTTGTGGTCCAGAGTTTCGCATAACTCTTTTGCAGTCGTCTTGTCTTGATACACTCCATAGAGAGTATTACTAAGACCATTGAAGATATAATTCCGGCACAGAAAGTCGGAATGCCTCCACGCATCAACCGGCGCAACGGATTGCATATCATTATCATCACCCTTAGGGCAATCTTCCCTTAGGAATCGAGCAAGATTTAAAGTAGTTAAATAGAATAACATCTTTTGTTGCCACCGCTTGAAGTCCACACCGGTGAATCTTTTCGGTTTCTCGTTGTGGTTCATGGGCACCATAGGAACCATTTGCGTAGCGGGCCGGGTTGCCTCAGCAGCTAGGGTATCACTAGATTGGGTCACCCCAACAGATGGGGTATCACTAGCTTGAGTCATGCTCGGATTAAGGGTAGTCATTTCTGTATATACAGAAGATCGACGTGTAAGTATTTGAGTACACAAATACCTTAAAAGACTTGTTCAACAGAAAATTAAGCTTTTTAACACAATCTCGTTAGTAAGTAGTTCAGAAGAAGTATAACAAACTCTTAGAAACACAGTACCGAAAGAACCATTACTACCCAACTCATATAAAATAAAAATAAAAAAAATTATATCAATGTCACGGATCCAAAACTTATTTGAACAGTGAGGATAAAGATAAAATTTGACTACTAAAATACTCTGGTTTATCAAAAAGGTAATTTTATTTAAGCTTGTTAGAAAACCAGAATTAAAAGACACGAAATCTCAAATCATAAACATGAAAAGATTCTCATATAAACATTTTAGCAATACATAATTGAACAAAAACAAGAAAACGCAAACCAGCTGGGGCTCGTGTTTCACACGATGTCCTTAAACCGAATTAGCCCCTCACCGTCGATGCTTGAGTTATTGGGCTTTTGATTCCTAAGATACAGTGGCTTTTCAGTGTTGGAGGTAGCACGGCCTCGTTCACCCGGCGAACTCGACTGTGTTGTACACTCTCTCTACAAACGATTCAGAAACAAGGACAAAAACGATTCGGAAACAAGGATGAAGTAGAAAAGATGCTTGAGATAGAATGCTCTACACCAAGAAGAATGACCCTTATATAGATGACATGGATACACATGAAAGGCCACCAACATTCATGGGGTATTATGGAATTGAATATGTAAGTTACATTCTTCGATCTTCTAGCACATGGTGAAATCCAAAAGTCACACTTTTCCATCTTCTAGTATATGGTGAAACTCCAAAAGCCCCATTCTTTCATCTTCTAGCACATGGTAAAACTCCAAAAGTCATTTTCATTCACACATGGTGGAACTCTAAAGGCCATTTGCATTCATACATGGCTATTTTCATTCACACATTTCCAACAAATTGAAGTTTCATGATGTAGGAATGGGGCTTGAGCAACCAAATTGTGTTTATACTGAGTAAAGTGCCCGAATACATATAATCAAAATCATAGGTAAATTTCACCCACCTCCCCTAATATTTGAGAAATAACACCAACCCTTAAAGGTTTTGACGATCGCCAAATCTCAAAGAAACTAAGCCTTTTTTTTTTGGTCCAATGGTGAGAGGTTATATAACAGAGAGGGAGAAGAAAACGCGAAGATTGAAAGCAACTGACAAGATCATTTTATTAGGTAATGGAGATATTTTTTTTATGGTACATAGGAAATAAATAATGGATATACCCTCGTACCAAATGAAGGTGTGATTAGATTTCAAGTTTTCCAGAGAGACTATACCAATAAAATTAGCTGACACTTTCCAAAGCTATATGACTTGAAATTGAAGACCTTTAACTGAAGATTTTCGCAAGTTTTTTGAGATGATCGTACATTTATTTTGATAGATGAGCCATGTAGATCCGTTTATAAATAAAATGAACTCCAAAACCTCATTAATACCAAATGTTAGGAATTTGAGTGGTGAGTTTGTTTGTTTTATATGTATTCATTTCCTGTAAAAGTTTAGAATAAAAGCAGTGAATTAACTCAACTCAAAGGATTGGAGTTCAGAATTCGGATGACCGCTCGAGCAGATGGAGTGCCACTCGAGCGGATGCTGCGCAGGCTAAAAATCCAGTAGTTACTGCTCGAACAACCGCTAGATATTTGCTCGAGCGGACGAGAAGAGGTCACCAAGGCTAATATCCAGTGGCTACCGCTCGAATTCCGATCTATGATTGCTTGAGCGGATTATCACTTGAGCCATACTTTGACCGCTTAAGTGATTCGTCGACCTTCAGACTTTGTTTTGCTCGTGAAGGACTCTTTGGCTTTCAACTTCTAAACCAATCAGGAGATAGCTCCAGCATATTCTTCTGATGATTTTGAGAGACCTATAAGAAGAAAAAGAGAGAGACTTAGGGCAAAACTCTTGATATTTTCTCTCAGGCTTGATATTCAGAATTGATCAAGAGAGTGAAAAGGGTGAAAAGTTGATGTTTTGAGATCATAAGAACGAGTATTTTCACCAGTTGATTTTGCAACTTGAAGAACGACTAGAAGATGGTCTTTAGAGGATTCTAAAGGTGAAGAACATCGAGGAGATTCGGTGTTAAAGCTGAAGCACGTGAGCAAAAACTTGAGGAGTCGTACACCCAGTCTTAAGTCGAGGTTCATGTGGATTCGAACAGTTATTGTGGAGTTCAATTACTAAGGCTGTAAGTTTGTGCTTGTGTAAACTGTTCAATGTAGTGCTTGGCTTGCTGAACGTGATTTTTTCCCGATTTTGGTTTCCATAATAAATTTCTGTGTCTTTTACTCTATCGCTCTACATTGCATACATTCATCACATAGATAAAGACTTAATTTAAATTCAAATAATACGGAATTTCACCAAAGATAGTTATATTAATGCACATTGTGCTGAGAGAAGAATTGTTCATATAAATCACATATTAGTTTTAAATGATCGTACAATTGTTTCAGTATATATGTGCCATGTAAGTTTGTTAATAAATTTAATTAACTCTAAATCTTGATTAATAGGAATAATAGATATGTACACTATGTTGCAAGAATGTAAGTTTATGTATTTTCCTGAAAATTAATTATATGAGCTCAATTTGCCTATTCCGTAAAACTTTGATAAATATATCAATAGTACAGGTCAAATACACAAAGAGAATATAATATATTTTTTCTCCCTGTTGAATTCATGTCCTTTTCTCCCTGTTGAATTCATGTCCATTTCTATCAATAATGGTGCTAACTCTTTCAATTGTTGGTATATATTATTATAATTGCCTTGAAAAATCAAGTACGATTGAATAATTTGGAGATATTTATATTGATTTTTTTCCAGTTAGCAAGCAAATTAAAAATTGGGTAAGAAAAGAAAGAATTAATCTCAGAGACGGTGTTGCAGTGGAGAACCTACAAGAACTTTGGACCTGTGATATATTTTGAGAAGCAAAACAAATTTAGAAACCAAAAATGGCATCTCCCATTTCATGGTGGGAATTACATTGAGATGTTATTTTTATTTTTCATACTAGATTGTGTGTCGGTTCCACCTGAGCAAGTCTTTTTTAGTCAATGACAAATTGAGCTGCAATACTTTTAATTTTTATATAATCTCATATAATTTATTTGCTTATTAAATTGAGATTAAGCCGGGGTCAAGAACTTAGCGGGATTCAAAATCTTATAGAGCTCGGCTTGTGTGGAAGCTCACAAGTCAATCTCAATCTAGCCTATGAACCACGTAAAGGCTTGGTTGGTTTTGTAACCCAATCCAAAGCATCGGGTAAAATGGATCAAATCCTTCCAAATACACTTTTTCTTTTTAATTTTTGTTAACTTGTCTATTTAGTTTATTTAACTTAGTATTATTTCATGTAAATGCATGAAAATATAACTAAAATAAGAATGGCAATAGATAGAGGACAGCTTTTTCCATTTCCCGTTTATGGAAAAGGAGTCTCACCTCAACTACGAGTTATATCGGGGCAGCGCATTGTGTAAAATTGCACTAAGCAGGCGGGTCCCTGTTGGACTTTTTGAGTGCTAAATGTTTAACAATTTTTAATGTTAAACAGAGTATAAGAGCATATTCAATTCAAAGGTTTTAAATTTATTTTTATTTTGATATCTTCTTTAAATTTGAAGTTCACAGGTCTTATTTTTTTAAATTGTTATTCCAACCCATCCAACCTTCATTTTACTATTCATTCTTCAAATCACTATTCTTTTATATAAAAAAAAAAGTCAAAAATTACATATTGTACTCTCATTTTATTCAAAATATAATTATTTATTATCATATTTAATTTAAATTGTAATTATTTACCAAACATTTAATTAAAATTAAATTATTCAATATTTTTTAAACTAAATGATCTAACCATGAAATTACAAATTAAATTACATTAAAAAATTTAAAAACACAAAAACCCCCATTGCAAACTAATGAAATACATTTAACAAAAATTAAAATACAATAAGGAACTAATTAAAACACATAAAATGAGCATTTATGAAAAAGATATATACTTGTTTCATGAGATGCTTCTCCAAGTATTAGTGAATGATCGAGAAAGGTCATTTTAATGTAATCTTTTTGTTATTATTTTAGTCAATTTTTTTTTTTGTTTTCAATAGATGTTGAAATTTTAAATGTTATTGGAAGGTGGTAGAAATAGATTGATTAATTCTTAAATGTGTAAAAAAAAAAAAAAAGTGAAAAGGTGGAGTAGTAAGATAAAAAAATAATTTATTGATTCCATGGATTAAAATAATTTTAGTATAAGTAAATAATCAGTAAAATAAAAATAATTTTTTAATTTCATATATAAATAATAATTTCAAGATAAATAAAAGCAAGTAAAATATAAATAATTTATTTATTCCACATATAAAAAATCTCAAATTAAATAAATATTTAACAAATTAAAAAAATTAATGAATTAATTGAAAGTTTAAATTAAATATTTATTAAAATATTATTTAAATAATAAATAATGTATTAGTAATGCATTATTTAGACTTAAAATAATGATTAGTATAAAGGTCCCACATAATTATTGTTTGGCTCCACATAAATAGTGAAATGAAGAGGTTTGGAAAATCTTCAAATTTGAAGGCCCCATATGAATGCCACTTTCATTTCTTCAAATTTTTAAAGAAATAAAGATGGGTTGAAGGGCAAAATTTGCAACTCACCTTCAAATTTAAAGATTTGAAGGTGGGTTGGATATGCTCCAATAATCACAAATGATAGATTGCATGTAATTTAATTTTATAAAATGGTGGAATATATATAGTAAATAGAGCTCAATAGTTAACAAATAGCTGTTAAAATGCTAAATTTAAAATACATAATTTTAGAAGAATTCCAATCGGGGCGAATTCGGCGTGGGTTGAGCAAATTTCAACTTAGTCTTAAAACCATTACATCTTTATCCTCTCTCTAGCCCCATTTAAAATATTCCATCCTACCCTATGAAGAGTGGATTCAGGATTGGGTCCCGAAGATTGCGGGGCAAATTGGCATCTCTATACCTAAACATATTTTGTTGTATAGAAGAAAATTTTGTCAGAATAAAATTAACGAAGAAAATGTTGCTATACATGAAAATTTATGAAAATAAGGTGGACTTGTTGCCATATATCTGAAAATGATTTTGATAGAGAGTTGTTTATCTAATGCTACCATAGTCCTTAAAAAGAAAAGCACTTAATTCCACAAAATAGTCAGTTTTTTAAATTCCACCATGGGAACGGAATTTAAGAATTCCTCCAACTTGACTCAGCATGTATTATCCAAGCCTGGGGTCATTTTCAAATTACCCCTATAATTTTTCAACAGCCATGACCTAATTTTTGGTGGCCCTAATACAGTAGACTTTCATTGAATTAATTATTATATTTTCTTTCTAATCAGCTTGTAGTACCAAATCAGTGAGAAAATATTCGACAATGATAATGTCATGTCATCTTGTTGATATGATATTATAAATTAATCAAATCATGTTAAATATATATATTTTTATCCAATCATTTAAAATTAAGGAGTCATTTTTTTAACCACCCCACTAACTAATGATGTACCATAATAATTAAGATTTTAACATGTTAATTTGGCACAATTTAACTGGTTTGTGATACTGTATTACTAAAATGACATGACATCACTATTGTATTGAATATTTTCAACAAGATGAAGTGGCACAATTATTGTAACTCAATATTTTCTCTCATCTGATAGGTTTGATAGCCAAAAGATCAAACCTAAATATATCCTAAGCTGGTCCATGAAGATGCCAAATTAAAATATCACATTTTGAAATAAAAGATTAACTATGGTAAGATATGTAATGCGGAAGCTAGATGATTTTATAACATTCTTTTTATAAAATAACATTCTTTTTAAAAGTAATTTCCTATCTAACACTCTTTCAAATATAATTTATAAACTAACATTCTGGCCTCATCCCTAGAAGAAATATTTTGTTAAAAAGCTATTATAGTTTGCTAAAATAATTTTTTTACCCTAATATATGGATATCTATTTTCAAACTTGTTGCTTCCTCTCATGATCAAACGCAAGCTCACTATTTTTTTCATAAAAGAGTTTTTTGCCAAAATAATATTCTTTTTAAAAGCAATTTCCTATCTAATACTCTCTCAAAAATAATTTTCAAACTAACATTCTGGCCTCATCCCTAAAAGAAATATTTTGTTAAAAAGCTATTATAGTTTGTTAAAATTAATTTTTTACCCTAATATATGAATATCTATTTTCAAACTTGCTGCCTCCTTTTATGACCAAGCGCGAGCTCACTATTTTCATATATGAGTGCTCATTACTTTGAAAATTAAAAATCGAAAAAGTTGTAATAAAATCGAACTCAATCTATTAAAAAAAAAATCAATCATGTAATTCTAAAATGCACTTTTGATAACTAAGAAATCAATGGAAAAATTTTAAAAACTTTTATCATTATAACAAAAATTAGTCTTTTTTCTTCCTTCTACTTTTTAACAATCAAACAGAATATTGATTCCAAATTTATCTTTACAAAAGTCTTGCATTAATACTAGTTTAGTGAACAATAGGCATAAAAAAAGATAATTATCAAATTAAACAATTCAATTAAAGCCCAACACTATTCAAAATTTTATAAATTTGGTAAATTAAAATTTTATAATGTTACTACCTCTAATTCAATTAAAAAACCATTCAAAAATCTCACACCCATTTCAATTTTGTCTTTTTACAATTCCACTCTCCTCTTAATAGTATGCTATTATAGCATGCAATTGTGTAATTGTTTTCATGTATAATTTAATCCTATTATTAAAGAATGGTTTTCACTTACCAAAAATCATATGTTATTCTTGTAATTGTGACTCATCAATCTCTACACTACTAAGCAAGGAATCTTCTATTTGGTGGGGGCTTTGACTATCCCGCTTATGATCACATGTTCAAACCTTGCGCTCATCCCCTAAATTTGAACCCAATCTTTGTTGGCCCAAGTAGGCAACTCAATAGAGGGGTGAATTAGATTTTTCAAATATAATCACAAACAATGCAATTAAAAATTAATTAAACAATGTAACAATGACTAATCAAACTATAAACCAAGCAAGCAAACAATAAGATACAATGCAAGTAAGAGATACGAGTAAACAAGAAAAATAGAGCACAATGAAGAACACCAAATTTACCGAGGTTCGATCACAACGTGTGATTTATGTCCTCACTCTCAAGATTCTCTTGAAAGTCTTCTATTATGCAAAAACTCCTTTACATAGTAGGTGCTAATTACCCAAGTGCCTAGCTAACTTTTTACAAAAGCTCTTCCCAAGCTCTCAAAGCTCTAAGTGATTTTGTCCAAGTTTCACTCAAACTTACAAGTGTTTTTAACAAGAATGCTCAAACTCTTAGGTATACAAATCCTCCCAAGAGAAATATATAAAGAGTATATAATAGGTAACTCTCTCAAAGAGTGTATAAGCAAGTAAAAGTGCAAAGAATACCATAGCAAAAAGAATGTTGCAATTCAGTGCAGAGAATCAGCTTTCAATCTGTTGTGTATCACTTAAATCCTTAGATTCTTGTATATATATGTTGTGGGGGTCTTGTATATATGGCCTTGAATTGATTCTAGCAGTTGGTGGTGGTTGAGAGTACATTTAATGCGAGATCAAGCTGAGAGACCGTTTGAAAAAGTAGTCGTTACAGTCCAAGAGTCGACTCTTTTTCTGAAGGGGTCGACCCTTTTTGTTTTGTTATCATGTTCCTCAGCTCTTTTTCCCAATATGTCGACTGCTGAGAAATAGGGGTTAACTCTTTTAGAGTTTTGTCTGACTTTACTAAGGCTCTGTCCAAATATGTTGACTCTTGAAAAATGAGGGGCCGACTCTTTTAGCTTTTGACCAAACTTCATCAAGGCTCTGTCCAAAGGTGTCAATCCCTGAGAAACGAGAAGTCAACCCTTTTTGGACCTTCTTAAAGACTTTGTATTCTAGACTAATAAGTCGACTCCTGAGTTAGAAGGGGTCAACCCTTTTCATCAGAATCCTTTTTATCCAGTCCACTGTTTGAATGAGTCAACTCTTAGGAATTCATGAGTTGACCTTTTTTTCCAGTAATTCCATATATTTTGCAAGTCTTCTTCAAACAACTTCAAAGTCTTCAAGCTCTTCAATAATCATCCAAATAAAACTTCTAAGGATTGAAATAATTTCTTCAAAATAAGTTGATTTCCAATAACACCTTCAATCTCTTCGAGATAAATTTAAACAATTTGATTCCTTATAGAGTTCTTCAAAAGCTTCCAGGCCTTAAAATCTCTTCTTTTCAACTGATGTCGATCTCATAACACTTGATACCGATCTACTTTTCACTTATGCCAATCTCCTTATAGTTGATGCCAATCTTCTTTTCATTTATGCTGATCTCCTTTTCAAGTCCATCTCTTCAAATCTAAGTGATCATCAATCATAATCTTGTTAAGAGGTCTTCAATGAATGTGTCAACCTATTATGCTCACCAACCTTCAACAATACTTGATATGCTTGCAACACACAACTCTTTCAATGTCTTCCAATGTAACAAGTTTCAAGTCATAATCTTATTGAGATTAAGGCAATACATAATCTGCATACTAAGTAGGACCATTAAATAACAAACACATGTTTTGTAATCATCAAAATAAAGGCATAGAGTTAACAACCTTCTCATTTTCCCTTTCCCTAGGTTGTAAATATATACTTTTTGTAATTCTCAAAAAAATAGAAAAAAATATCTACATTACTTAATCGAAAGCACGCTACTATACTAGTGTATGATTAAGAGGAGATGTGTAAATGATATTGTAAAATGTTATGTAGACTCATCAACATGAGGATTTTTCTAACACAATCGGAAGCGGTAAATTTGAAAACATGTCTTCATATATGAGGGCAAAAAGTCCATTTTAATAAATTATAATGGCTTATTAATAACACACTTATTTTAAGGAGGATGTTAGAATGTTAATTTGAGAATTATTTTTGAGCGAGTGTTAGATAGGAAATTATTTGTAAAAAGAATGTTATTTTGGGAAAAAAAAAAAACTCTTATTTTTTTTGGGTCATCGAAAATAAAAGACAAAGGAAAGAAAACAAAAAAAAAACAAGGGATTAACCCTTTACAAAGGAAGTTCCCACCATATCAGCAATAAAAAAGGATCTGACTTAGTCAGGGGGTTCTTCAACTACCACAAGGTGTTCATTTTGACTAACACCTATATTTGACATGGCATCAGCACAATTATTGCCTTCTTGTAGGATATGTTTGAGAGAGCACTTGCATTTGATAAGTAAAACTCTAGAGTCTTCCACCAAGGCCTGTAGGGAGAAACTTTGCCTGACTCCTGCTTGGATCATGTTCACTGTTTCCTTAGAGTCTAATTCTAGCTGCATTTTGCGCAAACCTTTCTTAAGGATGATGGTAAGGCCTCGGTAAATCCCCTAAATTTCAGTTTCAAGACTTGTGTTATGCAAAAGTCTCCCATAGAAGCCCAACACCCAAGCTCCTCTTCCTCCCTGAGGACTCCTCCATAGCTTGCAGGTCTAGGGTTCCCTCTAGAATTGCCATCTGTGTTCAACTTTAATTTACTTGCATCAAGACAACACCATTTAATAAGTATAGGGGCTTGGCCTTTAAGGTTTAATGGGTTTTGGAAGGCTACCACAATCTCAAGAGCAGATGTCTAGATAAGGTTTATACTCTCGTGAGTAATACTATCAAAATTTTCAAAAAATTTAAGATTTCAGTCTTTTCAAATTTTCCAGATAGTAACATAAAATATAACGTTCCAAGGAGTATCCCTTATCTGGTCTTTACATTTATGTAAATTGGAATAGATCCAATCATGGAGATGCCTTCCAAGATTCCCATTAAACCAGTTGTTACCTCTCAGGTTACACCAAATGACTTTGGCTTTAGGACATTGCCTAAGGAGATGATCCAAGTCTTCACAATAAAGATTGCATCTGGGACATGTATCAGTGGTATTCATCCCTCTTCTTCTTCTCATAAGGTTGGTTAGCACTTTATCATGCATAACTAACCAAATGAAGGATTTCTGCCTTTGAGGAATTTTAAGTTTCCAAATCCAATTCCAGCCTTGGTTATTATCATAAGAGTTAGTAATCATATCATGCACAGAAGAGGTGGTAAACATGCCATTAGAGGATCCACACCATTGTGGATTATCAGGAAAAGAAGAAAATTTAGACAAAAGAATATTAAGAACATGGTTCTTGCAAATAGGAGGTAAAATAGTGTCCATCAACTCTATATTCCAATCACCTTCAGCATTAATGATATCTGAAACTTTGGTAAGAGTGTTGTAATGGTTGTTACAGCTATGAAAATAGAGGCAAAAGGTTTGTCACCGCACCATCAATCCTCTCAAAGAGAAATATTGCTTCCATCCCCAACAACCCATTTGGTTCCTTGTTTCAAAATGTCTTTAATTTTGGAGATGCCTCTCCAAATATGAGAGGCCTTCCTCTTTTGCGGCCACCTATAGAAATGACACTTGTTAAGATACTTGGTATGGAGCACTTTAGTCCATAAGGGCTTTTTATCAAATTGAAGTTTCCAACCAAGTTTGGAAAGGAGGACATAGTTGTGGTCTTTAGTTTTCCTATTCCCTAAACCTCCAAACTGTTTCTTTTTACAAATAGTGTCCCAGTTCACAAGGTGTATTCTTTTTTTATTTTGAGTGTCCCCCTAAAGAAAGTCTCTATTGATTTTATCAATGTCTCCGCAAATATTCATAGGAAGTTCAGTAGTTTGCATAATATAAGGAAGGGATGATTGTGGTAACAGCTTGGATAAGGGTGGGCCTCCCTGCAAAGGGAAGCATACTAGCTTTCCAACCTGAGAGCATCTTTTGTAATTTCTCAATGATATCTTGGAAGTGGCTTCTATTAGTCCTACTAAAGAATAGAGGGACTCCTAGATATTTACCAAGCCTGGGTAAGGGGAAAACCAATGCTGAAACTTAGGCTCAAAGCATTTCCTCTGGCCAGATTAGGGGAAACAAAAATTTTTTATTTTTGGTGATTGATTTTTTAGCCAGAAGTTTCATTAAATTCATTAAGGACATCCCTAATGGTATCACAATTCTCATGATCAGCCTTAGCAAAAAGAAAAAGGTCATCAACAAAGAATACATGGGATAAAACAGGGCCATTTCTAGAGGCTTTCACACCTTTCCACTCCCCATTACGAACTTTATGATTTATCATGATTGAAAGTCTCTCTATACATAAGACAAAGAGGTATGGAGATAGGAGATCCTCTTGCCTAAGTCCCCTACTAGGCGAAAACTCAGACAAAGTTTCCCTATTTCAAATAATAGCCATATTGACAGAGATTACACAATCCATAATCAAATCAATCCAATTTTGGTTTAGGTTAAAAAATTCAAGGGTATTTCTCAAGAAGTCCTAAGAAAGTCTATCATAAGCTTTTTCAAGGGCAATTTTAATCATCATGTCTCCTTTAGAACCTTTCTTGTTTCAAGTATGAATCATTTTTTGAACAATAATAACATTGTCACTAATGGTATGACCTGGCACAAAGCTGCTTTGATTGGGGCTTATAACTTTGTCCAGGTAAGGTTTGATTCTACTAACAAGGATCTTGGTCAAGATCATATAAGAAATATTACACAAGCTAATAGGTTTGAATTGCTTGATATTTTCAAGATTATCCACCTTAGGGATGAGGGTAATAAGAGTCATGTTAATGTTCGAGGGAATTTTCTTGTTTTGGAAATAGTTTTTTTATGAATTTGCAAACACTAGGACCAATTTTATTCTAGCATTTCTGGTAGAAAATGGTCTTAAATCCTAAAGTACATTTCCAATTAAACAAAATAAAAAACAACTAATGAAAAATCTCCTTCTATAGTTTAGACAATTAATCTTTCATATCATTGAAATAATTAAAGTAAGAATGAAGGTTGTATTTTTATTACAATATAGGACTACAAAAAGGAAGTTTATTAATTACAATGACTTTTTTTCTTCTTATTGGGATTTACTTTCATTTGCCTACAATAGATTGATTGGATTATTTAGTCAAATGAGATCCAATCATCACTTCGGCCACTGAAGCTAGAATAAGAGGAGGAGGAGGAGGAGGACCTAGAAAGTAGATGAACAGCGGCGTTGCCTATTGACATGGAATGTAAGCGCATGTGCGAATTGTGTGTAATGAGTCTATAACTATAGCCGTAGCGACACGAGGTAATGGTAGAAGTGACAGGGGATCATGGGTAGTGATTCTTAATAGGAGATGATGGGTGGGAGAGGATGGAGAAAAGAGGGGCCGGGAGGAGTGGGGAGGGAGTGGGAGTCCTCTTCCTGATGTGAGAAGTAGCAAGGATGGTGGAGAACGAGGAGTAGTTGTGAATAACCGGGAGAGAGGAGAGACAAAGACATTGTTAGTGGTGCTGGTTGGGGAATGGAAGCTTAGTTGCTTGCTTTTAAGATGGAGAAACAAGTATCCACAAAATAGATTATGTTGTGACAGATATGGTGAAATAACAAAAATACACATGCGAATAAAACTCTTTATTTTGACATAATATAGCAAAATCGTCTTTTATATAAGGGTCATATGACTTTTGCTTAAACCATAAAGGGGTAAAGCATAATTACCCCTTGTATCTATGTATGCTTAACCTTATTTTAATGGCACAAATTAACATCTACTGTAAGACGTTGTCGCGTCCCAATTTTTCACACTCGAGAAAACATAAGTGAGACAAATACGGTACTCTCTCGTTAGAACCCATCCTCATAGAAGGACGAGTGCGACTAGGTTTGAATTGAAAATTGATTTGAATAAAGGCTTTTGGAAAAGATTTGGAGTCACCACCTAACTTTGTTATTGTGAGTTAGGTCATCTAAAATTAAGTATAATCTAAAGATTAAACTTAAGTTTTTTGAAAAGGTTTTAAAAAACATTTTTAAGAGAGGGTTTTTGGAGAAAACAGGTTGTTTGGAGATTGGTTACGTATAGGGAATATGCACTAGGCTATCACCCCTATCCCTCCCTTGCGGTACTTATATGTCTTTTTACCCTAGGTTCACTCATTTAGAATCTTTAATTATCTAATGTCCAATTATATCTATTTTGAAAATAAGTTTAATATGATGCATGACATGCAAGTGCAAGAAAAAGAATTTGATTATGAAAGTAGATTTGAAAAGGGGATTTGAAGTTTGAAAAAGGTTATGGAAATTGAAAAGGTGAAAAAAGTTGTGAACTTAGAAACTTGAAAAAGGTTGTGACCACACCTATGAGGGTTGCCTACGTATCCTTTTGTTGAAAATTAGGTCAGTTGTAGTTTGAACTCGGGGTCCGATTGAAAGTAAACACTTTGAGGTCTTGTTTGATTTGAAAAGGCACTTTGGGGTTGTTGAAAAGTTTGATTTGAAAAGAGTTTGATTAGAAGATTTTAAATTAAACTTGAACTTAATTTGGTAAGATTGAGTTGAACTTTGAAATCAATTTGACTTGAATTGAAGTTTGAAAACCATCTTGGTTTTAGACTTGAGTTTTAGAACATAGTTGAAGCTTCTTAACTTTAGGGTTAGGGTTGAACTAGGGTTTAGACATCCTACGACTTAGATAACCTAGGGTTGAAACATGCAATTGACATAGGAAAGTTTGATTTTAGAAAGTTGAATTTTAGGAAAGTTTCGAATTAGGAAGGCTTCAAATTAGGAAAGTTTTGAATTAGGAGAGTTCCAAATTAAAAAATTTTTAAATTAGGAAAGTCTCGATTTAGAAAAGTTTTGAATTAGGAAAGTTCTATTTTAGAAAAGTTTCCTTTTTAAGAAAGGGTTGATTTTGGAAAGATTTGAATTTGGAAAATTTTGAATTTAGAAAGATTTGAACTTAGAATGATTTGAAATTTGAAAAGATTTGGAAGTTTGAAATTAAGAAATATTTAAAATTTTGAAATTAGGAAAAGTTTGAAAGTTTAAAATTAGGAAAGGTTGGAATTAAGAAAGATATGATTTTTATTTCCTAAAGTTAAAGATTGGATCATATTTTCAAAAATAGATGACTTGATTTTGTTTTCAAAATTGAAATATTTGATTTGACTCAAAATTAGAAGGCTTTGGTTTTGAAAATCTTGAATTTAAAAATTTATGATTTTATGTAGAAAAAGATTTTGAAAAGTTATGATTGAAGGTCATAATTTTAAGAAAAGAATTAGGGTTTGCTAATCATGGATTCTAAGACTTGACTTGGACTTCAAGACATAGAATTTTTGAAAAATAGATCTTGAAAAGAGTTTTTAGGAAGTAGATTTGCAAAATCATTTGGAAAGGGGTTTGAATATAGACTTTTAAAAGTCTCTTGAATATAGATCACTTTCCTAAAACGATTCTAGCCATGAAAGGATTAAGACCATTCTAGGGTTGTGATTTTGAAAACAATTAGGGTTTGAAAACAAGATTTGGACCTTGATGATCCCATTGGATGCAACACTTTCCTAAAGTAACCTTAATCTTAGAATGACTAGAATCACTATAAAATTGTGATTTATTAAAAATAATTTAGAGTTTGAACCCAAACTTTGGACTTTGATGGTCACATTGAATATAACACTTTTCTAAAATGACCATAGCCATGGCATGGCTAGATTCATCATAGGATTGTGGTTTTGAAAACAAGTTTAAAAGAAGGAGATTTTGGATACAAGTTTTGAAAGAGAATTTTGATGCAATTTTAAAAATAATTTTGAATGCAATGCACGAACATGATAACCACAATACAATAGGGTCGTGAACATACAAGGTTAAGCTTCACCATATAATCAAGGGGGCTAAACCCACACCGTCTTAGGTCGAACTTAAACAAAGCCCCCAACACGGTGACCTTCAACAAGTCTTCCTAGCCATAAACCGGGAAGTCCCTTGTTTCAAGCATGCAAGAAGAAGAGGTAGAAAATGAGAATTAAAATAAAAGAGAACCCAAGTGGGTTAATAGAGAGAATTGGGGCCGGGGGGGGGGGGGGGGGGGGGGGGGGGGGGGGGGGGGGGGGGGGAGGGGGGGGGTGGAATCGCATAAACTAAATTAAAAAGCTACCTTATCTCTTTATTTTGCTTAGATTGCTTTGCTTGTTTTGTTTGTTTCACCTTAAGAGCTTTGAAGATGCAGCACTTGGTCTTCAATGGATGTTTGGGGCTTGTATTTGAGGGTATGGAGTATATAGAAGCCAGGACTTGTGTGTATGGAGTGTAAGGAGGCTAGGGCTTAAAGAAGTCTTGAGAAAACTAGGGTTTTAAAGCCTATTTTCAGTGAGACAGCGTTTCTGAACTGAGTTTGCGGACCTTTTTTACTCAAGAAGAGGTTTGTATTTATAAGTAATTGAAACAGGAACTGACGCCTATTGTAGTGGCGCCAGTGTATTTTTCACCTTGGGGCCACTAGAAGTGGCACCAATCCATATTTTGGCTTAGCGCCATTCCTAGTGGTGCCAGCCTTTTAGGGAAATAGATCTTTTGACCTTTAGGACGCAAGACAAAAGATTTAAGTGTCTGTCCTAGTAACTACCATGCAATTTTTAGCTTGACTTCGCTAGAAGTGACTCTGAAAAGTCTGAAAATGATCCAAAAGGCCAGGGATGGATGGGAACCTTTAAAAGAATATCCCAAAGGTAAATGGCTTGAGAACCAGTGCCAGAATAGTTGAAAAGGTTGACAGGCCAACTAAGGGCAAAATGGTCAATTGGATCAAAAAAACACCGAGATCGACACGAAGTGATATGGAAGAAGACTTGAAGGTTGAAAGTACTATCGAGAGTGTTCCGAGGGATTGCCGGTTTGATACCCAGAGCCGGTGTGTTTGGAAAAAGTGATCGGCCTACTATCGCGTCCCGGTTTTTGGGTGTTCAAGGTCCTTTAGGCTTGGAGACCCTAAAGCACGAAACTCTGTCACTAGAACTCGTCCCCCTAGAAGGATAAGTGCGACTAGATTTGAAAATTTATTTGACTAAGGGCTTTCTAGAAAAATGGGAGTTGCCACCTAACTTCATTAAGGTGAGTTAGGACATCTAAAACTAAGTGTTAATCCGAAGATTAATCTTAATGGTTTCTTGGAAAGTTTTGAAAAACTCCCTCAAGAGAGGGCTTTTAAGAAAATAGGTTGTTTGACAACCTTTTGAAATGTTTAAGCCATTTTTTTGAAAATAACTCCAATTTGATCTTTCGAAAACAGAAATCTAAGGTTCGGGGGTTGGTTATGTGTAGGGAAGACATCCTAAGATCATCACCCTACCCCGCCCTTTCGGTACCTACATGTCTAATCACCCTTGGTTCACTCACTAGTATAACTGGTTACCATGGCCCACTTTATGTCCACTTTAAAATTTTTGAAAATGAGGTTTAGTCATCACTTTTCGGATGGACGATGCATGATGCAAGTTTTTGAAATTTTTTTGAAAATAACGGAGGTTTTGAAAGAGTTTGGAATAAAAATTTTGAATTGATTGGAATTTTGAAAAAGGGATTGGAATTGAAATAAAAGTTATGATCGCACCATTCTAGGTTGCCTACGTATCTCATTTGGCGAGAATCAGGTCATTCGTAGTTCGGGCAAGAGCCCGATGGATAATAGGCGCATTAGGGCCTTTGGAAGGTTTGAAGACACTTTGGGTCTTTGTAAGAGTTTAAGACACTTTGAGGTCTTTGGAAAAGTTAAAGACACTTTGAGCTCTTTAGAAGTTGAAGGCTCTTTGTAGTCTTGGAGGTTTTGACTTGAAATTGGAAGTGAAGTGTTTTGAAAATGCCTTTGAATTGACTCTAAGGGAGTTTTGAAAAAATGCTTTGGCATGACTCAAGAGAACTTGAAAGTATTTTTGAAGTCTTGTTTTGAAATCCTAGGAGGCATGACTTTAGAATGTTTTGATGAATTAGTTTTTGAAAGTGGTTTTTGAAAATGGCTAAGTGTTTGGAATCCTAATATGGACAACCTTAGAAGTTGTTCTTGATTTATCACTTGTCCTTGGAATCCCTAACCATGAGAGGGTTAGGGACACCTTAGGTTTGTGACTTTTTGAAAATGTTTTTGGAAATGCCTTAAAGATGGAGTGTAGGAACATTAAAAGGGTGTATGGAGTTGGGTTTTTGAAGTCATCGGGGTAGGAGGTTTTGGAGGAATAGGTTATGAAGATAATTTGAAAGTTTGAATGATCATTTGAAAAAAGGGTTCAAGAGTTGGGACCTTGAAGTTCACTAACCTAGGTTGGGTTGGCCTAGGGTTAGGGGTGACCTAATGGCTAACTAACTTAGGTTAGGTTAACCTAGGGTTAAGATGACTTATGGTTAATTAACTAAGGTTGGGTTAACCTAAGGTTAGGGTGACCTAGGGTTAACTAACTAGGGTTAGGTTAACCTAAGGTTAAGGTGACCTAGGGTTAACTAACTAGGGTTAGGTTAACCTAAGGTTAAGGTGATCTAGGGTTAACTAACTTGGGTAGGGTTAACTTAAGGTTAGGATGACTTAGGGTTAGGTTAACCTAAGAATTGGACAACTAGAGCCAAGTTAACCTAGGGTTAGATAACTACGGTCAAGTTAACCTAGAGTTAGGTAACTAGGGTCAAGTTAACCTAGGGTTGGTTTGAAAGATGATTTTGAAGTGGGGTTTGGTGCATTTTTGGAAAGAGTTTTGAAAAGCAAAACATGATATGCAATGAACTTTGATTGGCAATATTTTTGAAGATCATTTCCATGAAAATTTTGATTCTAGCCAAGAGTATGGTTTGTATGGTTAGTTATTGGAGACCATTCCAAGGAAGGTTTCTGCATGGCCATTATAACCTTTATCTTGACAAGAGTGGGGGTTTCAAAAATCAACTTAATGATGGCAATTTTTGGAATATTATTTTTGATGCCAAGATGGAGAGAATGCATTTTTGAAAATTATCTTTTGAGAAAGATTTTGAAAATCATTTTTCAAGGGGACCATTCCATCAAGAAAGGGTTCATATGGCCAACAAAAGGGAGACCACTCAAGAGAGGGTTCCATGGGGCCATTCCAACCACTAAACTTAAGATAATAGAAACCATAGAATTCAAAAAGCTTGAACATCATTCTTAGGCAAGCATAAAGGGAAAAGGAAACCATTCTAACAATTTAGGGCTCCTTTGGCCAATATAAAGGGAGACCACTCAAGAGAGGGTTCCATGGGGCCATTTTAACCACTAACTTTGAGAGAATGGAAACCTTGAAAATTAGAGAGTTTGAAAGCAACTTTTATGCAAGTTGAAATGCAATGATGCAAAAGTATAAATTAGGGGGTTGTGAGGGATTTTCTAAGGCATGACTCCTAAGGTCTCATCCTAAACTTCAAGGGGCCAACTTTTAGGACAATTTTTTTGAAAGAAATATAGAACTTGGAAATGACATAAAATTAAGAGCAATGCAAGCATTGTGGAATATGGCAATAAGCATAAAATGAAGCCAAGCATACAAGACATGATCAAAATGGTAATATATAAGGGGTCATGATTCACATACAAGGCTTTAGGGCTACACCACATAAACAAGGGGCTCCTAGGCTATACCATCTTAAAGTAGGCTAGTGAGAGGTCCCCCTACACGATGGCTCTCACTTGCTTTCCTCTAGGCATGATTTAAGAACCCTCTTGGCTCAAGCATGTAAGAAAGAGGGGTTGAAAATGGGAATTAAAATAGAGAATAGCCTAAGTAGGCTAGGAGGGAGAAGAGAAGAGTGGGGGAGAGCATAAATGTAAAAGGGATAACACCTTTTGTCTTCAACACATTTGTAGTCTTCAATGGGTGTCTTGATTGGAGCTTGAGTGACTTCAAGAAGGCTTGAAAGGCTAGAGTGAAGTGTATAAGTGTGTATGAGGCCTTGTATATGGAGTGTATAGGCTTAAGAAGGGTAGAATCTAGCCTAAGTGTTGGAGGGGAGGAATATATGTAGAGATTCGAATTTCTGGAGTGATTTCAGCAGAGTTTTGTATCAATTTCGGACCTGGAATATGCAAGGGAGAAGGCCTTTATTTATAGGCAATCTAGAGCAGACCTTGCGCATGTGCTACATGCGCATGGCCAAAATTTGGCCTTGTGCATGTCCTACATGCGTAGGTACTGTTCCATTGCCAGAATAACACGTGGCACCCTGTGTACTGGTTAAATCTCAACCGTTGATCGAAAGTTGGTCGATCTGATCAAAATTTAAGCGCATGTAGCATACGCTCCATCACCGGAAAAGTTCGTCCAAACTTTGCCTCGATAATTGAGTCAATCGGGAAGGTTCCGGGGGAATCTGTCACACTCGGGATGTTCTACTAGTGCTTCCAATGAACTTTCATGTTTTTGAAAAGTTTAAATTATGTTTGGAGGTGAGTTATATCGTCTTGGGAAGTGTGCCAAAAAGGACACTTTCGCATAGCGTCTGTGATACGCTCCGCGGGTGTTCGAAGGTGGCTATCTTCGTTTCGTGTGATTGAGGCCTTCGAGAAGCGATCTATTCGATCGGACCGTACCGATGAAAAGTACTCTGGAAATACTTCCTGGAATTCCCAAATTTACACATTTCTCAAGTCGTTTGACGGTACGTTTTGATTAGGGAATCGGGGAAAAAGTCAACCTTGGTAGAGCGTCTGCGAGACGCTCTAGGGGTTGTTGAAAGTTATAGTTTTCGTGCCGTACGATGGAGGGCTTCGAGAGGTGATCTATTCGATCGAGCCGTATTGATGGAAAGATCTATGGACGAGCTTCCAAGAATTCTCTGATTTACACATTTCTTAAGTCAGTTGACGGTGCGTAATAATCAGGGAATCGGGAGAAACGACAATTTAGGCGGAGCATCTGTGAGACGCTCCATGGAACTTTTATCGAGTCATGTGAGCTTAGTGTCGTAGGGTGTTCCTTGGGTTAAACAGGGGTGTGTGGTGGAACCCTCCGCTCGAAATCCCAAGGTCGGTGCTGTTTCGGGGCTTTTTTGGGCTTCTAGGGGCAAAACGGTCATTTTGACCGGAGTTGGCTGGAAATGGTTAGGAATAGTTTGGTAGGTTGTGTTAAGTGTGCAGGGCTATTCAGGGATGGTTTTGAGAGAGTCTTTTACTGTTCAGTGGGGTTTGTGCCGTGCCGAGGCGCTCGGGGGCGAAACGGTTATTTTGATTGGAGTGGGCTGGAATAGGACCGGATTTGGACCAAATGGCGTGCAGGGTATGCCTAATGGTTTAGTAACATTTTGGAAGGATGAACTTATCGTTTTGAGGGATTTTGAACTTTCCCAAAACGTGCCTGGAAGCCCAAGGGGCAGGTTTGGTCATTTTTCATCTAGTCGGGCTAGCAGGCGCCGGTGTTGACCTATGTGTTGGTTCTCGAGACCGCCCGGTCTCA
Source organism: Euryodendron excelsum (assembly GCA_033060915.1). Lineage (NCBI taxonomy): Eukaryota > Viridiplantae > Streptophyta > Magnoliopsida > Ericales > Pentaphylacaceae > Euryodendron > Euryodendron excelsum. The sequence continues at coordinate 11,281,632 of CM065395.1, read as the reverse complement.
GAAAACTACCTGTGTGGTGTTGGTCTCCAAGAACGTCTGGTCTTAGAGAACTACCTGTAAGGGTGGTGTTGGTTCCTAGGAACACCTGGTCCTAGAAAACTACCTGGAAGGGCGGTGTTAGTCTTCGAGAACGCCCGGTCTCGAAGAACTACCAAATGACGAATATTCTACATTGGCGGGCTAGCAGGCGCCAGAAGTGAACTGTTTGGAACTTGATGAGGTGTTGGTCCCCGAGATCGCCCGATCCCGGGAAGCTACCTAGATGGCGTTGGTTTCCGGGACCCCGGTCTGGAAAACTGTCTAGAATAATGGTGCTTAAGGCTCCAATGGATCCTTATGGACCCGAGAAGTGACCAGTTGGTCGGATTGGAGATTGTAAGGCTCCTCTTGAACCTGCATGTGTTGTGATGTTGGAAACCGAACCCGGTGGGGCCGGAGATTGCCGAGCTGGCAAAAATGGGTTACTTACACCTACTAAGGGCAAATCAATCATTTTGTATCGAGCTTTACCGGAATAGACTTAGAATGATTCGAAAAGGCATTGAAAGGTTAGGAATACTATCAGAAGCATCCTCAGAAGGTTACCGGTTTGATACCCAAAGTTGGTGTGGTTCCCGAAGGCGACTGGATGCCTAAGGGCAAAATAGTTATTTTGACTGAATACTCTCGAAATTGATTCGGAAGTGACTAGATGGCACTAAAGCATGCCAGATTATCTTTGGAACAATTTTGAAAGAGTGGACTTTTCACTCTGAGGACTTAGGTACTTTTTCAAGAAGCGTGCTGGAAGGGCCCAAAAGGTAGTTTAGTCATTTTTCACCAGAGTGGGTTAGCAAGCACTGGTGTTAACTTGAGTTTTGAGTGTATCTGTCACTTTGTTTGACGGTGTGTGATGAGTTAGTTTCCAAAGGTACCCCGTCCTTCAGTAAATGTGTCACGGCCAAGAGGGATGTTCGATCCCGTGACATAGGATTTTGTTGGCAATTCCTAATGTCGACCTGTTTGCTAGTGTTTCCACCACTCTAATGGTTGTGATTTTTGTGAGTTTTTTCGTTACTTCGATGGTGTGCGTTCATTCCAAAGACTGTCTGATCTTGGGAAGTTGTTGGATGATCTTATCGTCTATGGGCCTTAGGTACTTTCCCGATCGACATGTCGGATAGCGAACATTCTACATTGATGGGCTAGCAAGCACCAGAAGTGAACCGCTCTACATTAGGTTCCATCCCGATTTACAGGTTTGAAGGGACTAATCATTTTGAGAAATTTTATACTTTCTCGATAAACGTGTTGTGCTGAATGGACTTATCATATGAGGGATCAACTTTCTCAAAAGACGTGCTGAATTGAGTTTGACTGGTCTAGATTGAAAATTGGAACTAAAATTGTAGTTGAAATACAGACTTATCGTCTTTAGAAAGACATGCCAACTAGAATTGGATCGGGCAATGCCCTAAAGGCATATTGGTCATTTTGCCTCTATTAGGCCCGAAAAAGTTGTTGATTGACTAAATTGAGTCTAAAAAGCTAATTTGAGCTTGAATGTGTTTGTGTCGATTTGAATGTGAGTCTAGTTGGGCTGGAGATTGTCAAGTGGACAAAAATGAGATGCTTACAGCTGTCTCTCTTTTTTTTTATCTTTACTTGTTGAAGGCCGAAAACGATAAAGTAAGGGTTCTATGTTGACTGCGAGGCAATTGGAGGGATTGGAGTAGTTAAAATTTGACTTTTGAGTTTGAAAACTGGATTGTTTTAATTTTTGAAATCTGGAATTTTGAAAATTTGATCTTGAAACGATTTTAAAATTAATTCTTTCTAAACTGACATTCCAACTGATGGAATGACATTCCTTTGAGGTTCAGGGTTTTGAAATTGATACTTCAAAATTGAAGATGATTTTTAAAATGATTTTGAAATCATTTTATAACATGGATAGATTTGGATTTGAATTAGAAAGGATTGGAAAACCGTTGAAATTTGGAACAAAACTTTTTAGGAAAAAGTTTGAAAACCTAGAGTTTTGAAATGAAACTTTTGAGGAAAATTTTTGGAACACACAAAATGTTTTGAAAAGTGTCTTTTTGAGGCGAAAGCTTGAAAGCCTGAAAATTTTGAAAACAGGATTTTTGAAGGAAAAAATTAAGGAAACCTATGAAATGTTTTTGAGAATGAAACTTTTTAAGGAAGAAAGTTTGAAAACCTTTGGAACATTTTTTAGAATGGAGTTTTTGAAGGATGAAGCTTGGGAAACCTAAGAAATGCTTTTGAGATTAAACTTTTTGGAGGAAAAAGTTTTGAAAAATTAGGGAGTGTTTTTTAAGTTAAACTTTTTGAAGAAAAAAAGTTAGAAAACCGAGACAATGTTTTTAAAACTTTTTGAAGACTCTTTTTGTTTTTTTTTTTTTTTTGAAGGAAGAAGTTAGAAAATCTAAAAGGGTATTTTTGAAATCAGATTTTTTGAAAGAAAAAGTTAGGAAAACCTTGAGAGTGGAGACTTTTTGGCAAAAATGACCCCGATAAACTCGGATAAGATTTGGAGTTAGAAAATCTTGACATGGATTTTTGGATAAAAATTTTGAGAAAAAAGTTTAAAGCAACCTTGGAAATTAGATTGACAAAACTTTTGAAGGAAAAGTTTGGAAACCCTTGAAATGGATTTTGAATGAAAATTTAGAAAATCTTGAATTAGAAGTCGAATAGAACTTTTTGGGAAAATAGTTTGAAGAAACCTATAACTTGATAAAAACTTATGGAGGAAAGTTTAGGGAACCTTTGAAATGGACTTTTTGAAGGAAGAAGTTTAGGAAACATTGGAACTTGAATAAAGCTTTTTGAAAACTTAGACAATTGATTTGGAATGACACTTTTTTTTATGAAGAAGTTTAGAAAACCTCTGAAATGGATTTTGAATAAAACTTCTTAAATTGTTGGAAAAATTTTGAATTGGATTGCGAATAAGACTTTTTGAAGGAAACCTAGAATTTGATAAAACTTTTGAAGAAAGAGTTCGAAAAATCTTGAAACTTGATTTCGGAAAACTTCTTGGAGATAAAGTTTTAGAAAACTTTGGGAATTGATTTTGAATATGAATTTTTGAAGGAAAAAGCTTAGAAAACCTTTAAAATTGATAAAACTTTTGAAGGAAGAAGTTTAAGGAAACTAAGAAATTGATAAAAACTTTTGAAGAAAAAGTTTAGAAAAACATTGAAACTTGATTTGGAATAAAAACCTTTTTGAAGGAAAGGCTTAGAAAATCATTGAAACGGATTTTGAATAAAACTTCTGAAATTTTATTTTGAAAATGACTTTGGATTTTGAATTTGAAATAATTTTTTGAAGGAAAAGGTTTAAAGAACCTTAGGAATTGATTTTGAAAATAAACTTTTGAAGGGAAAAGTTTAAGAAACCTAGGAATTGATTTTGAAAATAAGCTTTTAGAAGGAAAAGGTTTAAAAACCATTTTGATTTGAAACTTTGACAAAACATGTAGGAAATTTATTTTGTCAGGCAAAATGTGTAAAAAATTCATTTTGATTCGAAATTTGAACTTTTGAAGACAAAATGTATAACAAATTCATTTTGATTCGAAAATTTTTTCTTTTTTTTTATTTCCTTTTTTTGTGCATACTCTTACCTATCTACAAAAATTTATTGTATCTCCTTCCTTCTGGCATGTCTTTGGAATGATTGATGTGAGAGACAATCATCTACATAAGAGGCAATGACCGAGCTAACAATGACGAGATTTGCTTTGGTCGAGAAGAGGGTTAGTGCTGCTGATGAGGAGAGAATGACCTCACTAGGGCTATTGTAAAAGATGCCCCACATGAGGCTGTTGGAGATGTTAAAACTGTTCCTACCGGAGTTGAGGTTGAGGTTGAGGTTGAGGTAACTTTTTGAGGGGGCCCATAGTGAAGCTGCTGGTTGGGAGGCTACTCGACGAAACTGAGTGTGGGGCGTCATGGGAGACTGCTTCGTGCTCGTGACTCTTTTACTTTAGAATTTGAAGGAAATGACATCAGTTCGTCTTTGGTTAGGATCTCTTAAGGTTTGAATGCATGGTGTTGGCTTGACTGTTGAGTTTTGATTTTGGCAAATATGATTGGATTCTTGCTAACATGTCTCTAGAGGGATAATGCTTCTCTTGAGTTGACTTCTAGGAGGATTGAGGTCTCTTTTTGTTTTGTCCGAGGTATCTAGAAAGTCGAACACCTTTGGTCGGTTCATTTTGAATAGATCAACTGGTTTATAAGAGCGGTGTAGGATGGGGTATTGTCCTAGGTTTCATGGTTTGAAAAGATTAAATCAAGGTTGGTTGGAAGGTTGAGGGTGGGTCGTTGTCCCCTTCTCTATTTTTTGTTGGCTATGGCAGTCTAAGCTTTCTGAGGCGTATGCTGGTACTGGAGATGTTTGAGGTTATTTGGTCGTGGGGTGGTTTTTTTTAGCTCTTTCTTGTGCTTTGCCCCATTCCTTATTTCCTATTTGAGTGAGTGAGAGAGAGAGAGAGATAGAGAGTAAGTTTTTGTGCAAAAATAGTTTATTTATGTCAATTCTAACAATGCACAGGTAAAGGGGAGAATGCATGTTTATACTTTTTGATGAATGTACATATAGGAATAGAATTGCATGCATGTCAAACTTTTTTATGAATGCACATATAGGAATAGAATTGAATGCATGTCATCAATGCACAAGTACTACATGTATATGGGTTATTTTTTAAGAATGCCCCAAGATTGCCTTAGGGCCCATACTCTCAAGATTCTACCTCTTCAGTTATGTCCCATTCTTATTACGGTGTGATAGTATCTGCACAATTCTCAGGGGATCTTAACCTTTTGGTTTGCCTGTTGGTATCTTATCCCTACTTTCTACGGGATTGTTGTTTGAGGATTTTTCGTCCTTGGTTTTCTGTCTTAGATCTTCAAATGTTACTGTGTCTTGAGCGGTAACTCGCATGCCCTTTGCAGAGCGATAAACAGCTTGGCTCTCAATCCGAGAAGACCAAGTTTAGGGGTTGTAAGAGATGAATGGATATTTAGGTTCAAAAATTTTCTTTTAGTAAATTTTTAAAACTAAAACCATCTAAGCATACATTGGGGCATGAGAATTCCCCTACCATCCTTCCCATCTCTTTTCTCTCTTTTTTTCAATTACTTGTTGTGGTATTGTTTAGGCTTAGTTGGACTAAATAATTTTCTTTGATTTGGGTTATGGCGTAGGTTAGGTTAAGGGGTTCATGAGTGAAAGGATATAAAGGCTCAAACATTATCACTTATAGGGTTCCGAAAGACCCATGATCGCCGTTGACAATTTAACTTCCATTCCCTTTTTTCTTATTTCCTTCCTACTCTTTTTATTTTTCTGGACCGTTCTCTCTCTTTTGATTAAGATTTTTCATCAAGAAATTTATTTTTAAGTCGACTTTTAGATATGCCAACTTTTTCAATTCTTCGTTTGAAGACCACCACAAACAAACTTTTTTGTTTTTAACTCATTGCTCTTCTAGACGATTCTTTACATCAAAAATCTCGCTTCCATGCTTCCTCTTAGAAATGTCGTTGATACCGTATCCTTTTGGAAATTAATATCTTCATCCATTTAGTTTTCATTCAAGGTTTTTGCCTTAACCCAATGTGGCCAATGTTCATTAGGTCAATATTTTAAGAAAATATAACCAGCTCGAGTGGGCTTTGCAAAGGAATGTTTTTTGACTATATGGTAGCAGAAATGAGGGCCTCACATCCTTTCAAATTGAATTGCTTAGTTCATAAAGTCTTGATACAAAATTTAGACAATATTCCTAGAGATGGTGTGTTTCTGCTGGTAAACCCCTATATCTTCTATCAAATCAACTACTTTGTGTTTACCCTAGTGTGGGGGATAGTTATTGGTTTGAAAATATCTGAATAGAAATCACTTACGGCTTTAGTGGGCTGAGCAAAGTGTAGTGTTTATTTCTTTTTGGATAAATGGAATACTAGTTTCTCATTTTTCTTAGGACTTGGCTGGCCATCGCTTAGCCAGTATATCATTTAAGTGTTGCCTTTTTAATAAGCTCCGCACTTCTTTGTTGAGTCTGTCTTTTTCCTCTATCTTACTCTCTCTTTTTCTCTCGAAGGTTTTAACCCTCATTGAATGGATTGCTCATGCTATTCCATCCTTCAAGTTGAGTCATTACAAAATGGAAAAGAATCCCTAACAACAATAATCATTCACATGAGTATGAGATAATAGAGATAAATTAAAAACTACATTTTTTTCATTTCAAATTATGATTGCATGGCATGCAATGTTTATTTAAAGAAGATATGTAAGAAATAGAAATATAGAAAGAAAATGGACGAATTTTGTAGAAATCTCTCTTTTCTCATGAGTCTTTTGGTAGGAACAGGATTTTGGGACTATGCCAACCTCTTTGGTGCTCCATTCACCAAGTATATCACCAGATAATGGAAGGCAAATTGACAGATCTTTTACGGCATTTGGCATGAGCTTGGAAGTTAGAGAATTCTATTGTAGCAATGTACAGGTCTAACAGAACTTTGCAAACGGTGGCGACTCCAAATCTTTGAATTGTACTTAATGATAGGTGGCCTAACTTATCTTAACAAAATTAAGTAGCAAAAATGAAGTACTTACAGACGTGCATCTTACGACACATTTTATACATTTTTTTAACTGTATAAACTATTAAAAATAGTATTTTTATAATTTTTAACATTAAAAATATGATTTTTAACACTTTATACAATAGATAAAATATATGTAAAATGTTGTGTAAAAATACATGAGCAAAACCCTGATTAAATTATGCCCAAAAGCGGTGCAAAGAGTGAAGAAAAGATGACTTCAAACTTTCAAAATGGATCACTTTTAATTATACCCCCCAAGTTCCGGCGGCGGCTTTGCATTGGGGTCGGAGCCATAGTGTATAAGACAAAGAGTAGGGTTTTAAATAACTTTAACGTGGGGTTTTGACTTTTCTTTCAAAAAAGAGGACCACACTCCTTCCACTTTGTCATTGTCTATTATATATATATATATATATATGTATACATATATATATATACTTTTTAAAATTTTTTTTTATTCTTATAAAATTTTTATATAAAAGAAACTCTATCAAAATGTGACAATCCTGTTTCAAAACCCAATATTGTTACACAATAGAATTTTTGTAAAAAAATTTCATATCAAATAATACATTTGTTTGTGAAATTTTCATATTAAATCAAAACACCATCATTTTATCTCGTAATTAAAAAACAAAGCTACTCTTACAGCTAATCATATACAAAATCACTATTAATGTTTTAAAATTTTAAAAATATTAGTCTAATGGTGGATATTTTAATTTGAAATAAAAAAAATCACAAATAATTACATTATTTTATATAAAAATTGTATTTGTATAAAATTACCTTCTTTTTTTTTTTTTTTAAACTTTGTTATAGCTAATTGTTGGCTCGGCTCAGTTCTATCTTGTATAATGGTATATGGTTCCACTGGGCATGGAGCAATCCAAAAGTACACCGAAAAGAATTTGTACAACAGAAAAGTTATTAAAAAACTTGATCATTTTAGTATTCTCACTTTTTATCTATAAACACCATGCTAAATTTTATTAAAAATCAAGTTTTATATGCATATTTTTGGCAAGAAATACATCATTATAATCTTTGAGACTGAGGATGGGTTGATGGGGTTCGACTCAAACTAGTAAGACAAATTAGTCTTAGTTATTTAATGTTACCTTAAGCTTTATGCCTGTGTGTAGATTAAGAATTTGGTGATAGAAAAAGAAAAAAAATTAGAAAAAAAAGAACAAAAATATCTCTTTTATCCACATTTATTTTATTTTATTTTTAATAAATTCAGGTTCAAGCACAGCATAAGTTAAAAATAATATTTTTTTTTTCTTCCTTGGTATTTGTTCTAGGGTTCACACAGGCGTGAAAGAATAGCTTCAAATTGAACTCCTTTTCCAAGGAAAAGAATCGAAGGATAATATATTTTCTTTTTTTATTGTATTTCTTTTTCAAAGAATTCAAAATGATTATAAAAATCCAGCCATACAACTGATGTATTACTCCATTAATTCTTTAACACATGGCAGAGGAATAGACTTTAATTAAGAAATAATAGGCCTTCTTTCATTTTCACTTGCCATAGAAGAACAAGAATGTCAATGCAGTTTTCAAACGTTGAAGCAATTTCAATGAAGAAATTATCCTAATCAATGGGTCAATTGACAACCCAGTCATGGCATTTTTATTTGACTAGACCCAGGCACCATGAATACTATAATTATTTTACTACTAAGTGGTTGGTTTAGTAGTAAGAACTCAAATTTTATCCATAGCTGCTTGGCGGAACTAAATATATTTTTTAGCGTCTATAACACGTGGTGAGACTTGAGTTTCGGACCCGACGTAGGTGCGGTGGAATTTCATGCAGATCTGTGGTGCTGAGGGACCATATTCTCTAACGAATATGTAGAGTAGTTTATTTACATATCTATTTTTAGTACCAACAAAAAAAAAATACTATAATTATTTTAAAGTTTGTCTAGATGGAGGGATCTTGATTAATTAAATGCTATTAGAAGAAAATGTTGGCATTGCCTTACCAATTTTGTAATATCTCGAACCTCTATTATCTGAATTAATATGAATTTTTTAAAATTCTATATTATTCTAATGTGCATTTGGATCAAGATTACTAATGGTAATGTATGTTGTAATATATGTTCCTAATGTGAGACGCATTGGATTAATTTTAATGTATATCTCCTAATTACACACACTTATAATTCACACACACACACACACATAATTCATACACACACACACACACACACACACACACACGCCTGCATTAGAAGAAGAATAATAAGAAGAAGAAGAAGAGGAAGTTGAAGAGCTTAACACAAGTTTGGAAGCCATTGTTCTAGCTTGGAAAGCTTGATAGAAAAAGGTATGAACTCCAAACATTGTATATGTCTGTGTGTATATGTGTTATAGTTGTGTTGGGTGACTCTTTTGAGTCCCAATTAGTTGAATTTTGAGAGTTTGTAAACTTTCATAGATGGATTGGAAGTTGAGGTTGAAAACTCCCAAATTTGTGCATGTTAGATTTGGATATTCAAATCCTAGATCCCTTTGATTTACTTGTTGGTTTAACTTCATTTTGAAATATTGTAGTATTTTTGGGTCACTCTTTGAATCCTAGAAGCATTGGTAGAGTTTGTGGTGGTTTGGATTTGAAAATCTAGGGCTTAGAGAACTCATTTTCGAATCAAAATATTTAGAGTTTGGGGGTGGCCACGGGTCGTCCAGATGGGTTGCAGATAGCTCCAATATTATTTAGTAAAACGGACATAACTTGCATTAGAAAACTAATATTAATGCACTGTTTGAAGCGATAGAAAGTAGACTCATAGACATTTCTACTTATATAAATTTTATACTTTAATTTCTTATAGATTGATAGATATTGATTTTAAAGTTAACACAAAATTTCTATTAGCAATATTGTTTTTCAGAATTTTAGTCCATTTTTTATGGAACATAACTTCTTCATTCGAAAATGTATTTTCGACCCATGACTTATCAAATTAAAGGTCTTTAAGTCTATTTTCAAATGAAATTAACCTATAATATAGGCTCATTGGTCTGATGTTAATAAGACGCAATGAAGGAATCGGTGTTCAGGAGTTCATGTTTTAAACCTTAACTTTTATGTTCTTGCATTGCATCGGAGTCTTGTATTTGATACTTATGTGTACTCTATGTATAAAAATACCCTTATTTAGTACCAATTCTCAAGGATAGAGGTAATTAACAATATGCCATAAGTAAAACCTTATTACTTTTTAAATTTTTTAAGTTCAACTACATATTATATAATGTTTTCCATATGTTTTCAATGCATCAATGTTTATGTTCAAATATAAATATCATTTCTTGACCTGTATAAAAGCTATATTTATGTTATGAATCGAAACTCATAGATTACAATGTTTGAATGAAAGAGATGCAAAGTTTTCAATGTATGATGCCAACTCGAGGCCTTTTTGTGGCAAGATCTTAAACTCGCTTGATAGTCCTACGATAAGGGACGTGAAATAAATTATCGACATATTGGGAGACGTCTCTTGGCCTCAAGAGCCTTTGCGTGACCTTAGAGGGTTATTATAGAGCTTAACTCACCTGTCGAGTTGTAGCACACTATACTTTTAGAACAAGAACCAAGATATATTCAAATATTTATTACAAGTTATGTTATACTTTATTACAAACAAAGATATATCGCATCTCTCTTTTACGATACTATGTTTTGAAACTATAGAATGTTTAAATATGATGCTCATGCTACCTATGATTTCAAGTTTATATTTTTACGTTTTCAAGTTCATGCTCTATATGCATAAATGTTTATCTATATCAGTACGCTAGATATAAATGTTAGCCCATGGTATTTCATACTCATGCATCATTGTTATTCATTAAGCATTAGCTTATGTTTTCTCAAATGTTTTCAGGTAGCCAATTGAGAAGGCCCTAGAAGGAGGCCATATGTTATGTTATGTCTATTTGGGTTAGACCCTAATGCTTTATAATGTTATAAATGATATAACCGTGACGGCCTCAAACAGACCCATATATCTGTTTATGTTATGGATTAGGCATAGTTCTGCCATATATGACACAAGTTATATTTTAAACTATAAAAATCATATTTCTACAATTAAGTATCATTTTAAATTATTATACATAGGTGTTCAACTAATTTATATAATACGACCTTAAATAACTTTGCTACTGATTGATCATACACCCTAAATCAGCTTAGGCTGGGTTTCAATACGTGACAAATATTTCTCTTGTTGACATTGTCTTTCTTGCTTTTAGTGTGGATAGGCTAATCGAAGAATGCCAAATCAAAATTTGATGAATAAATGAATTAAATGGACATGATGAAATCATAAAAGGCATGTACATACACAAACACACACATATATATATATATATAACCTAAAAGTCTGCACAGGATTGAATTATGCTTCAAAGTAAGAAGAGCTGGGAAGTTTAAATATAATAGATAATTTTACATAATAAAAAAAATTTATGCTAAATTTATCTTCAAATTGATGTAATTGAATGAAAATTATGCCTTTTAAAATAAAAAGACTAATTATGATGACTTTTAATTACGAAAATATTACCGTCAATATTTTGATAGAATTAGTTATACAAGGTTTTTGAAAAAAATAGCAATGATTCACAAATAATTATTACGCATTGCAAATTTAACAATCTTTTTGCATATTGAGTCAATTGAAGTTACCAAGATATAGCAACGTGGCTTGAGCAACCAAATTGTGTTCATAGTGAGTAAAGTGCCCGAATACGTATAATCAGAATCATGCGTAAATTTCACCTACCTCCCTTAATATTGCAGAAATAACACCAACCCTCTAAAGGTTTTGACAATCGCCAAATCTCGGAGAAGCTAGGCCTTTTTTTTGGGTCTAATGGTGAGAGGTTATATAACAGGGAGGGACAAGAAAACAAGGAGATTGAAAACAACTGACAAGATCGTTTTATTGGGTAATGGAGATATTTTTTTGAGTATTGCTAGGTACATTTTACTGATTACTCTTATAACTACTATTACTGAGTTGGTATGCGCTGATAGACAGACCAATTCTTACTGTGTGTGTGTGTGTGTGTGTGTGTGTGTGTGTGTGTGTGTGCATATTAACGTGTGCCAACTCAACAAAATATGATTGGATAAGTGATCGATAAGAGTTCCCTAGCATTATTGTATTTTTTTTGGATACATAGGAAATAAGTAATGGAGATATACCCTCGTACCAAATGAAGGTGCCATTAGAAATTAAATTTTCCGTGCCACACCGAGAGACTTTACCAATAAAATTAGCTTACACTTTCCAAAGCTATATATGACTTGAAATTGAAGACCTTTAATTAACTGAAGATTTTTGTAAGTTTTTTGAGATGATCGTACCTTTATTTTGATATATGAGCCATGTAGATTCGTTTATAAATAAAATGAACTCCAAATCTTCATTAATACCTAGGATAGTTATACTAATGCACATTGTGTTGAGAGAAGAATTGTTCATATAGTTCATATATTAATTTTAAATGAACGTACAATTGTTTCAGTATATGTATCATGTAAGTTTGTTAATAAATTTAATTAACTCTAAATCTTGATTAATAGGAATAATAGATATGTACATTATGTTGCAAGAATATAAGTTTATGTATTTTATTGGCAATTAATTATATGAGCTCAATTTGAGTCCTTTTCCGTAAAACTTTGATAAATATATCAATAGTACAGGTCAAATACACAAAGAGAATGTAATATTTTTTTTCTCCCTGTTGAATTCAAGGCCATTCTGTCAATAATGGTGCCAACTCTTTCAATTGTTGGTACATATTATTATAGTTGCCTTGAAAATTCAAGGTTTGAATAATTTGGAGATATTTCTTTTGATTTTTTTCAGTTAGCAAGCAAATTAAAAATTAGGCAAGAAAAGAAAGAATTAATCTCAGAAACGGTGGTGCAGTGAAGAACCCACAAGAACTTTGGACCTGTGATATATTTTGAGAAGCAAAACAAATTTAGAAGCCAAAAAGGGCAATGAAATTGATCTTCCATTTCATGGTAGGAATCACATTGAGATGTTATTTTTATTTTCACACTAGATTATGTGTCGACCGGTTCAATCTGAGCCAGTCTTTTTAAGTCAATCAATGACCTACAATACCTTTAATTTTTATAAAATCTCATATAATTTGTTTTCTTATTAAATAGTGATTAAGCTGGGTTCAAGAACATTATGGAATTCAAAAAATCATTAGGTAAAATTGTACAAATCCTTCCAAGTACAATTTTTCATTTTAATTTTTGTTAACTTATCTATTTAGTTTATTTAACTTAGTAATATTTTTACATAAACATACATGTAATGCATGAAAATATAATTTAAATAGAGATAACAATAGCGCGGGATTAATAAAAGGCAACTTTTTTAATTTCTTGTTTATGGGAGAGGTGTATCACCTCAACCCCGAGTTACATCGGGGCGCCGCAATGTGTGAAATTGCACTAAGCAGGCGGGTCCCGATTGGACTTTTTAAGTGCTAAATGTTTAACAATTTTTAATATTAAACGAAGCATAATAATCATGAATGATGGGTTGCATGTAATCTAATTTTATAAAATGGTGAAATATATATAGTAAATAGAGCTCAATAGTTGACAAATAACTGTTAAAATGTTAAATTTAAAATATATAATTTTAAAAGAATTCTAATCGGGTTGAGTTCGGGTGGGTTAAGGAAATTCCATTTCAGTCTTAAAACTATTACATTTTTATCTTGTCTCTAGCCCCATTTAAAATATTTGATCCTACCCTATGAAGAGTGGATTTGGGATTGGGTCCCGAACATTGCGGGGCAAATTGGCATTCTCTATAGCACCAAAAAACAATTGGCATCTCTATACGTAAACATATTTTGTTGTATAGAAGAAAATGTTGTCAAAATAAAATTAACGAAGAGAATGTTGCTATACATGAAAATTTATGAAAATAAGGTGGACTTGTTGCTATATATCTGAAAATGATTTTGATAGGGAGTTGTTTATCTAATGCTACTATAGTCCTTATAAAGAAGCACTGAATTCCACAAAATAGTCAAGTTTTTCAATTCCACCATAGGAATGGAATTTAAGAGAGTTGTTTATGTAATGCTACTATAGTCCTTAAAAAGAAAAGCACTGAATTCCACAAAATAGTCAAGTTTTTCAATTCCACCATAGGAATGGAATTTAAGAGAGTTGCTTATGTAATGCTACTATAGTCCTTAAAAAGAAAAGCACTGAATTCCACAAAATAGTCAAGTTTTTCAATTCTACCATGAGAATGGAATTTAGGAATTCGTCCAACTTGACTCAGCATGTATTATCCAACCCAGGGGTTACTTTCAAATTACCCCTATAATTTTTCAACAGCCATGACCTAATTTTTGCTGGGCCCTAATGCAGTAGACTTTCATTGAATTAATTATTATATTTTCTTTTTTTTAGTACCAAAATCAGCTAAAAAAATATCCAACAGTAATGTCATGTCAATATGATATCACAAGCTAATTAAATAATGTCAAATGTATATGTCTTTATCCAATCATCTAAAACTAACGAGTGATTTTTTTCAGCTACTCCACTTACTAACGATGTGATATAATGATTAAGATTTCAACATGTTAATTTAGCATGATTAAAATTGGTTTGTAATACTGTATAACTAAAATAACATGACATCATCGTTGTATTGAATATTTTCAACAAGGTGAAGTGGCACAACTGTTGTAATATTTTCTCTCATCTAATAGGTCTGACAGCCAAAAGACCAAACTTAAATATATCCTAAGCTGATCCATGAAGAAGCCAAATTAAAATATCACATTTTGAAATAAAAGATTAACTATGGTAAGATATGTAATGTGGAAGCTAGATGATTTTATAAATAATCCTAAAGTCGATTTCCAATTAAACAAAGTCAAAAACAACCAACGAAAAATCTCCTTCTTCTATAGTTTAGACAATTAATTATTCATATCATTGAAATAATTAAAGTAAGAATGGAGGTTGTATTTTCATTACAATATAGGACTACAAAAAGGAAGTTTATTAATTACAATGACTTTTTTTTTTTCTTGAGATTTACTTTCATTTGCCTATAATAGATTGGTTGGCTTTTCTACTCAAATGAGATCCAATCATCTAGTGGCAAGTTCGAATTTTGGGATTTGTTAGCAATTCATTTGGAATGGAAGAATCTAAGGGCAGGTTTGATAATAATTAAAATTAAATACTAAAAATATTTAATATCTAATTTTTAGCTCTAAGTATTAATTTTTAAATTTTGCAATTTCGACATATATTGTCAGTTAAGATTGAAAATCAAAATTTATCTTTTTAACAAAATGTATTTAACATCTAGATAGACTTGGAATTAAGCCCTATGTTATGTCGATTTTTAGATTTAAGCGATGAGTAATTTACATTATCAAATGCACTTAATTGTAAAATTACAACTCGAGTCTAATTTCAAGTACTTAGTTGTGCTATCAAATAAACCCAAAACGGAATTTTGAGTAAGAAAAGCTACGCATTTAGTCGGAAAAAGAAAAAAAAAGAATAATAAGATTTTTTGTGTCGTCATTTTATAGCTCTTCTACATAATTTGAGAATATTAGAAAAAAAGAAGAAACTTGTTCATAATTAAGTATGTAACAACATTATACAAATAAATAAAAATTAATCAACTGGACACCATAACTTTAACTTCAGGTCTGAGCACACATCACAAAAAGGGCTATGTCCCATAGAAACTTTTTGTATTTTTTTTTCTTATAAATTTTTTTTGGGTGTGATTTTCTTGTAACTTTTAATTTTTTTACGAAAGTAAAGATATTTTATTAAGGATAATGACACTGTAAAACCTATATTATATGAAATTTCACTACTTATATTTTAAATATAACAATTAAACCCCACCAAAGTTATGTCAACATCTGTTATCCACTAATAAACAACTTTAGAAAAGAAACCAACTTCGCGTATCCTGAAGTAAATTAATGTTTTAGAACTTTGCTTTCGTTTTCTTTTGGCAAGAAGATAATTTTACTCTCTCTCTCTCTCTCTCTCTCTCTCTCTCTCTCGCAAAACGCAGTGTGTACGAAACGAAACCACCCACCATCACTATTTGAAAACTTTCTTCAAAGCTATATATATTAATATATTTTAAGGGGTGTGAATATTTTTAATTATTAAAAAATTGTTCATTCTTAAAAATATATTGGACTTTCCATCGTCTAGGAGTAAGTTAAAAAATTTTCACTTTTTTTTTTTTAAATTTCAAATCTAATTCATTCAAACTTTTGAAAAACATGTGGGTTACTAATTTTTAAGAAATTAAAAAAAAAGTGATTTTGTAAAGAAAAAATGTAGAAAGACAATTAATTTGGGATAACGATAGTAGAAATTATATTTACTAATATCGTCCTTTATTTATAATATGCATATTTATTATTCATAATCAAACAATGACTTGCTGAGTTAGTTTTCAACACTGTTTTACGGCATGGATGGTGTATTATATGGAGGATGGGCTAGAGTTACGAGTTAAAATGCATACGGTTTCCACATTTACCCTTAAAAGTTAATAAAGAAACAAAATATTGCACCATACGTAGTAATTTTTATAAGACACTCTTAATATCGAATAAAACTAAAAGTAATAATTTTTAGACATAAAATATATCTCGTCTCCATTTGTATGAGCATGATCACCGCTTATGTGACTCTTACAATATGAAAAAGTAGGATGTGTTCAAAAAATCGACCTGTCCGTTCAACCTGAACGGCCCTATACAAAATTGATCCAAACTAATCACTTTATGGATAGATAACGGATGAATTTCAACCAAATTGACTATATTCGTTTCGAGTGATGAGCCTTTATTTTTTCAACTTGAACCGATCAACCCGATTTTTTTACATTAAAATTTGATATGTTTACCAAATCCGAATCAATCCGAACTAACTCGATCACTCTATGAGTCGAGTGCGATTCTAAAATTATTCAATCCGATGCAAGCAGTTCGAGTGACGGGTGACTCGTCAACTCGACCCAACCAACCCATGAACACCTCTATGTGCAAGTGATATTTTTGGGAGAAATTAAATTTATAATACCTCTAAGATAACATTAAATTAGTTGGTGGTTGTGGATAATTATGAAAATTAAAAATTATGTCATAACGTGAAAATTATGAGCTTGAGAGAATACTTGAAAATCCTGTAACAAAAAATAAAAAGAAAAAACATATGTAAGTAATAATGCTATATTAATAAAAAATTTAGAAAACAATATAATTAAATTATTTTATTTTATTTTATTTTAAAACAAAACGTTGGTATTCAACCACTTAGATTTCCAAACATACCATCATTGTAATACGATTTTGTGTACATATTTGATTATTTCCTCAAAGAATATCATTTTACTTTCTATTAATACAAAGGTTATATATTTCCTTCTCGTCTACTCATCTCTCTTCAAAAAATTTCATCGCTACTGCCACCTTCCCACTTATCTCTCTCTCTCTCTCTCTCTAATTTGCAGGATGCCGCAGGTTGATCTTGAAACACTCGTTTCAGTCTGCGCCGGCGGCGGGGATCGTAAGATCGCCTGCGAGACGCTGGCGAACGGCGGCGAACAACCGCCGGAGGAAGATGAGCCAGATCTCCCGCCGGATTTCCCGCCGGAATCATTCTGGCTGTCCAAGGACGCTGAATACGACTGGTTCGACCGCAACGCGTTCTACGAGCGCAAGGAATCGACGAAAGGGAACTCGAATTCGAATAATTTGAATCCGAGTGTGAATCCGACTTCGACCTCGTCGTCGCAGAGGTTTGTGATGAATCTGAAGTCTAAAGCGTCAATTATTGGCCTGCCGAAGACGCAGAAGACGAATTATATCGATACGACAAAACGGAGGAACTGTAAGCCGGAGAACATCCGGCTGTTCCCGAAGCGGTCCGAACCGGTTGGGAAATCGGCTTCCGTAACGGAGCCATCGTCGCCGAAGGTCTCGTGTATGGGGAGGGTAAGGTCCAAGAGAGGCCGCCGGAGACGGTCAGAATCGGTGACATCCGGGGCTAGGCCGGCCGAGAAGGCTGGAAGAGGTGGATGCCGTAGTTCCGGGATCTACGGGCGTTTTATTGCTATATTCCGGTCCGATCGGAGGTCAAAACCCGCCGTTAAAACCAACGAACCGCCGCTGCAAGTGGAATCGCCGCCAAGGAGGAGCGTGACTGTCAAACCCCGTGACTTTCCTGCCAGCTCTGAACCGGAAGCGGGGGAGGCGCCCGGTTTGGGAGGAATGAAGCACTTCGCTTCCGGCCGGAGATCGGCATCATGGGTTGCGGATGACGTGGAGCAGATGCCTGGGCCCACCGGAAGAAATTGATTGCGGTCGTGACGGGATGGCGCGCTTTTGGTCAAGTGGGGGTTGTTGGAAAGGTTTGTTGATCCGACGTGCCACATTGTATTACTGCTTCCTCGTCCAGTTAAAAGGTAAAATCAACGGTTTATACACTTTGTTTTTGGGCTTTTTTTCTTCCTCCTGATTTCATGCTTTATTTATTAAAAGACTTTTTAATTGATAAGTTACTGTAAATACAAAATTTGAAGAGAATAGATGTAAATTCTTGTCATTAATGGAATAATATATATATACATATGTATGTATATAAAACAATTGACGGGTATGTTATAGGGCACAAGCAAGTAAAAAGGGCAGATACAGGAAGAGATGAGGACCAGTTAAGTTGTTTTATAACAATGACTTTGCTTTGTATAGACGAATGCTCTTGTCTTGAATACAAAACTTTAGATTGATTCCATTTGCAAGCAAGCAAGCAATTCCCACTTATTTTTAATTTCATTATTTATGTTTTTTTTTATTGTCAAACACGGTTTTTTTTCTTTTTCTTTTTTTTTTTTCAGTGTCAAACACGTCTTCCAGTGACCGAGTCATGAAATTTCAAGTCTGGTAGTTGGATCATGGGCAATCTTTTAATACTGTTATTAAATAATTGTGCTTTAATGAATAATGAGCAGATTTTTGCATTAACTTGTGCCCCGTTTTTCTTATTAATTATATAGATATATAGATATATACACCTATATATACATGCATTTTTTTTTTTTTTTCTGTTTTGTCTATAGTAGCATCCACCATTGACTCTTGAGGTGGTTGGATGCTATAGAATCTTGACAAAGATTGGTGCCTTTTGCTAACCAACGAAAATGACTTCCTCACCTGCTCAGCGGCGCCGAATGATGTGTCTAGAAATTTATTAAGGGGAAAGCAAGACCACAAAAAAAAAAAAGAATTAAAAAAAAAAAATAAATAAAATAAAATTTTTTGTTCTCTTTTTATTTATTTATTTATTTATTTTTCATCACTAAATTTTTAATTTGAACAAAACATGGATGGAAACAAGCTTTCACTTCAGTTTATTTTAATTTATTTTTTCAGTTGGCAAGACATAATATCAACGTCAACATCAATTAGTGACAAATAAAAGAATCTGTGTTGGACAATCATTCACATTCAATTAATTTCTTATTTACAGAAGAGTAATGCTATATAATTAAAAAATTGTAATTGAATGAGAGTCAATTTTAATATTTAAGTAGTTAAGTGACATCTAGTTAGTTACTCTAATATCTTAGTCGTTGAGTACAATTTCCTAGTGGATTTATCTTGAAGTTTGAGTGATTGTTTGGTTTATCAAAGTTGTGATTGTTGAACTTTCTTAGATATATACTAAAAATAAAATAAAAAATTATAGTCATTCATTTTAAAACAAAACAATTATAACTTTTAATTACTAAAATTTTATGAGTGTAGTCATATCATTTTGCATTTTTCTTATGTCTTCATACAACTTTAACTACGTCAAAATATTATTAATTAATAAAAATTATTAAGTTAAAAGATATTAATTATAAACGGGTTAACTCTTACCCCTATCTAATTTCTATTGTTGAAAATTTTATGAAGTCATGAAAGCCTGAAAGGTGTGGTAGAAATAACATTTCTCCCACCATATTAAATGTAATCCGAAAGGCCATTTTGAATCAATTAACTTGGCACAAAACCCAATTAGAGAATAAGTCTAGTTTGTTCAAGAAGTGCATGAGCAAGTTCCATCAACACTTGGCTCAAAAAAGCTCTTCATCATGCCAAGATTTTAGCGAAAATTATATGCTAATTGAGTTTGGATTGATCATTCACGGCATAAAACTTAGCCAAACTTCAAAATCTTCAATCGAAGCATAAAAACAACCCACTATTTGAGTCTAGCTTCGTTCGTTTATAAACCGGGATTTAAAGGTAACCAATGGAAACATTTTTCAGTAATTGAAATATCTAATAACCGACCAAATTTATTCAAAACAGCACAGACAATACAATCAGAAGCACAAAGACTTCCAGAGGAGAATTTATTTAGGCTGTTATTACAGCTTCATGTGCTATATGTAGCCTTCGGGTGAATTACATTAGAATCTGGCCATTGTTTAACTGAAAGCAAACAAACGAACAAAAAAAAAATTCTTTCTTGTTCATTACTGCTTGTAGATCTTGGTTAAGTTCTTGACATGAAGCGATTGCAATTCTAGTTAAGCAAGCTCATCGAACAGCTCAACCCGCCGCGTGTTCAAGGGTTGCACAGGCCTCGAGTTGCTCTTCAATCCGGATAGCAATGGAGCTTTCAGAGCCTCTACTTGTGCTTTAGATATTGATCTCACCTGCATTTTTTATAACCCGCTATCAATATATCTCTCTATATCTATATACGTAAGCTCTCACAAGTTTTGTGCACTGAGTAAGACCTTTTTTTTTTTAATGTATTACTCGTACCTTGGGAAAGACGTTCCAGATGACATTCTCGGAGCATGGGGGAGTGGTGAGAGAACCGATGTATCTATAATATTTGCGCGTGTTTCGCCTCAACTTCCAGGCATCGAAGGGGCCAATTTCGATGTGAGCTTCTTCATCACTTCCGCACTCGTCTTTAGCTAGCTCAGCTAGGTTACTTTGGATCTGCAATTATAATAACACTTCGATTAATTTGAAAAACCGTGCGAGAACTTCAAGAATGATCAAATGCAATGTATTGTAATACTCTACCTTGCTAAGAATAGGATCAGCATCACCAATTTTGTAAAGGATGCCTATGACTGAGATGCTGCCATCACTAGCCTTGTGGACTAGATGAAGCTCTGCATCGTATCTGTAGTTATCAAAATTACCCATAAGTTTTTATGTAATGTTATTTTTTGAGTGAGAGAGAGAGAGAGAGCATACGAGACACCGTCGATTTTATGCTCAGAGGGAGTATGCCAGTGCAATTGCTTCAAGGTGTAGTTTTTGCCATCTAGATTCAACACTCCAGCTCCGGCATCTCCAAATTCCATCTACAAATCAAGAAGATTTCTTCATTTAGCATAAAATCATTGTGGAAGAACATGTCACACGTGCCATGCACATAATGCAAAATCATATGAATTATTTCTAGTCTTTTTTCTTCTTTTTATACTGAAAATGTCCAGTCCTTCAACCGCTACTCGCTCGAGAATTGCATGAATGATGACTAGTCGGCCGCAAGGCGTGGTGATGTTGCAATGCCTCACAATGGTGGAGGATCAACCTTAGGCTTTTCTTGAAATGACTCTTCCAAAACTTGACCAAGCTAGGATGACTATGAGTAAATTAAGTAGATGGAAAGCCAAGAATGTCATACCCCAACAGTGTAGCCATGGTTGACCAATGTAGCTTTTACAGTTTGATACTCTCTTTTTAAGGGCTTCAACTTTTTATTTAGGGCAGCTTTGCCTGTCACAATGTCTACAGGAGACTGCGATTTTCCGGTGGAGCAAGTCGCAAAATTAGGGTTCAAGCTTCCCCAGTTCTCGGGTCCGGTGCTGCCGGAGTAGCTGAACTCAACACTTGCTTCAAGTTCTGGGAAAAAAATTGAACAAGAAAAGTATCATTAGCTACAAGTAACAAAACTTAATAATTACAGATTTTTTTTTTTACTTGTATATGATTTTCGTTTTTCAAACTAAAATAAGGGTTGAAATTTGTGCTGGCTTTGAAATTAAACGGTTGGGACTTTGGAGGACATGAGGAGCAATACTTACTTTTGAGCTTAAAAGCTTAGTTTGGTTCTCAAAATTGATGTATAAAGGGGAGTAAAAAAATAAAATGAAATAACTAAAATGGGAAAATTTTCACAATTAGACAAACTCAATAGAAAGACAGTTAAAAAAACCCAACAAATTAATCAGAATTAGTCACAATTTCTTCTCTAGTTTTTCTCATATCTTGCAGTCTTCCTCTGTTTTCGAGGGCAATCAAACAACTGAACACCTTCCTCTCTTTTAGAATTTTGACCCTCCAATATACCCACAAAAAAAAAAAAAACTTTTCTTTTCACATATTTTCGTAATTATCACAAGTATGTGGTTATACGAGTCAAAAGAAAAAAGGAGGCAGGATTTGCATTCACCAATGGCAGAAATAAAGCCTGAGGATGTATTGTACATTATTTTTAAAACCTTTTTATTTTTCAAAAGAACTATAAAAATAAAACAACTTTAAAAGTATAAAACTGTTCTTTTGAAACAAGAATATGTATATATGCATATGTACTATACATGTCGATAAGAAATGGGTATATAGGGTAGGTACGCGTGTGTGTGTGTGAGAGAGAGAGAGAGAGAGAGAGAATACCCTCTGGGTCTAGGTTTAAGGTTGCATGTGCATGGGTGTTGATAAGCAACAATGCAGTTGCTAACACGAAGAAGGGGACTCGGGCAGCCATGGCGCATTGAAGGTGCAAATCCTGATTTTCTGTGTCTTTCTTCTCAAACAAACAAACAAGTATATAGGGTTTTATGGATAAGATTTCTGTGCTGGAATCCAACTGTATATCGTAGAATGTGGATGAATATGTGGCTCCTCTTTACCATACAATGCCTTCTCCCCTATATTTAGAGAGGAGAGTCTCTCCCAAACTTAGCAGCGTTTCCTCGAAACTTTTGGATCACCTTCAACTTCATATATGTGCTGTATCTCTATATATATGCACTGGTTTTGACCAGCCATTTATCTTAATTTGCATATGGTTTTCTCGGTGTGACCAATTTTCAATTTTTTTGGTTAAACTGTTATGTCAACTTCTGTCAATGATAGTTACTAAATTTGACCTCTTGCAGTCCTCGTATGGCCTAATTGGTATCATTTATTTTCTTATATAGAACCACAAACTCATTTATTTTTAATGAAGTATCCTTCCATATTAGGGGTTAAAATCTTCTTTCAATTCTATTGATGGAGGAGTTGACAAATCAATTATATATATATATATATATATATAAGTTGTATTTGTTCTATATTTTGCCTCTTTCCTATGTAACACTCTAAATACTCTGATATTTTTAATATATCATGTCACAGGAGTAATTGTTAGATAACTATTAATTTGTTTCTACTCACTCTATTAGTGTTGTAATCTAATATAGTTTCCTATTTAAGGATAAAGTTATATCTAATTAAGTCTCTACAATATATCTCAAGAAATATAATAAATATATAGTACTATTCAATCAAGTCTCAATTTGTTTTATAATTCAATAAGGTTTTTATTTTAAATACAAAGTCTTATCTATAAGTTTTTACATTTTATCTCATAAAATATAATATGTAACATGATTTCAAGAATAGAATCGTATCTAATTAAATTTCTATAGATTATTACAATTTATACTATAGTCCAATAAAGTTTTCTACTTAAATACAAAGTCCTATCTATAAGTTTTTACACTTTATTTGATAAAATATAATACGTAACATGATTTCAGAAACAAAATCGTATTTAATTAAATTTCTATAAATTATTAAAATTCATACTATAGTCCAATAAAGTTTTCTACTTGAATAGAAAATCCTATCTCATACAAAAAAAAAAAAAAAATAACCAAGTCATATCCACTTAAGTTTCTATACATTATCTCATGAAATATAATATTTAATACAATTTTAGATATAAATTTCTATCTAATTAAATCTCTATAAATTATAACATTGAATACAATAGGTAAAATATTCATAACATTTTCTCAAATTTAATTTTTTTTATGATGCATATCGAAAAATTTATATATTACAAAAAAAAGATTGCAATAAGAGCATAACTAGGTAAGTTTGGAGATTAAATTATTTTATTTATAGTTATTTATTTTTCTTGACTAAATTTTTAACAAATATGTGTATATCCTTTTTCTTTTATATGCGCATTGCACGGGTACACTACTAGTTATAATGAAAAGGGTAAATAATTATTTTGTCCTTTCAATTTTGTTTCAGATTTCAATGTCATCATTGAATTTTAATTTCTTCTATTTTGATCCTCCAACTTTTAAAAGCAAGTTAATGTGATTCTTCATTTTGAAATAAGTTAGAAAAATTAAAAATTAATTATACTTTGACCTTATCAACTATGATTTAATTTTACTTTATACTCTAAACTAAAAGCCGTTACATTTTACTCCTAAATTATGAGAATTTGAGTTCATATTATTGACCAAAAAATAAAATAAAATAGAACACTTCTAGCATTTTTGATTGGATACAATATAAAGTCCTGATCAACAAATGCGAAATTTCAAAGATCTTCTTCATATTATCAGGCTAATAATTAGTGGTCTATAAAAATAAGATTTTATGGATTATTCTGGCCATTTTTTTTTTAGGTATTTTGAGATAATTTATAACATTTCACAGCCATGAAATTATTTTTTCTCTTTGTTTTAAAGATTAGTATAAAACTTTAAGCAAATAAATTTCTAATTTTAAATTTTATGATGGTAAAAATGTAACTATTTTTAGTTGAAAGAGGTAAAATAATGTTAAGTTATAGTTGAAGGCAAAAATTTAGTTAATATTTAATTTCCTTACTTATCTTAAAAAGTTAGATCACATTGACTTGCTTTTGAAAGTTGGAAGGCTTAAATAGGAAAAATCAAAGTTCAGGGATGATAATGAAATCTAAGGTAAAGTTGGAGGGATTAATTGATTGTATATCCTAATAAAAATGAAGGGCACAGATGATATGACTTAAAAGGATTTTTTTTATTTTTATAATGACTTGAAAGGATGATATGGTTGGATCCTCTTCATTCCAATCATGGAATATAGATCTCCATTTAATTGATTAATGTATTGACACGTCAGTTAAAATTCAAAAGAAAAACCTCATTTTTGCCTTCTATGTTATGCCACCTATTATAACTCTTTACAATTTTTTTTATTATTTTATTTTTTAGATTTTTTTATAAAGGCTATGTTCTCTTTATATCTTATTTTTTATTAATTAAAGTTATGGTTGTTAAACCAAAAAAGCATAGAAAAAAAATTAATTAAATAGATTTATGAACTTGTAAGTATATTTTGCATAACCTATTAGGTCTCTAATAAAATTAATTTGTGAGGACTCTCAAATAAATTTAAAGTATGTATTTCCTAATCAAGCCAATATTAGAGATGTAAAGTGATAATAATTTTAACTCCACTAGGGTTTTTTTTATTAAAAAAGAGTAGGTTTTTTTAAGCTAATTGAAAAAACTCGTGATTCCAAATATATGAATTTACAAAAATACCTTGTGAAGGGTTGTTTGAATTGGTCACAATTCAAGTACGCAATTTTAACCTTAGTTCTTTAATCTAGTGCATGCAATATTCGTATGTCAAAAGTAGATATGCAAACAATCACACGCAATATGAGACATACAATATTTTTGCGTGGAAAACCCTAACTAGATAAAAAAACCATGGGACCTAGTCTAGTCAACCAAGCATTATAAAAAATGAATAAAAAAGAGTCAACTTACAACCCAACCCTAGATACGCCCAATCCTCGGGTGCTAAATCCACGTGGTTGCGGGTGTGCTCTTCTTGTATTGATCGAATCCCACGATCACATGTTTATCCCTTGATATGATTTTTCAATTCTTGATTGAGTATCAAGCTCCACGACACCTCTAGAATCCCCCAAGAGCTGAACTCCAATCTAATGGATCAAACACTTAAACCAATGCCAAACAATTATAAGAACCCTTACAACCAAATCCCCAATTGAATCCTCGATTCTCTTGGTTACTTTAAACTTGCTTGATTTCACAATTCCCTGTTACTATGCTTGATCACCGTACAATTTCCCTTGGTACGGATTTACCGCCTTGAACTCCATCAAGACTTTGATTCGTCAAGATTGAAGAAGTTGTTGTTGCTAAGAATAAATTGAAAGCTTCTTAGATGATTAGAGAACTTCTAGGAACTCTCTTCTATGCAACTACTCTCTTAGAAACCCTAAAAAGGGTTTCTCTTTTTTTTATAGAAAACGGATTAGACTACCAAAAATGCAAGTTTTCTTTTTGGCAGATTGTGTAAGAAATTCCCGACTCACTGTAGCGAACTCTATCGGAAGGTATCGAGTCAGTCTGTCAATTTCACACACTCACAGCATCTTTGATCGAAAGGTATCGAATTAGCCTATTTTGTTGCAGTTGCTGAATCTTTGATCAAAAGGTATCCAAATCGATTCAAAGGTATCTAAGTTGTCTATTTTGCACCAGTGTTTGAATTTTTGATCCAAAGCTATTGAAAGGTATCCAACTTGAATACTTCTTGGAGATTTCAACTTATTCTTCAACTCAAGCATCTCTTAGCTAATACTTGTGAATGAAGAACCTTCAGAACTTAATTCCTTGCACCTTGAATGCTTGTGATAGACATCTAATATCACTAATTACAAGGAATATTAAAAATCACGAAATTTGCCAATTACAAAAGTTTATGTTCTCCCCCTTTGGCAATTTCATGACAAAACAACCTAGTATAAGACATATTGGGTTACACAGAAATAGAGACACTGCAAGCAAACCCAAACCATAAGCATCAAGCAAACAAGGATATGCCTTCCAGAGTCATAAGCACCTGTATAAGAAAAAACTTAACAAAACATTAAGTGCAAGGATAAGCAAGGTATTAGCATAAACATCATCTCCCCTTTTTGGAATAAATTGAAAAAGTTAGCATCAATAGAAGGAGAATTAACCAACCATAATAGAATGATTATCTAAAAGAGAATATTCAAAGTAAACATCAAGTACTATGAGATATACAACTAGAAAGTAAAAGATAATCATACACAATGTCAACCACTAGCCGTAAGCATAAACATATTAAAATAAGGCTAGAGATGAAAACGAAAACAATGCCTAAGGGTCAGAGAAGCCCAAATTCCCGTTTTGCACCATTGAGAAGTATTGGAGTCGATCGAAACAGGCTTGATACTTTTCACTTGAGCAAAGTAGATCGAAAATACCAGAAATACCCAGATCATAAAAGTTTTATAAAATAATGAACTTTTCCACCTTTAGAAGTCCTGGATAGACATAATTCATCATAGATGAGCAAATATAAACTCATAAATACCAAGATACGACTTAGAGTGAAAAGATCAACAGCAAGCACTCACAAAACTACATAAAAATAAGCACAATTGGTTATAAGATGACCAAAAGCATATCAATGACAATGTAGTGGTGTATGTGTGAACTTCATAGAGACTAATGAGAATTTAGATCCTAGGAGTGATCTAGAATGATGTACCATATATAAATAGCTTGTAGATTAACACAGCTAGAGGTCAAATTTGTCTCATCCCATACTTTCAATCTTTTCATGTACTCCCTCTCAATCTTTTCAATGGAATTCCAGCCTTATCTCTCCAAGAATGGTAACATTGATACATTAAGATATGGTAGCTTTTCATACATGAGTAGGTAGCCTTCTCCTCTTATCACATAATAATGGTAGCTGCACTTACACTCACTGGTAGCTCTTTCTATAGAAAACAAGAACGATGAATGAAAGAATCAACAAAAGGTCGTTCTAGGCATAAGATAATCCGCAATTATTCAACAATGGCGTAACAAGTTAAAAAAATCATAAAGGTAAATTCTAAATTCTAAGATGTCATTAGAAGTGTGCTTTCAATTGAACATAAATCATCAATATGATAGAGATTACCAAAACTATTGACTCATATTCATGCCAGTAATCATGTACACAAGATTCAATCTTAAACAGGTATGCGCATCAATTTACTTATGAATGAATATTTGAACCAATGATTGTGCAAAAACAAATCAACAAAAAATCTTTTTGAATGTTTTCAAAATTTTTATTTTTTTAATTTTTTAGTAAACCAAACAAAAAAAAAATACAGCATATATCATAGCAATAGGTTCACAAGATAAGAAATAAGCAAATATATCTTAAGCTATGTCACAAACATCTTTTACTCAACAAGGCTTGCCCCTACAACTTTCTTAAGGGTTCTCAAAGAATCCAAATCAGATTTTCTCACCCACATAACACTTATCTTAGATTTATCAATGAACTCATAAGGTTTGGGTGTAGTCCGAGATCTTGCCTTGGCATTGTGGTTCCTCCTTTGACCATGATTTGTGGAAATGTGCCTTGACTTTGAAACAAATCTATTCACATGCTTAGTAAAGACTCTAATATGATTTTCCAACCTCTTATAATTGTAAGCACCTCATTTTTGCCCACTCAATAATCTTTGGCCCAATCGAATCCAGTTTCAAACATTAGGATACATACAAGCCTAAGCTAGCACTTTCAAGACTCCAATCCAATCAACTAGTTACTTTCCAAGCCTGTAAGGCCCAATTGAAGCTGAAGAGACCATATTGCCCTTAGGCACTCTAGGAAACTTTCTGAGAGCGGGCGGTCTCGGAAACTAAAGCCATCCAGGCTGCTTTTCGAGACTGAGCGGTCTTGGGAACCAATGCCATCCAGGTAATTTCTTGAGATCGGGCAATCTCAGGGAATAACACCTTATCAAATTCCAGACGGTTCACTTTTGGCGTCTGTTAGCCTGCCAATGTAGAATGTCCATCATTCGGTAGTTCTCCGAGACCAGGTGATCTTGGGACCAATACCACCCTACAGGTAGGTTTTTGAGATCGGGCGATCTCAGAAACCAACACCACCCTCCAAGTAGCTTTTTGAGACCGAGCGGTCTCAGGGACCAACACCACACAGGTAGCTTTCTAAGAGTGGGTGGTCTCGGGAATCAACACTTAGGTCAACATCAGTGCCTGCTAGCCTGACTCGGTGAAAAATGACCAAACCTGCCCCTTGGGCCTCTAGGGAAATCTTTGAGAAAGCTCAAAATCCCTCAAGACGGTAAGTCCACCATTCCAAAATGGTCCTAAACAGTTAGGCGTATTCGATACACCATCCTGACCAATTTTGGTCCCACTCTAGTTAACTCCGGTCCAAATGACCGTTTTGCCCCTAGGCACCCTAGCACAGTACAAATCTCACCGACAGTGAAAACATCTTCCAGGACCGTCCCTGAGCAGTCTGGCACGCTTAATATGCCACTTCAATCCATCCTAACCCTTTCGATCAATTTTAATTTTTACCCCTGGTGACCCGAGTGCGCTCTGAAACCACACCGGCTCTAGGTATCAAACTGACAGATCCTATCATATGCCCCTATTCAATCCAAGGTGAGCCCCATGACTCTAAACACTTCTAACTCAACGAAAGTCCTATAAAGCGTCTCACAAACCCTCCACTAGGGTTAACTTTTCCTCCCGATTCCCAAATTATAACACACCGTCAAAAGACTTGAGAAATGTGCAAATCAGGAAATTCCCAAAAGCTTATCCATAGGCCTTTACTTCAATGCAGCTCGATTGAACAGATCAATTCCTGAAGCCCCCGATCGCATGGCTTGGAAATTGCCACTTTTAGTAACCCCTAGAGCCTCTCATAGACGCTTTGCCAAGGTTATATTTTCCTCCAATTTCCTTATTATAACTCATAGTCAAATGACTTGAGAAATGCGTAAATTAAGGAATTCCCGAAAGTATTTCCAGAACACTTTCCATCTGTACGGTTCAATCGGAGAGATTACTTCCTTAATGCCTCGATCGTTTGGCCTAAAAACTGCTACTTTTAAACATACACGGAGTGTATCACAGACACTCCACAAAAGTGTATTTTCATGCACGCTTCTCGAGGTAATATCTCACTCTTTTGAACACTTTTCAAGCTTTTGAAACACTAGGAGAATATTGTGGACGTAACCGATTTCTTTGAATTCTTCCCAAATTGCACAATTATCGAGACATAGTTTAAATAAAAATTCTCAGTGGCAGAGCGTATACTATATGTGCCCAGATTGTCATCAGACCGATCAAAACTTTGCTTACTCCCTAAGTTGAGCCAGTACAGTGTGCCATGTTGCATTCAAACAGTGGAACAATATTGGCATATGTAGCACATACGCTAAGGCAAAAATTGCCCAAGCGCATGTAGTACATGTGCCAATCCTCTCCAATTTGCATATAAATACCGACCTCCCCCACTGCATATTCCAAAATTGAAATCAATAGTGAAGCTTTGCAGAAATAGCCTATGAACTCTGAAATTTCATATATACCTCACCCTCCAAACACCTAAGTTAGATTCAACCTTTCTCTAGCCTATACACTCCACCTACAACGCTTCCAATGCCATAAAAAAGCCACTTCCAGCCCCTTCAAGCCTCTGTAAGCCCATTTAAGTTGAAGACAAGGCATCTATGGAAGCTTAAAAGTGCTTTGAAAGCAAAAGGTGGTATTCTCTTTTATATTTTTGTCATTCCCACTCTTTTCTTCTCCCTCCTAGCCTACCTAGGCTATTCTATATTTTAAACCCCTATCTTTTACACCCCTTTCTTGCATGCTTGAAACAAGTGAGCTCCTAGTTCATGCCTAAAGAAAAGTTTGTGAGAGCCACCGTTTAGGGAATCTCTCACTAGCCTACTTTAAGATGACATGACCTTTGAGCACCTTGCAATTTGGTGTGGCTTATAGCCTTGTATGATTTCATGACCCTTCTTTGCGTATGGTTGCTATGTTCATGTATTGCATACTTGGCCTCATTTTCATGTTCATCATCATTTTTCAAAAACCTTCACTATTTCATTTTTATGTTTTCTTCAAATTTCATATCCAAGTGTTTTCCTAAAAATGGTTCTAAGAGTTAATTCCTTGAAGCCTAGGTCAATTTCTTCACCTTAGAGAACCCCCCTTTAGGTCCCTTGACTTCATTTTTGCGTCATCTTATTTTATAATTTTCAAGTTGCATTAAAATGGTTTTCAACCCTTGTATTTCACTATGACTTTCAAAGTTTTTCTCTTTTGAATTTTGTGGTTGAAATGGTCCTTACGAAATCCTCTCTTAAGTGGTTTCCTCATTTATTGACTATAGGAATCCTAGCTCACTAGAGTAGTTTTCTACACTCCAAAAGTGGTTTTCAAAATAACCCCCTTCAAGAAGGGTTATCAAAATTTCATTCTCTTTAATTTGCATAAAAATGATTTTTCCAAAACTACCATTTTTATCTTGATTTTTAGAAATTTTGCTCTCTTGAATATTATGGTTGGAATGGTCCCATGGAGTCCTCTTTGGAATGATTTCCTTCAAATCAACCATATAAACCCTTATTCTTTAGAATGGTTTTCAACACCTTAAAAGTAGTTTTTCCAAAAATAATTTTCAAAGCTTCATTCTCTTTAGTTTTCAATCAAAGAAGTTTCCAAAAACTATTTTGTACACATTGATTTTCACAAGTTTTACTTTCTTGAGTTAATAGTTGAAATGGTTCCAAGGCAACTCTCTCTTGAGTGGTTTCCAAATAACAACCATATGGATCCAACGCTCACTTGAGTGATTTTCATGAAATGGTTTTTAAAACACACTCTCAAGATTCATGCATAAAACCACATTTCCAAAACCACTATTCAAACCCTAGTTCAAAAACACATTTTCAAAGCCACTAGGTCCAAACCCTAGTTCAAAACCACCTTCCAACCCTAGTTTAACCTCACTTAAGTTAGTTAACCCTAGGTCACCTTAATCCTAAGTTAATCTAATCCATGTTAGTTAACCCTAGGTTACCTTAACCCTAAGTTAACATAACCTTAGTTAGTTAACCATAGTTCAACCTAACCCTAGTTAGTTAACCCTAGTTCAACCTAACCCTAGTCTAACCTAACTTTAGTTGTCCAACCCTAGGTTAACCTAACCCAAGTTAGTTAACCCTAGGTTAACCCAACCAAGGTTAGTAAACTTTAATGTTCCAATTCAAAGACCCATTTTCAAATAATCTTTCAATTCAAAAAACTATTTTCATAACATACTTTCAAAAAAATCCTACTTTCTTGAGATTTTAAAAATCAACTCCAAAACCTTTTCAAATATTCTCATACTCTATCTTTGAAAATGCTTCCTAGAAGTTCTCTTAAACTTGTCTCAACTAAAATGGTTAAACACATAACATTTTTCAAAAACTATTTTCAAAATGTTTTCAAAAACTCACAACCCCTACATGTTCCTAACCCTCTATGGTTAAGGATTCCAAGGGAAGGTGATACATTAAATACAATATTTCAGGTTGTCCATATTAGGGTTCCGAAACCCTAAGTATTTTCAAAAGCTCTTTTCAAAGATGATTTGGGAACATCACATTCTTAAAGTAACCCTAATCCTTTCATGGTTAGGATTATTCAAGTCTAAGTGAGATATTCAAGAAGCTTTTATAATCCTAAGAGTTTTAAAAACAAAAAAGGGAAGTCTCTAGCCCTTTTTTCCAAACATGTTTCAAAACTCATAGCCTAAAAGGAGTTTAGTTCCTCAATGACTAATCTTTTAAATGTGATGAAACATTCATCATCATAGCTTTTATAAGGTACACAAAAATGATTTTCAAAGGCCTTTCCAAGACAAATTCACAAGAGCATTTCTAATTCAAACTCTACCTCTAAAGTTTTCAAAACAAGACCTCAAAAACATACTTCAAAACTCTCTTGAGTTATTTTAAAACCTTTCCAAAACTCCATTGAGTTGTTTCAGAGCACTTCCAAAACATCTTTGAGTTGTTTCACAACATTTTAAAACTCTTTTGAGTTAATTTCCAAAAACCATTAAAATAATCTTCAAACCCAATTTCAAAAACACTTCAAACATCCCAAGTCCCATTTCAAAGATATTTTTCTAAACTCTCAAGTTCTCTTCTTTCAAAGACCTCAAAGCGTCTTTAAACTTTTCCAAAGGCCCCAATATGCCTCTTTTCTATTAGGCCCTTGCCTGAATTACGAATGATTTGATTCTCGCTAAATGAGATACGTATGCAACCTAAAATGGTGTGGTCATAACCTTTATTTCAACTCAAGTTCCCTTTTCAAAAGCTTGTATCAATTCAAAATTCCTATCTCAAATCCCTTTAAAACTTTCATGTTTTCAAACATCTTTTTTCAAAACATGCATCATGTATCATTCATCCAAAAAGTAATGACCAAACCCATTTTTCAAAACTCTAAAGTGGATATTAGTAACCGGTTATTCAAGTAAGTTAATTAAGAGTGATTAGACATGGAGGTACCGAAAGGGCAAGGCAAGGCAAGGTGATGACTTTAGGATATCTTCCCTTCACGTCACTAACCCCCAGACTATAGATTTCTATTTCGAAGACCAAAATCGGAGTCATGTTTTCAAAAGGTTATTAGGACCTCTTTTCTGAAAACCTTATTAAAAAGGACATTTTCAAAACCTTTTCGCAAAACCTAAGTTTAGTGTTCGTATTACACTTAGTTTTAGGTGACTTAACACATCTTTAACTATGTTAGGTAGCGACTCCCATTTTTTCAAAAAGGCCTTAAATCAAAACAAGTTTTTAAGTTCAAACCTAGTCGCACTCGTCCTTCTAAGAAGATGAATTATAACGAGAGAGTACCATGCTTTTACCTGAGCCAAGAAGGCTTTGGGTCAAAAATCGAGGCGCGACAATAGTCATTATTAAGTTGTTGACGAGTATAAGATCTATAAACCCTATTCAATTTATGGCCATATGGTCTAATACGACCAAACACAGCAAAATGATGAAAAATAAGATTAAACTTGGAGGATTGAACATTCCTAGGATTCTTATGATTCACATGAGAAGTGATAACTTTAGATAACACATGCTTAGTCTTCAGAATAGGACAATGACGCCGGATATGACCCTTAACACTCTAATGATGACAAGTAGGAACAAACTTAGTAGGCTTGGTCTTAATATTAGGCACAACAGGTACATGTGTGGTAGTGTTCTTCTTGGAAGTCACAACCTTGGTCTTCAAATTAGAAAAATGAGGTCTAATGTGCAATTTAGTTCCACAACGGTGGCATGAGGGGATAACTTTAACATGATTAGTCTCATAAGAGGAGACTTACCTTAAGCCTTTAAAGAATTAGGCTTATTGGCCAGTTGCGAAGATGAAGAAGCCTTATCTGCTTATTCAATTCCAGTCATGTCAAAAGTGCTTCTTTGAGCGTTCCAAATTTCATTAATATTCTTGGAACCTGCATTCATCTTCTTGAAAGTTTCATTAGATTTTGACA
Organism: Euryodendron excelsum; assembly: GCA_033060915.1. NCBI lineage: Eukaryota > Viridiplantae > Streptophyta > Magnoliopsida > Ericales > Pentaphylacaceae > Euryodendron > Euryodendron excelsum. The sequence continues at coordinate 11,247,415 of CM065395.1, read as the reverse complement.
AGTCAGACTCTAATTTTTTTACCTTTCCTTCTAAACCCTTATTGGTCTCTACACATTCATGCAACTCTTTTTGTAGTATAGTGACTTTATCAAATAAAGTAGCCTTATCAAACTTTAATTTCCCAATAACAGTAGCAGATCATCTGCCTCTTGTTTAACAATGTCTCTTTCCTTTTTAATTAACTTATTTTTCCTGATCAATTTAAGGCACACCTTATACAATTTGTCATAAGTTTGATAAATATCCTCTTCCTCACCACTATCATGGTCATCATCACTGTTTGAGTTACTTTGACTCAACTCATGAGACTCATTAAGGTCTTTATCACTATCAGGCTCATATGCATATGAAGATGTACCTAAATTCTCATAAAGTAAAGGATTCAATGCAGTAAAATATTTAGGCTTTTCATGAGATTCAATATTGGATGTCCCTACAATCTCATATGTAGATGCAGTGCATTTTATGATATCATGAGACTTTTCATGAACAACTTTAAGGATATCACATGCTTTTTTAGCAATCTCACACATAGATATATGACTCAAATTCTCAGGTGTGACACTGTTAAAGATGATATTGATAGCGTTACTGTTTCAAACATACTTTTCTAAATCATTGTCATTCCATTGTTTCTGAGGTTTAGGAATAGTCTCACTACCTATAGTTGTCACGTGGGAACACCAACCATTCTCAATAGATATCCAAGCACGTACATCAATAGACTTGTTGAAAGCTTTCATTTGTGATTTTCAACTAAAATAGTTAGAACCATCTTGCAAAGGAGGATTCATGATAGATAAACCCTCACATGGTAAATCTAAGTATTTAAAAATTCAGGATCTCACTTTTGAAAAACAAATTTTTAATCAAAAAATAGATTTTGAGTGTCCTACTTTGATACCAATTGAAAAAACTTGTGATTTTGAATATATGAATTTACAAAAATACCTCATGGAGGGTTGTTTGAATTGGTCACAATTCAACTACTCAATTTGAACATTAGTCCTTTAATCTAATGCATTCAATATTCATATGTCAAAAATAGGTATGCAAACAATCACGTGCAACATGAGACACGATATTTTAGCATGGAAAACCCTAATTGGGTAAAAAACCACGAGATCTAGTCTAGCCAACCAAACACTACAAAGAATGAATATAAAAGAGTCAATTTACAACCCAACCCCAGATACTCCCAATCTTTGGGTACCGAATCCACGTACTTGTGGGTGTGCTTTTCTTGTATTGATCGAATCCCACAATCACGTATATATTTCTTGATATAATTCTTCAATTCTTGATTGAGTGTCGAGCTCCACATTACCTCTAGAATCTTCCAAGAGCTGAACTCCAATTCAATAGATCAAACACTTAAACCAACGTCAAATGGTTATAAGAACCCTTACAACCAAATCCCCAATCAACTCCTTAACTCTCTTGGTTGCCTCGAACTTGTTCGATTTTACGATTCACCATTACCATGCTTGATCACCGTACAATACCTCTTAGTACGGATTTGTCACCTTAAACTCCATCAAGACTTTGATTCTTCAAGGTTAAAGAAGTTGTTGTTGCTAATAATCAATTGAGAGCTTCTTAGATGATTAGAGAACTTCTAGGAACTCTCTTTTATAGGATTACCTCTAAAATAGTTTTCTCTTTTTATGGGAAACGGATTAGACTTCCAAAAACACAGGTTTTCTTTTTAGCAGATTATTCAAGGGATTCCCAACTCGTTCTAACGAACTCTATCAAAAGATATCGAGTCAGTCTGTCAATTTTGCACACTCAGAGCATCTTCAATCAAAAGGTATCGAATTAGCCCTTTTTGCTAGAGTTGCTGAATTTTCAAAAATATCTAAGTTGTATGTTTTGCACCAGTATCTGAATATTTGATCCAAAGCTATCGAAAGGTATCCAATTTGAATACTTCTTGAAGATTTTAACTTATTCATCAACTCAAGCATTTCTTAGTTAATACTTGTGAATAAAGAACCTTTAGAACTTGATTCCTTGCGCCTTAAATGCTTGTGATAGACACCCAATATCCCTAATTACAAGAAATATTAAAGAACACGAAATTCGCTAATTACAAAAGTTCACAGTAATTTTTTATACTTTTGTGGGTTAATGGTCATAGCTTTAATTAATTAAAAAATAAGATATAAAGTTAACATAGCCTTCAAGTAGATAAGAATATTCTTCATCTGAAAAAAAATAAAATAGATAAGAAAATTGTAAAATGTTATAATATGTGATATAAGGACATATTAGAAAATATGTATAAAGAGTATGTTTAGAATGAGAGCATAAATGACAGAATTGAAACTAAGGGGACAATAATGAGGAGGATTGAAACTAAAAGGGCAAAAGTGAATATACATGAAACATAGAGGGCAAAAATGAGGTTTTTCCAAATTCAAATTAAGGGTTCAGATAAGTTCCTTTAAAACTTATTTGAAAATAAATGATTTTGTTATTTTATATAAGGAAATATATTTTAACATAAAACGATATAGTTTTGATAAGATATTTGATATCACTTCATCTAGTCCTTTGATTGATGGAATAGAAAATATCCAAATCCAAAAATGAATGACTTTGTAGTTATATATAAAGAAAAATCTTTACTATTATAAATAGCAAAACGTTTGTCGCGCCCAGATTTTTCGCACTCGAGGAATACTCACCCAAGCAGGGAAAATGTTGTACTCTCTCGTTAGAACTCACCCTCCTGGAAGAATGAGTGCGACTAGATTTGAATTGAAAACAGGTTTGAATAAAGGGCTTTTGAAAAAGATTCGGAGTCGCCACCTAACTTGATTAAGGTGAGTTAGGTCACCTAAAAACTAAGAATAATCTGAAGACTACACTTAGGGTTTTTGAAAAACGATTTTGGAAAACGCCCTCAAGAGAGGGTTTTTTTAGGAAAACGGGTTGTTTGGCAACCTTTGGAAATATTTAGCCATTTTTTGAAAAATAACTCCGTTTTTGGTCTTTAAAAACAGTGATTCTAAGTTCGGAGGTTGGTTACATTTAGGGAAGACGCACTAAGCCATCACCCTACCCCGCCCTTTCGGTACCTACATGTCAATCTACCCTAGATTCACCTATGAGAGTCTTCAACTAACTATTGGCCAATCCTATTCACTTTGAAAAACAATGTTTATAAACTAACATAACGGATGATATGCAAGTGCAAGATAAGAAAATATAGATTTGGAAAGAAATTGATTTGATTTGATTTGGAAATAGATTTGAAATTGGAAAGTTTGAGAAATTAGAAATAGAAATTTGGAAATAGAAATTTAAAATTGGAATTTTGAAAATAGATTGGAATTTGAGATTTGAAAAATGTTGTGACCGCACCCATGAGGGTGGAATTGAAAGTTTGAAAAGTGTTATAACTGCACCTATGAAGGTTGCCTACGTATCCCTTTGGGGAAATCAGGTCAGTCGTAGTTCGGACAAGAGTCCGATTGAAAATGGAAGAGTTGATTTGAAGAAGGAGACTGAATTGGAAATTGAAAGTAGAAGATTGAGAGATTGAACTTTAAATGGAGGATTGAAAATTGGAATTTGAAATTTTGGAATTGAAAAGATTGAATTTTGATTTGAAAAGATCGCATTTGGAAGAGAGAGATTTAGACTTATTTTGAAAAGATGAAGGTTTAGGAAACCTAGACTTAGGAAAGAGAAGAGACTTAGGAAAGATTTGACTCGGCTTGGAAGATTTAGGAAATTGGGAAGAATTGGATTTAGGAAATGTTCAAATTAGGAAAGCTTTGAATTAGGAAAGTTTCATTTTTGAAAAATTTCAAATTAAGAAAGTTTTGAATTTAGGAAAGTTTTAGGTTTAGGAAATTTTTCATTTTAGAAAAGTTTTGAAATAGGAAGGTATTGAATTTAGAAATGTTTTAAATTAGGAAAAGTTTAGTTTAAGAAAGGCTTAGAATTTAGAAAGCTTCAAGTTAAGAAAGCTTTGAATTTGGAAAGCTTAGAATTTGGAAAGATTTGAAATTTAGAAAGTTTAAGATTTAGAAAATTTTAGAATTTGAATTTTAGAAAATCTTGAAATAGGAAAAGGTTTTAATTTAGGAAAGGTTTGAAAACTTAGGTTTGAAAAATTAAGATTTGAAAAGAGGGTAGAATTAGGACAGGGTTGAATTTTAGAATTTTAGAAAAGATTTTTATGTTCAAGTTTTGAAAGCTTAAGATTTAGGAAATGAGAATATTAGGAAGGATGTGAATTAGGAAAGATTTGGATTTTGAAATTTAAGAAAAGATTTAAAGTTTAAGTTTAGGAAACTTATGGTTTAGGATGGAATTGAATTAAGAAAGGTTTGGATTAGAAAGGGATTGGATTTGGTTTCTAAAAGCAAAGGTTTAATTTCGTTTCCAAAAACGGAGAACGGGATCTAGTTTCCTAAACGGGGCTATTTGATTTGGTTTCCTAAAGGGAAGATTTGATTTAGTTTCCTAAAAGGGAAGATAGGATTTGGTTTCCTAAAAGGGAAGATAGGATTTGGCAAGGATTTGGAAAGGGAGATTCTAGAAACCCCAGTTTTGAAAAATTATAGTTTCGACGTAGAAAATAGGTTTTGAAAATATGTATAGTTTTGATGTAGAAAACAAAAGGTTTTGGAAATCTAGGTTTGGGCAAAGTTTGAAAACCATGTTTTTGGGAAGAAAATTTAGGGTTTCCTAATTGTGGGTTCTAGGGCTTGACTTGGGCTTTAAGGAAAAAGTTTTTGGAAAGTGCATTTTTGAAAACAAAGACTTTGGAAGGAAATCCTAAAGAGGAGCTTCTAGAGGGAAGAATTTTTGGAAGGGATAGTTTTTGGAAAGAGATTTTTAAAGAAAAGGAGTTTTTGGAAAGTGTGTTTTTGGAAATGAAGACTTTGGAAGGAAATCCTAAAGAGGAAATTTCTAGAAGGAAGATTTTAGAAAGAGAGTTTTTTAGAAAGGTTTTTGAAGAGAGTTTTTAGGAAGGTGAATCTAAGGAGTGTTTTTAGAAAGTGAATTTTGAGGAGAGAATTTTGGAGAGGAGTTAAAAAAGAGAGTTTTGAAAAATAGTTTTTTGGAGGGAGTTTTTGAAAACAATTTTGAAAATGAGAGTTTTAGGAAAGTATATTGAAAAAGAGATTTTTAGGAAGAGAGTTTTTGGAAAATATAAAAACATCTCACTTTCCTAAAGCGATTCTAGCCATAAGAGGGCTAGAACCACTTTAAAAAAGTGGTTTTGAAAACAATAAGGTTTGAAAATATAGACCAAAAGGTCACTTTTAATGTAACAGTTTCCTAAAGCAACCCTAGCCATGGAAAGGCTAGAATTACCCTAGAATTGTGATTTTGAAAACAAGTTTTTGAAAAAGAGATTTTGATGCAATTTTGAAAACAAGTTTGAAAACGATTTTGAAAATAACTTTGAAAATGGTTTTTGGAAGATGCAAGATCATGATATGCACAATGCAGTTTTGGGGTCGTGAACATACAAGGCTAAGGCTTCACCACATAACCAAGGGGGCTGGACCCACGTGGTCTCTGGTTAGACTAGAAGAAAGCCCCCAACACGGTGACTCTCCAATAGCCCAATCCTACACATGGACCGGAAATCCCCTTGTTTCAAGCATGCAAAGAAAAGGGGGGAAAGAGATGGAGGATTAAAATAGAGAAAACCCAAGTGGGTTAGAAGAGAGAAGAGAGAGGGGGGAAGTGCGGAAATTTAAATAGGGAGCCTACCGTATGTCTTGTTTATTTTGCGCGCCGTGCTGTCTTCGGTCCTCGGTCTTTGTTTTGATCTTCGTCTTCAATTCTCAAGAGTTGTCTTCAAGCTTTGGATTGCAGCTCTGCAAGCCTTTAAAGGATGGTTGAAGGCTAGTGTATGAGTCTATGGGGATATATAGGAGTGTATATGAGACTAGGGTTTAGTGTAGGGTGGCTAGGGTTTGAAAAACCTAAGGAAACTAGGGTTTTTGGTGGTGCTCGAGCTCTGTATATCGAAATATATGATTTTTAGGTTAAGTTTGCAGACCCTCTAAGCGCTAGAAAAGGCTCTGTATTTATAGAGGTTAGACAACACTAGCGCTTGTTGCAGTGGTGCTAGGCCAGAATTTACACTGGCGCCACTCCTAGTGGCGCCAGGCCATTTTTTGGCTTGGCGCCACTACTAGTGGCGCCAACCATTTAGGAAATGTTTAAGGTTCGCAAACAACATATCTTTGACTAGATTTGGGCGCCTGTACTAGTGACTACCATGCAATTTTTATCCTAGCTTCACTAGGAATGACTCTAGAAAGTCCGGGAAGGATTTAAAGAAACCGGGAATGACCCGGAAAGCCGGAAAAGAGCGGGAACACTTAAAATAGTGTCCCGGAGGTATTTGGCTTGAAAAATGAAGATAAGATGGGTCGGAAAGGTTGACTGGGCCTTTAGGGGCAAAACGATCAATCGGACCGGGAAACTGCCGGGACAGACTCGGACTATCCCGGTAGAAGACTTGGGATCTGGAAATATTATTCAGAATTTTCCCAGAGGTTGCCAGTTTGATTCCCAGAGCCGGCGTGGTCAGAAAAGGAGACCGGCCCACTAGGGGTAAAACGGTCATTTTGTACCGGGTTTGCCAGAACTGACTCAGAATGATCCGGAAAGGTAAAGGGAGGTAGAGAACACTATAAAAAGTAGTCTTAGGAGGTTATCGGTTTGATACCCAGAGCCGGTGTGGTCGAAAAAGGTAACCGGCCCACTAGGGGCAAAACGGTCATTTTGTACCGGGTTTGCCGGAGCTGACTTGGAATGATCCGGAAAGGTAGAGGAGGATTTAGAATACTATAAAAAGTAATCTCAGGAAGTTACCAGTTTGATACCTAGAGCCGGTGTGGTCGGAAAAAGAGATCGGCCCACCGGGGGCAAAACGATCATTTAGCTTCAAGTGGGCCAGAAGCGACTGGTGGACTAAATTCAACTTAAAAATGCGGGCTTAGAGTCTAAATATGCATGTGATGTGTGAAAGTAAGCTTGGTCTGCTCGGAGATTGCTGAGCGGGCAAAAATAGAGTGCTTACAACGTTATGAGGTCTTTGAGCCCAATACTTTCAATACAATTTTTCTTAAAATTTTAAAATTTTAAATTTCAATTAATAACACGTCATATTCTATGTTGCATATGGTTGGTTAATGTCTATAACATTACGGTTTTTAAATTAACAAAAAGTCAATCTATCTTATCACTACAATAGCAAATTTTAAATATATTATCACTACAATATCAAAGGTCGTTAGTCAATTGTCAATTGAAATTTATAATAACTAACAAGTATACTAATTTAAAATATTTTATAACTTACAATACCAAAAGTTGTTGTCAATTGGTTTATCAGTAGATTTTATTACACTTACTTACACAACTCGGATTCAATTAAAATTTAAAATATTTAATCATTATAGTATATATTTAAAATTTAAATAATTGGTCATTTCAAATTCAAAATAGCACTATGCTAGTTTATAATATCTTATCTTCGAATAACATGTACCTATAATGCAAAAAAATTAAATAAGTTGTCAAAACAGTAGTCCACCACACATATCAAATTATTATGTTCAAATTTTGTTGCTATTCATTTGAACTTATTAAACCAAAAATCAGAAATATCAATTCAAATTTGAGTTAGAAACTCCATCACAAATTTCTAATCAAATTTTAGTTGTTGTCCATTGAGCTTAATTTTATCATCATAACAATTCAAGCGTGAGAAAGTGCGTTTGAGGTATGACGAAGAAAGGTTCAGTTATCATTCTCAATTAGATTCGAGGTGATGGTGGATGAGATGATGATGCGTATGAAGTACTGTGATGTTGGCGATCTTGGAGACCTATTGGAGCTTTGTTTTCTTGCTTGGGAAGATAAAGTTTATTGCATTTATTTTCAATTATCATGTGCTTTATTTGTCTTTTATCTCGTTATTATGATGTTATGGCAAGATGAAACAACAAGAGTAAGGAACCGTAAGTACATACGATTGGAAACTTAAGTACTTCTTTTCATTTTTTGTATTCAATTTTGATTTTATCTTTTTTATTTAATGTACAATTTATGTATGCGAGTATTTCTGCTGGACCTTATAAAGAAGAATAAGATTTTTTGAATTGGTTGAAATGTGTTATGACCACGAAACAGATGAAGGACATAGGTAATACTGCCTACGGTATAATTAGACATGTTATTTTTTTAATCCGTTTATGACTTTTGAGAGGGTAGGTAACTAAGTTACAAATTCCTGCATTGCACGGGCTTACTGTTAGCAAATTTTAATGTAAAACAACGTAGTTTTAGTAACACATCGAATATAGTTTCATCTAGTTCATTGATTATCAAAATAGAAATTTCTATTCCAATTATGAAGAGAATCCAAATCTCCAAATTTGTATTTAAGTTTTATATTTTTCAACTACCTAGTTAATCTCTATCTCCACTACCAAGTTTAGACTTACAGTGCTTATGTTTGCCTTTTTCATTTATTAGTGTTCATCAAACGTATGCCTATATTTAGTCAATTTGAATTTTTGTTCTGGTCCTGAACTTGTTTTCATGTTTTAAGAGTTGTGCATCAAGTGTTCGATGAAAGGGGTCATACATGAAACTGTCAACTACTGTTTTTTTTTTTTTTTTTTGGTTATTTGTTTTTAAATTCTTCATTGGGACTATTAACAAAAATATGGATGTTACAGCATCACACGAGAAACTCTCACACTTTACTACTATGCTACCTTCAGAAATATGCATGTCTGTAATAATGTGAATTTAAAAATAAAAAAATGCTTTTAGGGACTCCTCTAGGTCTGCTTCCTCATAAACAAAGTACATACTTTTAGGAGCAGATAATTTGCATCTCTCAAGATTTATTCATTTATTTGTTAACATTAATACTCCACATCAATAGCTATAGAGTTATCATTAGAAACATATACAAACCTACATATATAGCATGTTGTTTAGTGTTTGTCTGGTCCATTGGTATTTGAATCAGTGGAGAATGAAAAGTTACTCATTATTGAAACAACATATTGCTGATACATTTGGACTGGTCTTACATAACTTTCTTCCACAAGCCAATTCTACCATATGGGTCTCCACTCTCCACTTAGAAAATGCATATGTTAGAACAGAGTATTGCTTGCATATTCATTAGAACGTATTGCCTTGTTACTGATTGAATATTCATTGCACATTCAAATTATTCAAATTCAAAGTAAACAGATAAATTAAAAGCCGAATAAAACAACTCAAAAAAAATAAATAAATAAAAAGCCGAATCAGATAAATTGTTGGATTGGTAGTTACCAATGCAATGACTTTTTCTTCTCGAGAAATATGGGTATGGGTACTTGAAAAATATAAACAAATAAAAAAAATATCAGACGATCCAACAAAAGATTTATACATTTCTAAGTATTCACCAAAGTGAGAAATCGAGACATGGATTAATAGAAAATCAAGCCCAACATCATTGCTTTTTTTTTTTTGTTCTTGTTTTTTCTTAAATGAATGATTTCAATTATGTGGTGCCTGCACATCTCCACAATGGATGAACACCATTTGCAGGTCTCTCTATCATTCTCCCTCACTTTGAATGGAGTTGTTAGGGTTAGGAAATATACTAATTATCTTGAATGGAACAAATATTTAGTGGTAAAGTAGTATCAACTACTGTCATTAGGTTTTAAGCATTATAGTGAGTAAACCACCATGGCATACATACACTGCTTAGGTCATCTCTCTTTTTTCAGTTTGCTTTTCATTTTGTGTTTTATCGAATGTATACCTATATTTGGTCATTACGATTTTTTTCTGGTCCTAAACCTTGTTTTTCCCCCTAATTTAAGGATTGTGCATAACGTGTTTGAGGATATGGGTCACTAAGGAGATCGTCAAATACTTTTTTTATTATTGTCTCTCCCATTATTACTTGATTTTCTGCAAGTTGGGCCTAATTTTTTAATTCTTTTTGTTTACAAATATTTTTTGTAATTTTCTGCAGTTGACCCTAATTTTTTAATTCTTTGTTTTCAAAAAATGAATTCACATTATTCATACGGAAACTGCTTCATACTCCTTAGTGATATGTCGTCGGTTCAAAGTATGGTTCAAGAAAATACTTTTGTAACAATGAGTTGTGATGTAGAGCAAGAAGAAACTAAATTAAAATTCAAAGAAGGTGAATCATTAGAAGTTGTGTTGAAAAAAAAAATTTGTAGCAAAATTAGACAATCTAAATCAAGAATTATCGACCAAAAAGGATATACAATTTTATGTTATTAAATTCAATAACAACAACTTGTCTCATGCACACATTTTAATCTGCTCATCAATCAATCAAGTAATAGGCAAAGATTGTCAAAAGAGCTTGGTACACCCAAAGGTAAGTGCAGTCCTATTACATAAATTATTTTAAAGTTTTCAACACACTCCCAAAGGTAAGTGCAGTCCTATTACATAAATTATTTTAAAGTTTTCAACACACTCTCTCTCAAGGTTAATATAATTAATACTCTCAACTAATAGTCATACGAAGGACATGTCAAAGTCGACCAAATGTGTGGATCAGTAAACGCTATTAAAATACTTATGGAGTTTCTATATGGACCAAGAGGTTGAGGTACAAGTTCAAGTATTTATTGAATTTTGTAATAAACGTAGTGCTTATGGATAATATTGCCTTACTCATACTGGTTGTTCAACAAGCTGGAAGACACCTCCAAAGCACTTTTCATTTGTCTATCTTTTTTATTTTATTATTATCATTAGTGTTGAATATTATTACTTTTAAAAAAAAAAAAAGAATAGTACGCAAGAACTTTGATCATGGTTGCCTATCTAAATTATTTTGGCATGTAACATTATTGATTATTTGTTATATTGTTTATTGATCTCTAACATAAAGGAATTTCAAGCAATATTTTGTTTTGTTCTTGAAGCTCTTGTGCATATAAATTATTATTATTAAAAGAGGATGCCAAATATTTAATGTTTCTTCTTTGTATGGATTGTTGCAATTAGGCAGAAGTGTAGATGGAATTTGAGTAAAAGTTTGAAGAGTAACCCTAACTCTTATTGTTTCTTATGAAAAGAAGCAATTTGTTAGGACTTTTGTTAGTTGGCAAATTTTGTAGACTAAAACATTTTAGAAGTTTGGGGCCTTTGATGTTGATACAATGTCTTATGGGGATGGGGCGTGTTGTGTTTTTGAAGCGGGTTTGGATTTTTGTCACAATGTTGCCAAATGGAAACATTGTTAGGTCTTATATTCTTGTAATTGGCATATTGTTTTAAAAAAATCTTGTATTTCATGTTGTACTCTATTTAGTTTAGTTTGTTGGTCAATCCAATGCAAATGAGGGATTGAACAACATCCTAAATACTTTGAAGCTTAAAATCAAAGAATTGTAGATTTCGCCAAGCTCTCGCCCTAGCCAAACCTCAGCAAAAAACCAGAAAGTCAACCAGCAAGTTTCACCATGCTCTCGCTAAGCTCTCGCCCTTGCGAGAATCTGTAGCACTAAATTGGCCGAGTTTTTGCCCAAGCAAAAGAAGAAAATTCTAAATAGGAAACCTTCCTATTAAGACGATTGGACTTCAATTCCTATAAATACATAAAGGCTTGATCTTTTAGGATAACCCAACATTGAGAAATATATTGAAAGCCTTCAAGAGAGATTGATATAACCTCGAGAACTTAAAGAAAAACCCTACCTTCCTTAGTAAGAAGAAGAACTTCAAATCTTCAACCAAGGATAGTCTTGGTGGTGTTTGAAGATAGGTTTTCATGGCGTGGTGTTCGTGGTGGTTCAAGCACAGGAGAGTAGTGAAATGTGAGTGTGAAAGCAAGCTTCTACTTCAACTTAGATTCATGTGGTTTGAATTGGTACAGTTATTAGTGTTCGTGTGAACTGTTCATTGATATAGTGTTTGAAGAGTGGACTGGTACATCTAGTGTTTGGTGGATTCCAACGGTGTTATGGTATTCAACACTTAAACAATTATTGAAGAACTGTATCATGGGTAAATCAGTACGTGATTATAGAGTTAGGTTAATACGAAGAGAGCACACCCAAAGTGCGAGGATTCGTCACCTAAGGATTGGGATATCAATGGTTAGGTTGTAAGTTGACTCTCTTGTATTCAATTCTTGATAGTGATTACTTGACTAGACTAGGTCACGTGATTTTTTTCCGATTTGAGTTTCTAAACTAAAATCGTTTGTCTACTATGTGATTGCTCTATTACTCTTGCATGCAATTTAAATTAGTGTATGATTAATTAGATTGCTTAATCAATATTAATCAAGCACCTCTCCAGGCAAATTAAATCCACATAATTTGAAAATTTCACAATTGTATACAAGAGAGAGAGAGAGAGAGAGAGAGAGAGAGAGAGAGAGAGAGAGAGAGAGAGAGAGAGAGAAGAAACGTCTAAAAAGGTATGCCTCACATTGGACCAAAACATTCAAGTTGTGTGCCTGTGCAAATTTTCAAAGTAATTATTTTTTCAAAGCAACTATAATCAATAGTAATAATGCCCTAACAATGCCTATTTCTGAAGGCAAAAAACACAAAAAGAAATACTCATGATAATTCATGAATTTGATACTGGAACAATCACAAGACTATAAAAACAAATCATATTCTGAACCGTGAGAGTCACTTACCAATGGTAGAGGAAAAATTCACTGCAAATCTAAAAATGAGAGGTGTTAAAAAAGTGTTTAAAGCCCTACATTGTGTCTAAAAATAAGAACCAAGACCAAAAGAACTGACACAATCTCTACTTATAAATCATATAAAAAACTTGTCCACCCTTGAAATTCTATGAAATGTCCAAAAAAAATACCACGTGCAATGCACATGCACCGACACTAGTAAATAAAAAAGAAAAAAAAATGCATATTCTACTTGGCTCGAAACCTAACTTAAAAAGATTTTCACCAGATAATACGTCATTTTATTCCAACTTTCTAATGTCTCAGCTTCATTTTTGTTGATTATGCAGTTCTATTACCACACAATAGAATTGAAACATCGGAGACTAGAGCATAATTAAAGGAGTCCGGATCCACTCAAGTAAGTTATGGAGTTAATTGTGAAGTAAGTATTTTATTGGACTACGTGTGCATCCACATTTTATGTAAGGGTGATCATTATCCCACATGATTATAGTGGAGCATCAATATTAACAATTACTATGCTATTTTACATAGTAAAAAAGGAAATGTTTCTTAAATAATAAAAATGAAAATTTTATCTAATTGGCATCCCCTTCTCTCTCCTCTTTCTCGCCTTCCCTTCTTTTCATGTTCTTTTTCTTTTCTTGTCTATTATCAATAAAGAAATTCATGATGAACTTTAGATATTGAGACCAAATGTTCAAGCTACTACTTCAACTTAGATTCATGTGGTTCGAATTGGTATAATTGTTAGTATTCTTGTGATCTGTTTGTTGATATAGTGTTCGAAGAGTGTACTGGTACATCTAACGTTTGGTGGATTCCAACAGTATTATGGTGTTCAATACTCAAGCAATTACTAAAAAACCATATCGTGGGTGAATTGGCACATGATAATAGGATTCGATCAATACAACAAAGCACGCGCAAAGAGCAAGGATTCGCCACCTGAGGATTGTGATATCTATAGTTGGGTTATAAGCTGACCCTCTTGTATTCAGTTCTTGATAGTGATTGCTTGGCTATACTAGGTCCTTTGATTTTTTTCCTGTTTGGGTTTTCACGCTAAAATAATGTGTCTATTGTGTGATTGCTCTATTACTCTTGCATGCAATTTAAATTAGTGTGTGATTGATTAGAGTGCTTAATCAATATTAATCAAGCACCTCTCCAAGCAAAGTAAATCCATATAATTCAAAATTTTCATAATTGTATGCAAGAGAGACAAAGAGAGAGCGTCTAAAAAAGTATTCCTCACATTGGACCAAAACATTCAAGTCACATGCCTGTGCAGATTTTCAAAACAACTATTTTTTCAAAACAACTATAATCAATAGTAATGATGCCCTAACAATGCCTATTTCTGAAAGTAACAAACACAAAAAAAAGTACTAATGATGATTCATGAATTTGATGTTGGAACCATCACAAGAACTACAAAACAAATCATATTCTGAACCTTGAGAGCCACCTACCAATGGTAAAGGAAAAATTCACTACAAATCTAAAAGTGAGAGGTGTTAAAAAAGTGTTTGAAGCCCTACATTCTGTGTAAAAATAAGAACCAAGATCAACAGAACTGACACAATCACTTCTTATAAAGCATATAACAAACTTGTCCACCCTTGAAATTCCATGTAATGTCCACAAAAACAAATACCACGTGCACCGCATGTGGACAAACACTAGTAAATAAAAAAGAAAAAAAACGCATATTCTACTTGGCTATAAACCTGACTTAAAAAGGTTTTCACAGATAATACGTCATTTTATTCCAACTTTCTATTGTCTCGACTCCATTTTTGTTGATTATGCAGTTCTATTACCTTACAAAAGAGTAGGGGTGGACATTGGGCGGGCCGGGTCCGGCCAGGCCTGACCTAATCTAATTGTACTTTGGTCAGCAGCCCGAGCCCGGCATTGGGCCTCAACTTTGTTTCCCAAGCCCGCCCAAAAATGAAAATAAAATTCTAGGCCCTCCCAAGCCCGCCCATTAAGCCAAAATTTTTATTTAAGCCACATTTTAAACTGTCATATATTTTTTAACAAATTCAAAACATGATCCAGCCCAACTTATGAACCCAAGTCTATGCTACAGTAAAATGAACAATTTAGAATATTACAAAACCAAGTTTCCAAGAGATTCCTGAATGTAAAATTAAATGATACAAACTTTATCATCTCAACATAAAAATACCACGACCAATTTAACAGCACAAGTTCAAATTACACTAACATAATATCATATAGTCCAAACTAAATAAACATCACAAGTTCCAATAATCACAGTCCAAATTAAAATAACATCACAAATTTTAATCATCACATAATCCACAAGAAGATGCCCACACCATCAAATTCCCAAATGCCCAATACTTGTCTTCCTTCTCCAGTATTCCAAGTTCATAGAAAATCCTGCATAGAACATATAAATAATCTTTATTTGGTTAAATACGTGTTAATAAAAACAATATATAAAGTAAGAGCTATTAACGTACCTCAAATTCATCTCCATCTTAATCATCTTCTGAAGAACCAAAATTATCATCATCTTCAACTGTACATTGCAAAGAGTCTAATTTTCCAACATTAAAGATAAATAGATGTCAATACCTAACAATAACAAATAAATTATGTAATTATAAATCTATTTACCTGTTCTATTTTTGCGCTCGCATCCAATCTTGAAGGCATATTAAAGCTTGCACGGTGTTTGATTTTAAAGAACTTCAAAAAGGGCTTATCACACGACATATGGTGCTACAAGTAGACTCTGAAGCAACAGTAGACACAGGAATTGATAGAAGATCACATGCCAATTTTGCAAGTTCTGGATATCGCATAGAGCATGCACTCCAATACTCTAAAACATTCAACTCACTATTTAAATCATGACTTGGTTCCCCCAAATAAAGGTCTAATTGAAACTTTTCACATTGGGTTTTAGACCTCATGCCTTGAAATGTTTCATAATCTTCCAATCCATCCTCATAATTAGTTTTATTGGTACCCACAATTGATAAGCCACTAGTTCCTGAAAAGACCGGTGTAGAATGACGCATATATTCATCAAACAAGTTATAAAGAATGCTAACAATGGTGTTAATGTAACTCTCAGCATTACTACCATATATCTTGGTGTAACAATACTCAACAAATATAACTTTGTACCGAGTATCCAAAATTGCAGCACATGACAAGACCAAACTATATTCAAACCAATATTTGGTAAATGTTTCTTGCATTTCAATCACCATTTCTCGCATGAAATTATTTTCATCACTTCTCACTTCTAACAAGTGAGAATGAACCCTCCACACCCCTCAAAAATACAAATTTGATGTAGGGTACTTTGTTCTAGAAAATATGCATATCACATCATAAAACACTTTCAAAAATTTATGCATGGCAATCACCTTTTCCCATTCATCTTCACTTAACTTCATTGTAAAATTAGAACCCCGCCTCCCCGTATATAAAAAAGCACTCTCATAGTAAATGGTAGATTCAAGCATAAGATATGTAGCATTCCATCTAGTTGGCCAATCAGTACACAATTTCTTTTTACAATCCAAATTAAAACTTGAAGCAATAGTTTTAAAATTCTTTTTTTCTCATTGGGGATTGTTTCACATACTTAATACCAAGATGAAGTTTCCATATAACATCATGAATGAGTTTCATGCCATCTTGCACAACTAAATTTAGAATATGAGCACAACAAAGAACTTGAAAAAAATGAACCACCACATGGAAGGAAACCTTTTCCATGAAAACGCGCTTCAAGATTGGTTGCCACAACATCATTGACACTAGCATTGTCCAAAGTTATGCTAAAAACTTTGTGCTCAATATTACAATTAACCATACAAGAAGCAATGACATCGGTTAAGGACAATCCATCAAATGGAGCTGGAATAAGTTGAAACCATAAAATCATCTTTTGTAACTTCTACTCATTACCAATAAAATGGGCAGTCACACACACATAATGATCCTCCACATTAGATTGCCATGCATCTGAAGTTAAACAAATTCAACCCGGAGCCATTGCTAAAAATTCTCTAACATTCTCCTTTTGTTTTAGATACATTGACATCACATCCCTTTTTATGGTCCTTTGACCCATCATCCTAAATTGGGGACAAGCTGCACTCATGACACGCTTAAATCCTATATCTTCAACTGTTGTAAATGATCATTCATCAAAAACAACCATTAATCCAATTTCCCTACGAATTTGCTCTTGGTCAAACTTTTAATTCCTCAAGATAAAAGTGCCATCAGTTGATGTCTCACTTGAAAGCATAAAGTGTCTAATGTCACAATTAATAATTTTAGGACAATTTGGTGTGTGAAGTAATAAATGAGAGGTTCCATTTTTAGAACTAGCAGAAAAGATTTCCTTGCAATACTTACACATAGCTGTGACTACTCCAACTTCAGTGGAAGGAAGCTTTTTAAAGTTATCCCATGCCTCTAAAGCTCCTTTTCGACATTTACCGGTCGAACAGTCATTATCTTCGTTATCCATAGTTATGAAAGTATTATCACAGTTGCTTTCATTTGCCATAATTGAAACTCTACATTGAAAAAATAAACTTGTCAAAACAGATTAAATAAGAAAAATATAAAACTAAAGGAGTAGAATGAACTTTCATGGCTAAGTCAGTCAATGAACCCATCAATTAACAGAGATCAAAAAACTACATTGTTAATTGAAAATCTACAAACCAGCATTAATTTTAATGGACCTAACTATATATAACACAATCAAGTCTTTGCTCATCACCAGGAAAGACCCAAACAGAGCCATAAGAATTTCTTATTCTAAATCAAAATGCTAAGGAATTAATTAAAGCATATAAATCATTAATTTTTATATTCTAATAGCAGCCACAAAAGATTAATTAAAGTATATAAATCATGTGTGATTGTCTTCTTTCTTCCCAAAGGTGGGCTTGACTTTGACTAGTACAAAAATTTCATGCTTATTGAATTATCACATTGGCTGACATGAGGGACTTACTTTTTGATACCAACCCCCGCATGCCATTCCATCCTTGTAAATAAATACAACCCAGAAGCTCATCACAGCTTCTTAATAATATTAAACATTATACTATATCTTTCTCCCTCTTCCTCTCAGTCTCTTTCTTCCTTGGTTCCTTCCCTACAAGTTGCAGATAATTAAGGTTTCAAGCTCTATATATTGTTCTTATTTCATTAGGTTCTTCTGGGCATTCATTTTTGCAAGTTTGAAACCTTTTGTGGCTGTGGGAGCTTGGTTGCAATTAATCTAAAAATAAAGTACTTAGACCTCATATAGCATCATAATACCTTACACCAGACCTAAACCAAAGCCTCACCCCATATTAACCATACATTTCTAAGATGAAAGCTTTTTAACCATAAGAGTACTGGAACATGATATTACAAGAAGGCAAAACAGCATCTTGGAATTTCACAGAGAGAGAGAGCGAGAGACCACTTACCAGGTTGAGATGGATGGTCGTAAGAGATAGATGGTGGGCAAACATGACTCTCCAAAGAGTCAAAGATCAAAGGGACGAGAGAGTGAAAACTAAAAGAATGAGAGGGAGAGGGAGAGGGAGAGGGAGAAGGGAGAGGGGGATGCAGCTGCTACCTTGCTAGGGTTTTAGTTTGTGACATTGTGTATAGTATGAGTATATATATATATATATATGTATATATGTATATATATATTTTTTATAACTAATTCAATTTTTGGGCTGGGCTCTGAAACAAAATCCCAAGCCCAGCCCGAAAATTAATTGGGCCTAAATAAACTGCCCAGCCCAGCCCTAAAGGCCTATTTTCTGATCCCAAGCCCTAAAAAAATCAGGCTGGGTTGGGCGGGCATGTCAGGCCAACAGGCTTGTGTCCACCCTTACAAAAGAGTAGAGAGGGAGAGAGAGAGAGAGAGAGAGAGAGAGAGAGAGAGAGACATGAAACGTCTAATAAAGTATTCCTCACATTGGACAAACATTCACGTCGCATGCCTATGCAAATTTTTAAAGCAACTATTTTTTCAAAACAACTATAATTAATAGTAATGATGCCCTAACAATGCCTATTTTTGAAGGCAACAAACACAAAAAGAAGTACTCATGATGATTCATGAATTTGATGCTAGAACAATCACAAGAACTACAAAAACAAATCATATTCTGAACCTTGAGATCCACTTACCAATGGTACATAGAGGAAAAATTCACTGCAAATCTAAAAGTGAGAGGTGTCAAAAGAGTGTTTGAAGCCCTACATTGTGTGTAAAAATAAGAATCAAGATCAAAAGAACGGACACGATCTCTTCTTGTAAAGTGTATAATAAACTTGTCCACCCTTGAAATTCTATGAAATGTCCAAAAAAAAAAAAAAAAGAATACCATGTGCAACACACGTGCACCAACACTAGTAAATAAAAAAACACATATTCTACTTGGATTTAAACCTAAATTAAAAAGATTTTCACTAGATAATACGTCATTTTATTCCAACTTTCTAATCTCTCAGCTCTATTTTTTTTATTATGCAGTTCTATAACCACACAATAGAGTAGACGCAACAGAGACTGGCGTGTAATTAAAGGAGTCTGGATCCACTCAAGTAAGTTGTGGAGTTAATTGTAAAGTAAGTATTTTATTGGACCATGTGCATCCACATTTTATATAAGGTGATCTTTATCTCACATGATTACAGTGGAGCATCAATATTAATAATTATTATGCCATTTTACGTAGTAAAAAAGGAAATGTTTCTTAAATAATAAAAAAGAAAATTTTGTCTAATTGGCATCCCCTTCTCTCTCCTCTTTCTCTCATTCCCTTCCTTCCCTGTTCTTTTTCTTTTCTTGTCTATTATCAATGAAGAAATTCATGATGAACTTTAGATATTGACACCAAATGTTCAAGCTTCTACTTCCATTTAGATTCGTATGATTCGAATTGATACAGTTGTTAGTGTTATTGTGAACTGTTCGTCGATATAGTATTTGAAGAATGGACTGGTCCATCTAGCGTTTGGTGGATTTCAACAGTGTTATGGCGTTCAACACTCAAGCAATTACTGAAGAACCGTATCATGAGTAAATTGATACGTGATCGTAAGGTTCTGTCAATACAAGGAGAGCATGCCTGAAGTGTGAGGATTTGTCACATGAGGATTGGGATATCTATAAATGGGTTGTAAGTTGACTCTCTTGTATTCAGTTTTTTATAGTGATTACTTGGCTGGATTAGGTCCCGTGATTTTTTTCCAGTTTGGGCTTCCACACTAAAATTGTGTCTATTGTGTGATGGCTCTATTACTCTTGCATGCGATTTAAATTAGTGTGTGATTGATTAGATTGGTTAATCAATATTAATCAAGCACCCATCCAAGCAAAATAAATCCACGTAATTTAAAATTTTCACAATTCTATACGAGAGAGAGAGAGAGAGAGAGAGAGAAGAAATGTCTAAAAAGGTATTCCTCACATTGGACCAAAACATTCAAGTCGCGTGTCTGTGTAGATTTTCAAAACAACTATTTTTCCAATGCAATTGTATTCAATAGTAACGATGCCCTACAATGCCTATTTCTGAAAGCAACAAACACAAACAAAAAAAAAAAAACTACTCATGATGATTCATGAATTTGATGCTGGAACAATCATAAGAACTACAAAAACAAATCATATTCTAAACCTTGAGAGCCACTTACCAATGGTAAAGGAAAATTTCAATGCAAATCTAAAAGTGAGAGGTGTCAAATAAGTGTTTGAAGCCGAACATTATGTGTAAAAATAAGAATCAAGATCAAAAGAACTGACACAATCACTTCTTATAAAGCATATAACAAACTTGTCTGCCCTTGAAATTTCATGAAATGTCCACAAAAACAATAAATAAATAAATAAATACCACATGCAACGCACTTGCACCGACACTAGTAAATAAAAATGAAAAAAAAAACGCATATTCTACTTGGCTATAAACCTAAATTAAAAAGATTTTCACTAGATAATATGTAATTTTTTTCCAACTTTCTAATGTCTCAGCTTCATTTTTGTGGATTATGCAGTTCTATTGCCATACAATAGAGTAGACATATCACAGACTGGAGTGTATTTAAAGGAGTCCGGATCTACTCAAGTAAGTTGTGGAGTTAATTGTAAAGTAAGTATTTTATTAGACTACGTGTGCATCTACATTTTATGTAAGGTGATTATTATCTCACATGATTGTAGTGGAGCATCAATATTAACAATTGTTATGCTATTTTACAAAGTCAAAAAGGAAATGTTTCTTAAATAATAAAAATACAAATTTTCTCTAATTGGCATCCCCTTCTCTCTCCTCTTTCTTTCCTTCCCTCTTCTTTTTCTTTTCTTGTCTATTATTGATTACACTCCAATTGTGTAAACTTAATCCCCTAATTAAGTGTTTGTTAGCCCAAATATATTTATTATAATAGGTTTTTTTCGTAATAAATTGTTCTGAACTGCTTTTCTCGTTGTATTGTAGGTTTTCGAGCTAAAACAAGGCAAATGGGCGAAACTTGAGATGACCGATCGATCGGCCGTTCGATTGCTGACGCTCGATCGATCGACGACGTCAGAATGGCCTTCGACAGTAAGGAAAACGAGCAAACTTCAGAGAGGGCAATTTTTCGATCGATTGTCGATCGATCGGCGACGCCGGAACGATTTCAACAGTGGAGCAAAGAGCAAACTTCAGAGAGGTGCAATTATCGTTTGAACGGGCATTCGATCGCCCGTGGCGATCAGTTGGGGCGTTCGATCGCTAGTTCACTGTTCGATCGACCATTTGACCGGTCACTACAAATCTGGAGTATAAAACTGAGAGTGTGAGATCCTAGGAGGATGGTCGGGGGGAAAGTTCGAAGAACTGTTCGAGATTTGCAGCTTTGGGAGCACTTTCTAGGGTTTTCTTTGGAGATTTTTCAATCATTAGCTAAATTTCATTATTACTTTGCTTTTAGGATTGTTGTAATCATTATCCTTGTAATCAAGCTTAACTTTCTTGCATTTTCTCGGCATTTTCTTGTGTTTTCTCGGCAACCAAATACTAGATTTATTATGTTTAATGCTAGATTTACATCTCTTGTATTGTTGTTCATCAAGTTATATATTGAAGTTTACATTTTTTTTCATTTTCTTGGCACTTTCTTACATTTTCTCGATAACCAAACACTAGCTTTCCTTTGCTTAATGTTAGATTTGTATTCATTTAATCTTTACTTCATGGATTCAAGTAGCTAAATATATCTTAGATGTGATTGTAAAGATCCACCAAGGATCTTCAAGGATTTCAATGGAGGTTTACAAATTTCAAAGTTTTATTCCTAGATTTCTATAGTTCTATTTGTTTGAGTGTTGGACCACTTTGAAAACTTGGATTCATAATCTATTTGGTAATGTTTATGCACAACTCAACACTTGATGTAAATATTGCACATTTCTAGGGTTTGTTTTTATGGTTCTATTGATTGTGTAAATCTATACACTCAACTAAATACGAACTCAAGGTTTTATGGTTAAAATATTTTGAATCAAGAATCCACGGAATGATTTTTTATTTGAGTTATAAAAAAACCCTCTATTGAAATTCTTATTGTGACTTGGTGGATTGAATCAATCATATCCAAGCTTTTTCTTAATTACACACAAATTAGATTTAATTGTTTCCATTAGATTTAAATTTCTTTCATTAGTAAAAAACAACCATCATCCAAAAATCAACAAGTTTTCGGTATCTTTTTATAAAAAAAAACCCCCCATTTGCAATTCATAACGATAAGTTCACTTGCTAGTTGAGCATTGTTTGCTATATTTGTAGAATTCCCTTAGGAGATAACGATACCGGATCTTCCGGTTTATACTTCATCACGACCGTCGAATTCTTGTTGGGAGACTCCATTTGTGAAGCACATTTGGTAGCGAATCAAGTTTTGGTGTCGTTGCTGGGAAATTCGTAGGCATAAAGCTACAATGGATAGATGCAAAGAATTGCAAATTGAAAAAAATAATAAATAAAAACAGAAAAATCAATCAAGAAAAGGGTGGATTTCATCACCACCTACGAGGGAAGCATCTATGGCTTCGGGCCTAGGTACATTCTAATTTTCGTTAAAGTGTTTTGTTTTTCTAGGATTGTTTTTATTTCTTCTTTTTCTAGTTTCTTTTGTTTGTTGTAGTATAATTGCACTGCATTTTGTTAGGACTTTTTCCCTCTTCGAAAGTATTTAGAGAAGATAGGTTAGTGTGCTTAAAGTGCAAATTTGTGGTACGTTTTATGCATGTGGAGATTGGAGGTACGAGATTGAATTGAGAAAAAGCCATTGTCTAACCTAGAATTGGAAAAAGCCGTTGTCCGGCCTAAGGATTGTGTATGATGTGCTAAATGACCCTAACGATCCAACCTTATATGTGCATTCATGCTTGCATATCACTTGCATGTCATTTTTCGTTAGGGACGAACACAATCGTCTCGTGAGAATTGAGAGCCTTGAGAGTAGTGAGAGCACAAACATATCTTCACCAACACCTAGTATACCATTAGTGGTCAACTTAGGTTTTATCTCCATGGCAAATCTTAATAATGGAGGCTTACGCAATGTCTAACCCAATCCTAATAAGGAGTTTGAGAGAGGGAGCAATCATGGCGACATGGCAGCTCCCCCTCAACGAGCTCTAAGGGATTACCTAAATCAACCAAGACAAGCACCAACATCTTGCATCGTCTTCCCACCCCATCACAACACCCTAAACATTAGGTTGGGAATAATTCAAATGTTGCCTCAATTTCATGGAATGGATTTGGAACAACCATACATTTTTCTTAAGGAATATGAGGATGCTTATTCGATTGCAATGGACAACTCTTGTTTAAGGGAAGTATTTTTGTTGAAACTCTTCTCATTTTATTTGAAAGACAAGGCCAAACTTTGGTTTAACTCATTGCGGCCTATGTCTATCCACTCTTTGGCTACTTTTCAAGGAGAATTTTTGAGTAAAATTTTTTTCAAAAATTGAACCGAAGCCATAAAGAGACAGATTTCTCAGTTTTCCCCTATGTTGGGAGAAACTTTCTTTCAATGTTGGGAGAGATTCAAAGACCTCTTAAATTCTTATCCTCATCACGGTTTTGCCGATTGGCATGTCATCAATATATTCTATTCATCCTTGACACCCCAACTTAAGCAATTTGTCGAGTCTATGTGTGTGGGGACATTATTTGATAAACAACCCGAGAGTGAGGAGATTAAAGAAACATGTTGTCTTGTGTGTGAGACTGTGGAGCATAATACCTCTATATGCCCAATCATTCAGGGTGTAAAGGAGGCTTTGCTTGGCCAAGTTAATGCAATTGGCCAATACCAAAGAGGAGGGGGTAACCCCTATTCAAATACATACAATCTGGGATTGAGGGATCATCCCAATTTTAGTTAGAGGAATGAGGGGACTTCAAACTCTCATAGTTACGAAGGAGGGTATCAAAACCCTCAATCATATTAAGCACCTCCTCTACCATTCCAAACACTCCAACCCCAACATCAACCTTATCAACAAGCACCTGTGCCTCAATTTCAAACTCAACCAAAGTCATACCAACCTCCCCATAGAAAACCAATAGAAGATAATGTCTATCAACTTGCAAATGACATGTGAGGAGTTAGTACAAGGGTTGACAAACAAGAAAAGGTACTAGATCAACACTCTAGGTTGTTAGAGGACATACAAAAGCAATTGTCAACCTTGACACAAACTTTGACTCAAAATGTACAGGGAAGGTTCCCGACTGAACCTCAACCTAATCCAACAGTTAGGCACGTACATTTAACCTAGGGTAAGAGTGACCCTCAAACAAGTCATGAACAATTACAAGCCATAACCACCCTTAGAAGTGAAAGACCATTGACAAAACCATCCCACCTCAGGATGAGAATTCTAGAGAGAGTGTTGACAAGAAAGAAAAAGGGAAAGAGGAAGAAGTAGAGAAAGAAAAAGAATCGAGAGAGGGGGGGAGAAACTTAAGCCAGCCTCGTTGAGGTTTTGAGTGAGAGTGATAGGGAAAAGAGGAGGGACATAGTAAAATATACTCCCTTCCCACAAAGGTTGACCAAACCTAAGGAAGAACTTCTCAATGCTGAAATTTATAGAGTTTTCAAGAAGGTTAAGGTCAACATCCCTATCCTTGATGCAATAAAGCAAATACCTTCATATGCGAAGTTCTTAAAGGACTTATGCACTTTCAAGCAAAGGTTACATGTCAAGGAGACCGCCATGATGAATGAGAACCAAAGTGCTATTTTGCAATGCAAAACTGTGCCAAAATTTAAGGACCCGGATGTCCTACCATTTCTTGTACCGTCGAGAACACCAAGATAGATCGAGCCTTATTGGATTTAGGGTCTAGTGTCAATCTTTTACCCTTTTCGGTGTACAAGGAACTTGGCTTAGGAGAATTGAGCCCTACTCGTGTTACTTTGTAATTGGTGGATCGTTCTATCAAGGTTCTAAGAGATATCATTAAGGATGTTCTCATCCAAATTGATAACTTTTGTTTCCCGGTCAATTTCATAGTCCTAGATACCCAACCAATTGAGAGTTGTATAGCTCATAACCAAATTCCTGTGATTTTAGGATGCCCTTTCCTAACTACTTCTAATGCCATCATTCATTGTAAGAATGGATTATTGAAATTGTCATTTGGCAACACTACCTTTGAGCTTAACATCTTTTCAGTTGCCAAACAAAAAGGAGAGTGTGAGGATATCCGAGAGGTTGATATCATTGAGAGGATAGTTCAAGACCACTTTGATAATGAGGTCTTTGACGACCCATCAGTGAGGGCATTAGTGAGGAGTGAACCCCAAGTTTTACTTGATAGTGAGATCATGGCTTTAAGTGAGGTTTCTCACTTAGAGGGTGAGAGTGAGCAATGTATACATGTGGGTCAATGGACCCCTTCTTTTGAACGTCTACATCCTAGTGCCGATAAACCAATTCCTTCAGAGAAGAAGCTTCCCATTCCTAAAAGGAAGCCTTTGCCTTCCAACTTGAAGTATGCATTTTTAGGGGATGGAGAGTCTTATCCGATAGTGATTTCCTCTAACTTATCTTTGAGTCAAGAGGAAGGGTTGATAATATTGCTTAAGAAACATAGGAAAGCCTTAGGATGGACCATCGCCGATCTTTATAGGATTAGTCCTCTTATGTGCACTCACCGAATCTTCTTAGAGGAAGAGGCTAAATCTATTCGCTAAATGCAAAGGCGATTGAATCCGAATATGAAAGAAGTGGTTAAGGGTGAAGTTTTAAAATTGTTAGATGCAGGTATCATTTACCCCATCTCATATTCGAAATGGGTGAGTCCAACCCAAATGGTACCCAAGAAATCAGGTGTCATGGTAATAAGGAATGACAAGAATGAGTTAGTGCCAACCCATGTGCAAACCGGGTGGCGAATGTGCATTGATTATCATCGCCTTAATACCGTGACCCATAAAGACCATTTTCCTTTACCATTCCTTGATCAAGTTTTAGAGAGAGTGTCCGGAAAGGCTTTTTATTGCTTCCTAGATGGATACTCGGAGTATAATCAAATCGATGTAGCCCTTGAGCATCAAGCCAAAACAACATTCACTTGTCCCTTTGGCACATATGCTTACAAACGCATGCCCTTCGGGTTATGTAATGCACCGGCGATCTTCCAAAGGTGCATGATGAGCATATTTAGTGACATGGTTGAGCAAATCGTTTCATGAATGATTTTTCCGTCTATGGGGATACTTAAGAGGGTTAAGTTGAGAACCTAGGAAAAGTTTTGAAGAGATATGAGAAGAGTAACCTTGTGCTTAATTAGGAAAAATGTCATTTCATGGTTACTAGTGGTATAATTTTGGGTCATATTGTGTCGACCCAAGGGCTAGAGGTAGACAAGGCAAAGATTGAATTAATTCAAAAATTGCCCGCCCCGACTTGTGTGAAGAAGGTTAGATCATTCCTTGGGCATGCCAGTTTCTATCGGTGTTTCATTGAAGGCTTTAGTGCAATTTCTAGGCCTATGTGTCATCTCTTGTCCCAAGATGTCCCACTTGAGTGGACATTGTCTTGTCAACAAGCTTTTGACAAGTTAAAAGGACTGTTAACATCAGCCCCAATCATTCGTGCACTCAATTGGTCTATTCCATTTGAGCTAATGTGTGATTCTAGTGACTATGCCATGGGGGTTGTCCTAGGACAAAGAGTTGATAAGAAGACGTATGTCATTGATTATGCTTTTAAGACACTTAATGAAGCTCAAATCAACTATACCACAACTGAAAAGGAACTCCTTGCTGTGGTTTTTGCACTAAACAAATTTAGGCCTTACTTGATTAGGTCGTTGGTCATTATTTACACCGACCATGTGACTCTAAAGTATCTCCTCACTAAACCCAATGCAAAACCACGTCTCATTCTGTGGATACTTTTGCTCTAAGAATTTCATATTGAAATGTGTGATAAGAGAAGGGTTAAAAATGTGGTTGCAGACCATTTGTCTCGGCTTCCCTTTACTGGGTGAGCCATGGACTCAACCCCTATTAAGGAGCACTTCCTGAATGAGCATCTCATGCATGTGAATGCCATTGAGCAAGTTTCAATCCCTTAGTTTGTAGACATTGTGAACTACCTTGTGACCGGTGAGGTTCCATCCATATGGTCTTCTATTAATAAGTGCAAATTCTTCTGGAATGTGCGTTATTTTTTTAGGATGATCTTCATTTGTTTAAGTATTGTCCAGACCAAATCATTCACCGGTGTGTTCCAAGTAATGAATTTCACCAAGTGATAGAGTTTTGTCATTCATATGCTTGTGGAGGACATTTCTCTTCCAAGAAAACCACAGCCAAGATTTTGCAATGTGGACTCTATTGGCCAACCATGTTCAAGAATGTGCATACATTTTGTCTTGCATGTAATAGGTGCCAACGGTTAGGAACACTTTCTAAGAGACACATGATGCCTCTTCACCCCATCACCATTCTAGAAATATTTGATTATTAAGGGATTGATTTCATGGGACCATTTCCTAACTCGTGTGGGTACCTTTTCATTCTAATCGTGGTTGACTATGTCTCGAAATGCGTAGAAGCAATTGCCTCCCGAAGCAATGACCACCAAGTGGTCTTGTGATTTTTGAAAGAGAACATATTTTCTAGGTATGACATGCCCTGAGCAGTCATAAGTGATGGAGGTTCACATTTTTGTAGTAAGCCATTTGCATCTTTAATGCGAAAGTATGGAGTGGTCCATAAGGTTAGACAGTCGTACCATCCTCAAACGCAAGGGCAAGTGAAGTTGGCCAATAGGGAAATCAAGCGTATTCTTGAGAAAACCATCAATCTGAATAGAAAGGATTGGTCCCTTTAGTTAACTAATGCGTTACAGGCTTACTGCACAGGTTAAAGACCATTCTTGGTGCATCACCCTATAGACATGTGTACGAGAAGGCCTATCAAAATTGAGCATAAAGCTTATTGGGCGATTCGTCAATGTAATGCGGATATTAATGCTACGAGTACCCACCGCAAACTCCAACTCAATGAACTAGATGAACTCTGCAATGATGCTTTTGAGAATGCCAAAATTGCTAAGGCCTAGATGCAACATTTTCATGACCAATATATCATTCGAAAAACTTTCAAGGTTGGTCAGAAAGTGTTATTGTATGATTCACAATTACATTTATTTTTGGGCAAATTGCAGAGTAAGTGGCTTGGATCATACCTTATGAAAGAAGTATTACCTCATGGGGCTATTGAGGTGTAAAGTCTCACAAATGGCTCGGCATTTAAGGTGAATGGTCAGCGGTTAAAGTCGTATTTTGAGTCGTTCCAAGCGGAGTTAGATTGTGTGAATCTCATTGATCCACCAACCTTTGAGTGACATTGACCTATCGTGTTTTATAGTTTAGGAGTAGTTTTTTGGTTTTCCTATTTTAGATTTGTTTTTCTTCTCTTTTTAGTAGTATAGATGTGTACGTTTGTCTTCCTGAGAATCCCGCCCGCCCCATGTTCTTTTTCTCGACCATGTTTCTCATGCCTTGATGACATGGCATGATTTTAGTTTTTTTTTTTTTTTGGGGGGGGGGGGGGGGGGGGGGGGGGCACCATTTACATGTTGCTACAATAATTTTTTGATAATTTTTGCAGAGATTCAGAGTGATAGTTTTACCGATCGATTGCTTTCTTGGTGATTAGACGGCTGATCAAATGGTGAAGTCATCCGATCGAATGGTCACTGGTGTATTATTACTGCACCTATCAAAAGGAAGTGGTATCAATCGATCAGTCGTTCGGTCGGCCGTTCGATTGGTAGCGCTCTACTTCAATCGGTACACAAGGCGATTGATCGGGTTAAAGACTGATCGATCAGTCTGGGGAGCTGCCTATATAAACCGAGGTTTTTGGTTGTTTCTGCATTCGATCGCATGAGAGAGAGTTTATTTGAGAGATTTTTCATATTCATGTGCAGCAAGGCCCTGCCAGTTCATTCTTATAAACCCCACTCGACCCATTTCACGATTTTCTGCGCTACGAAAGGTATTTCATTTCGCCGATCTTTGTCCATTCTTTCATTTCCCGTTTTACTTAGCATAGTTAGAGGTAGTGTGTCGAGATTGGGAGTATAGAGGGGTCAGGCATCTGAGGAGGAGGCCTCTGCGACTCAAGCTCAGTTCCAACAGCTCTAGCATAAGCTAGCTAGGCATAAGAAAGAGGGAGAGTATGATGTTACTCGTTAGAGCGGGATTTCGGTAGGTTTTGGAGCGATCGTAAGGTGGTAGTGGAGAGATGTTGGGTTGTGGATCAGTTTGATATGAAGCCATACCCTTGGCTCGAGCCATTGACTGGTCGCCAGTGGTTAGGATTAGCTGCATTTAAGGGCCAGTACTCAGCCACCCACATGGCAGAGTTCATGGCCAAAATATCATCGAACCCCACCACTGGCGACAGGCATGTTATTCATTCATGGGTTCGGGGTAGAGATGCTATTATCACACCAGACTCCTTTACCATGCAGTTTGGTTTACTGAGGGTTGCAGACCCTCAGTTTTCATATGATGGGGAGCGCATGCCATCTTATGAGGAGATGTGTGCCAAGATTCTGGCACTGGGAGAGACCTAGACATCACCCCAATTCAGGATTAGACAGCTTGCCCCCCGTTACCACCCGTTTTTTCTTTAGATGTGTTATTCAATTTTTCCACTGGGGAGGACGGTAGAGTGTAGTAGGATATGGGGGCGATTGTTATGGGTTATTGGGACGGGCAGGACTATTGACTTGCCCCATTTCATGTATATGGCATTGTAGGCCAGGACCCAGGTAGCCATTTCCCAGGCCAGCATCCCTTTTGGGTGTTTTCTGACAGCGAGGATCAGGACGGCTAGGGTTAGCACAGCAGACGTCATCCTGCTATCCTCTACGACCGCCATAGATTGGGTGACTAAGAAGAGGTCGACAGGGCAGTTAATGAAGAAGGGGGGAGCAGCTAGTTCAGCTCACTCGACTTCTCAGCCACCGCCCTCTCAGACACAAGACAAAACTCAACCAGGGGTGCAGTAGGAGGAGCAGACCACGCAGCCCCAATCTCTGGAGCAGAAGGTGCCAGCTCAGCAGCAGGCAGGACTGAGCGAAGGTGCCATTGAGACAATGTTTCAGCAGCAGAGATCAGTTGATGCTGTTCCACTCTCAAACTTTGGCAACCATCCAGGAGCAGCTGACTACTCAGGACACTGCCATCGCTGCACTTAGTACTTAGTTGGCTGATATCTAGCAGCAGCAACAGCAGACATAGTCCACTTGACTCCAGGAGATTATCCAACATCTTGGACAGCCTCCCCTGGATGATGATTTGGATTTCTTTATTGGACTTCAGTAAGATTAGATACATTGTACACTTCACAGCATGTCATTTCATTTCATGATGTATCTAAATCTTTTTTTGATATTATTGGATGTATTTATTTTTTAGCCATGGTTATATTTATCTTGCTTAATTTGGCACGCCTTTTTGATTTACATCTACTTTATTTTTATCCATCCCGGTTGTATGTTGGCATTTTAGTAACAGGTACACTATCCTGTTGATATTCGTCTCACTTGTATTTTTTTTCGACCGTGGCAATGGTTATTGTATGGTATCAGTATTGCTCTTCACTATTACTCAACACTCTAGCCATGTATGATAGATTTTTGATGTCATTTCTCTTTGGATATTCATGGTGGATGTGCCGAGATTGTTATAGATAGGTACCACACCATGTTTTTAATTAAATTCGAGTTGATGATTGATTTACCTTAGATGTTGTGGCGCATTACAAGTTTTTGTCATAAAATCATTATAAGAAAGAGTTTACATTGTTGTGCACTATTATGCTATACGATATTTCTATGTTTCTCTCTTATGCATGTATGTCCTCATTTGGTAGAGATTTTATATCTTGCAAGCTTTAGAGCCTATTTATCACCTTTGTGAGCGATTTACATTTATTCAAGGTTATGTTTTTTATCTTTATTCAATGAATAGCTTCGTTATGTTTGATTTTGGTTTATATGTTGAGTATTAGTTGGAGTTATTTTGACACCTTATACGCTCTTGAAATTTTAATTTGATGTATTTTTCGGATCACAAAAGTCTAGGCCATTTCATTCCATCAAGCCATTCATGTTTATATTTCTCTCTTGATATTCATATACACATATGCATAAAAGTTTGTCAATGCGAAAAAAGTTGACGCATTGCTTGTATTGTAAGGATTGGAAGTGTATAGAGTTGAAAAGTAAAGAAATGAAAAAAAAAAGTATATTCAAATGAAGAAAGAAGTGAAGGAAGATGAAAAGAGTTCAAAAGTTATTCAAATGAGTGAAAGTTTGAAAGTGAATGTTCATTGATCATCATGTGTAATGCTCATGCATATGTTAACATCTTTTCCCATTTTCTATCCTCTTACATGGCTCTTCTTCCATTCATCATCCATATGGCCAATATTCGAAAATACATGAATTTTTAATTCAATTGCGTATAAGTCATCAATGTCAATTATCTAATTGTGCTT
Source organism: Euryodendron excelsum (assembly GCA_033060915.1). Classification (NCBI taxonomy): domain Eukaryota; kingdom Viridiplantae; phylum Streptophyta; class Magnoliopsida; order Ericales; family Pentaphylacaceae; genus Euryodendron; species Euryodendron excelsum. The sequence continues at coordinate 11,215,562 of CM065395.1, read as the reverse complement.
AAATAGTAAATATTCTTTCATGAAGCTATGCCAGGTCAACACACTTACAATTAATTAGGTTTTGGATCTTGGAATTGCTCTACTTGTATACCTTGTACGTTTATTCTTAAAATGAGCTTTCCATTGAGATACCCCGTGTGTTCATGGCTATTGTTGAGAGTATGCCTTGTGAGACTTGGATCGAAACATCAAGGACATTATTGCACTAGTTACGAGACATTAGAGTCATATGCCATATGTAGTACACGTCAATGTATTTTATTTCTTTAATACTTTATGCCTTTACCTTGTGATGATTCATAACTTAGGTGGATTGAGACTTGACCTAAATGAGGTTGATGCATGTGTTGTGTGTCCTAAATATCATATTGACATTGCATGGTTTGATGTTTGTGGGTATTCATTACTGTAAACCCTCACGAGACACCACTCGTGCACTAAGAGTAACCTAGGAGTTTAAAGACTTGGTGCATATGCTAAATGCACTTGAGATTCCCTCGAAAAAAAGGATTTTGCTTTCTGTACATAACTTTTCTTTCATATATCTATTTTGCTAGGGACTAGCAAAAGCTAAGTTGGAGGGTGTTGATTACACTCCAATTGTGTAATCTTAATCCCCTAATTAAGTGTTTGTTAGCCCAAATATGTTTATTAGAATAGGTTTTTTAGCAATAAATTGTTCTAAACTGCTTTTCTCATTGTATTGTAGGTTTTCGAGCTAAAACAAGGCAAATGGGCAAAACTTGAGACAACCGATCAATCGGTCGTTCAATCGGCAATGTCGAAATGGCCTTCAACAGTGAGGAAAATGAGCAAACTTCAAAGAAGGCAATTTTTCGATCGATCAGCAACGTCAGAATGATTTCGACAATAGAGCAAAGAGCAAACTTCAGAGAGGTACAATTATCATTCGATTGGGTGTTTGATCGCTCGTGGCGATCGGTTGGGCATTTGATCGTTAGTTCACCATTCGATCGGCCGTTCGATCGGTCACTACAAATTTGGAGTATAAAGCTGAGAGTGCGAGATCCAAGGAGGATGGTTGGGAATGTTGGGAAAGTTTGAAGGAATGTCAGAGATTTGCAGCTTTGGGAGCACTTTCTAGGGTTTTCTTGGGAGATTTTGCAATCATTAGCTAAGTTTCATTATTACTGTCTTGTTATTCATTACTTTGGTTTTAGGATTGTTGTAATCATTATCCTTGTAATCAAGCTTAAATTTCTTGCATTTTCTCGGCATTTTCTTGCGTTTTCTCGATAACCAAACACTAGATTTATTGTGTTTAATGTTAAATTTACATCTCTTATGTTGTTGTTCATCAAGTTCTATATTGAATTTTACATTTTCTTTCATTTTCTTGACACTTTCTTACATTTTCTCGACAACTAAACACTAGCTTTCATTTGCTTAATGTTAGATTTGTATTCATTTAAGCTTTACTTCATGGATTCAAGTAGCTAAATATATCTTGAATGTGATTGTGAAGATCCACTAAGGATCTTCAAGGATTTCAATTTCAATGGAGATTTATGAATTTCAAATTTTTATTCTTAGATTTCTATAGTTCCATTTGTTTGAGTGTTGGACCAGTTTGAAAACTTAGATTTATAATCTATTTGGTAATGTTTATGCACAACTCAACATTTGGTATAAATATTGCACATTTCTAGGGTTTGTTTCTATGCTTCTATTGATTATTAAAATCTATACACTCAACTAAATATGAACTCAAGGTTTTATGGTTAAAATATTTCGAATCAAGAATCCACGGAGTGATTCTTGATTTGAGTTGTAAAAAAACCCTCTATTGAAATTCTTATTGTGAATTGGTGGATTGAATCAATCATATCCAAGTTTTTCCATAATTGCACACAAATTAGATTTAACTGTTTCCATTAGATTTAAATTGCTTTCATTAGTAAAAAACAACCATCATCCAAAAATCAATGAGTTTTTGGTCTCTTTTTATAACAAAAAACCCCATTTGCAATTTATAACGTTAAGTTCCCTTGCTAGTTGAGCATTGTTTGCTATATTTGTAGAATTCCCTTGGGAGAGAATGATATCGGATCTTCCGGTTTGTACTTCATCGTGACTCTCATATTCTTGCGGGGAGATTCCATTTGTGAAGCACATTTGGGAGCGAACCAATTATCAATGAAGAAATGCATGATGAACTTTAGATATTGACACCAAATGTTCAAGATTCTACTTCAACTTAGATTCATAAGGTTTGAATTGGTACAGTTGTTAGTGTTATTATGAACTGTTCATTGATATAGTGTTTAAAGAGTGTACTGGTACATCTAGCGTTTAGTGGATTCCAATAGTGTTGTGGTATTTAACACTCAAGCAATTACTAAAGAACTGTATCATGGGTGAATCAATATGTGATCGTAGAGTTCAGTCAATACAAGGAGAGCACGCCCAAAGTGCGAGGATTAGTCACCTAAGAATTGGGATATCTATGATTGGGTTGTAAGTTGACTATCTTATATTCATTTCTTGATAGGACAAAAGGAAATGTTTCTTAAATAATAAAAATGAAATTTTTCTCTAATTGGCATCCCCTTCTCTCTCCTCTTTCTCTCCTTCCCTTCCTTCCATGTTCTTTTTTTTTTTCTTATCTATTATCAATGAAGAAATTGATGATGAACTTTAGATATTAACACCAAATGTGCGAATTTTAGATCTTGATTCTTTTATTTCATCAAGCAATGGCTAGCATGGAACTCGATGGATGAAATCTTTTTTTTTTTTTTTTTACTTTTTTTTATAAGATATCTCACAAAGCGAATTTAAAGTTTCAATAGAATACTTATAAAGTGATTCAGTTTGATAAAATATTGTGTAATGAATGATAAAAAGCAATAACATAAGACATGGGAATGTTCCTCTACAATACACTAGAGTTAGAATGATTGATATTGACCAATTAAAAATTTACTTGACAAAATACTTCACAAATTAACTTTAGAGGTGCCGGACTTAACCAAAAAAAGGAAAAATCTAAAATTTAACTTCAAAATACGTGTCCATGGTGATGTGCAAATTGACCCTATTAAGTATAATTCACCAGCACTCTAGGATCTCAATGTTAATCAGTCTAGAAGTCTGCTTTTTGCTATTTTCTCTAATCACAAACAGATATAACTACAATAACAGCCAAATTTAGGAGAAATTATCTAGTAAGTTCGAAACACCACGTCACCATGATAACATAGTGTGTCCGACCTATTCAAAGTGGACACATAGAAGCAGCAACAGCTCTGCTACTATTGCACATGGCACATAATGTATATAGTAGCAAGAGGACTAGGACGAGGCCGCACATGAGGGGACTAGGACAAGAGATAAATATCTTGTGGTCTGGACCCAAGTAAGGGAGGAGCCACTCAAGGCTCAGAGGGGGCACTCCCCCCCCCCCCCCCCCCCCCCCCCCCCCCCCCCCCCCCCCCCCCCCCCCCCCCCCCCCCCGGCGGCCCTCAACTTTCATAAATTATATTTTTACAACAAGTTTTAGAATTCTTTTTTTTTTTTTATCAATTTGCCCCCTCAAAAAATTTGTAAATGTACCCTTAAATAGTTCAAAGTTATAAAATTTATAGATACCACCCTTAAATAGTTATTTTTCTTTGAAGTTCCCTTTATATACTATACATAAGCATATATACATATATATATATATATATATATATATTATAGGTAATTCTATAGATATAGAAAATTTATACAAAATTCTTATACAAAGTGATGCAGTTGAATCTAAGTCTTTCAGTTGAAAACCAAATATTCATAATGACGGCTTTTAGTTATAAAAACGACATTGCCACATCAATTGGTGAAGTTTATTGTGTTGATTAAAAAAAAAAGTTGTCATTAATGGTTGCCCCCTCTTGATAAATTTCTAGCTCCACCACTGGCCCAAGAGGGTTCTCAAGTTTTGAACTCGAGACATTTGGGTTCACAACTCATCCCTATATCTACTGGGCTTACCTTTCAAGGTCCCACCTTATCACTTTATAGTAACTAAAATAAGGTCCTATATCTCAGGAAAATAAGAACACATGACTACAACTCTTTCCCCCTTAAGGACTAGTTTTCAGATGCGAACCCTTCAAGATGCATGAATATTGTTCTTCGTCCATAATTAGTTTTATGATTCAACTGTTAGAATAATAAGCAGATGTATGAATTTAGAACTTAATATATTTGAATATACGAATATGGAAGCAAAAGCATACCTATTTGAGCCATTGTATCAAAGATGAAAGGTTGAACTTGAATTCTTGGTCTCCAAGATTAGGTCTTCCCCTCCTTCTCTCTATAGCAATATGATGACTCTTAATGGGTAGGCTATATAAGGTCTTAGAGTGGAGAGGGGACCTAGCCTATTTATATAAACAGTCTATTGGGTCCTCTTATAACGAACTTTCATAGACTTCACAAAAGGCCCACACTGTCATACAACCACACCAATATCATATAAGGTGCACATAGGCCCAAACCAATAGATCACAACACAAAAGGGTCATCATATATGTCTCATAACCATATTGGATTCAACCCATTTTTCACAAACCAAAATTCAATTAATGTAAGCTCATACTATAAAAAATTTTAACATTCTCCCACTTGAGCAAACATTAATTGTAGTTTAATAGCTTTTTCAAAATTTTTATGGTAAAACGACTCTCGGGTTGAAAACTATATGTGGCCACCAAATAAGGCTATGAGACAACACCTTTAAATCAATCTGGTCCAACAAAACTATCAATCCCACACCAAGGCACTCATTATACTATTAACATATACAAGACCACCCAAGATCACAAATAGCAACAACTTTCTTGACATGGATCAAGATGTGGTAGTGTGGTAGGAGAATAACACTCTCATAGGTGGACATACGTATTATTCTCACTATCAATCCTCACAAATGAATCCTCTATCACAAATGCTTCAAAAAGATGCTAGAGAATTCCTCAGGCTTCAATAATAAGCCAATATGTCTTTTCACAAATATCTCGAGATCACTTTGTGGTGTCATCAACAAGACATACCCCATTACTTAAGATAGACACAGAATCTTAAGATTTTAATCGCAACATACCATAAATACATATAATATCATGAAAATATCCATTCATATATGGTATTAACAAAACACAAATGATGATTATAATAAAACTCTATTATTAAAATATAATTGAAATGAGTCTCAACATATAAATTAACATCCACAAAAGTAAAGAATCTCAAACACATAAATAAATAACCACAAAACTAAAGAAAACAACTCTCACTAGCCAAGTACATCAAAAGATTCAATGATTTCCATGTTTTTTTTTTACATGTTTTTCAAATACCATAGGTTTCAATCCATTGGTCAAAGGGTCTGCCATCATCTCCTCTGTAGTAATGTGCTCAACGATGATATCACCTTTCTTTACCAAATCTATAACAGCTAAATATTTGATCTTATTGTGTTTAAACCCCCTAGAATTATTATTCTTCTTAGAAAATATCACAGTTGCACTATTATCACAAAGAATTTTTAATGGCCTAGCAATAGAACCAATTACCTTAAGTTCTGAGACAAAATTTCGCAGCAAAATTGCTTGAGTTGCAGCTCCATAACAAGCTACAAACTCAGCATACATAGTCAAAGAAGCTGTAAGAGTCCACTTAGCATTCTTCTATGAAATAACTCCTCCAGCTAACATGAAAATATACCGTGAAGTAGATCTCATATCATCCACGCATTCAGCAAAATCTGAATCTAAATAGCTACCTCAAGGTCATTTAACCTCTTATACACAAGCATATAATCTTTTATTTTCTGCAAATACTTCATCACCTTTTTTACAACTACCCAATGATCCAATCCTAAATCCGAAAGATATATACCTAAAACAGTCACAGTAAAAGCTATGTCCAGCCTAGTACACACCTGTGTATAAATTAGCTTACCAATTACACTAGCATAAGGTATATTCTTTATTAATTCCCTTTTAAGATCAGTCTTAAGACATTGACTATTACTAAATTTGTCAAATTTGATAATAAGGACATCACCAGCTCTACAGTGTTGTATATTAAACCTCTCAGGTATACGATTGATGTACCCTTTTGAGAAAGTCCTAACACACTACATGATCTATCACGAATGATTTCAATGCTCAAAACAAAGGACGCCTCTCGTAGATCTTTCATATCAAATGTATTAGACAGCAACAACTTAGTCTTTCATGCAAGAGACTCAACTTAGTCTTAGCGTTTCATGCAAGAGAATCAAATAAGATATCATCAAAATAAATTAAATTTTCTCCACTGACCTTAAGATATATGCACTGATCAACCTTGGTTTTCACAAAATCCAAAGAAGTGACAATCTTATCAAACTTCAAGTATCATTGACAAGATGTCTGTTTCAAGCCATATATGGACTTCTTCAATTTACACATCATATGTTCCTTGCCATTCTCCTTGAAACCCTCAAGTTGTGACATGTAAATTTCCTCACTCAGGACGCCATTCAAAAAAGTAGTTTTGACATCCATCTAATGAAGCTCTAAGTCAAAATGAGCCGCTAAAGCCATGATGGTCCTGAATGAGTTCTTAGATGAAACTAGCAAAAAAGTCTCGTTATAGTCAATGCCCTCCTTCTGAGTAAACCCTTTAGCAACTAATCTTGCCTTGAAACGCTAAACCTTCCCTTTAGTATCTTTTTTGGTTTTGAACACCCATTTGCAACCAATAGGTTTACAACCCACTGGAATATCAACTAGCTCCCATACTCCATTATAAGCCATAGAATGCATGTCATCTGTCATTGTATCCACCCACATATTATACTGGGGACTAACTATAGCATGAGCATAAGTCATTGGATCAATCACAGGACCCACAACATAATCACTTTCACCAAGGTACACTACTAATTCATCAGAAATGGCGGATTTCCTCTATCTCATGGATCTCCTCACTGGTATCTCTAGAATAGGGTCAATCACATGTATCTCTGGAGTAAGCTCAATAAGGTCATGAGCCTTAACGAGAGTAGATGCGCCAGTCATCTCATACCGCTCATGATCATGTCTCTCTGCAGGTACAAAAACTACACGTTCCTAAATGACAGGCAGAGGGATAGAAACAACCACACTTTGTCTGTCCTTCTGAGCAGGTTAAGAGCATTCAAGATCAGCTACATCAAGCTCTAAGAACTTAGTTGTCATAGACTCAACAATTCTAGCACCTGGTGCAGGACAATAAAACCTATATCCCTTTGAATGGTTTGGATACCCAATGAAGTAGCAACGAGTAGTTCTAGGGTTAGTTTTTCTCTCTGATGGGTTATAGATTCTCACCTCAGTAGGACAACCCCAAACATGAAGATGGTTAAGGCTACGCTTCCTACTAATCCACAATTCAAAAGGTATTTTGGGAACAGACTTATTGGAAACCCTATTAAGAATGTATAAGGAATATTTAATAGCTTCACCCCAAAGATATGTAGGCAAATTAGACCCACTCATCATACTCCTCATCATGTCCTTAAGGGTGCGATTACGCTTTTCGGCCACACCATTTTGTTTAGGACTACCAGGCATGGTAAACTGGGCAACAATCCCACAATCCTGCGAGTATCTGGCAAATGGTCTCATATGTTGTCCTGTGACATCATGTCTGCTATAATACTCATCTGCACGGTCAAACCTTACAATCTTTATGATTTTCCCTAATAGTTTTTCTACCTCTGTTTTGAAAATTTTGAATTTTTCAAGTGCATCATTTTTTTTCTTTTATTAAATAAGCATAGCTATAACGAGAAAAATCATTAATAAAAGTGAGAAAATATTTATTACTATAAAAGGTAGAAAAATAAGGTTCACTAATATTAGTGTGCACAATTTCTAAAAAGCCTAGACTACGAGTAGCAATTTTCTTTTTAGTCTTGGTTAACTTACCTCTAATATAGTCCACACAGGTACCTAGGGCTTCAAAATCAAATGGAAGAAGTATGCCATCTTTTATGAGCCTCTCAATTCTTTCCCTAGATACGTGGCCTGGATGTTTATGCCACAATAAGAAAGATTTTTCTTTGGTTCGAGGTCACTTGCATACATTATGTTCAACATGGAAGGAGGCATACTCATTATTATAGGCTAAATTCAATCTATATAAACCATTATTTAACACACTATGACCAAGAATTTGAGAATTTTTGAGCAAATATACCATGTCATTATGAAATTGAAAACAATATTCATTTTTGTCCAAAGTAGAAATAAAAATCTAATTATACCTAAAAGATGGTACATAAAAGATGTTTTCCAATTCAAGCTAAAAACTTGACTCCAAATTCAAAGTTACTACTCCTATGGACTTAACCCTAATTGATTCATCATTGCCTACTTTAAGCTTGGCCTCATTCTGACTTGACTTCTGTTTGTTTTTTAATCCTGTAAAGAAATAGCAATATAAACAGTTACACTATTGTCAAGCCATCACGAATTTGATGAGACATTAACTAAATTGGATTCAAAGCAAACTAAAGTAAATGGATTGCCTTCTTCCTTTTTCTTTTGCTCTAACCAATATGTGAATTTAGAACACTCGCTTCTCTTATGGCCGGTTTGCTTATAGAAGTAACAACGAATGTCTTTCTTAATGACACCTTTGGGACCTACAACATTTTGGGTCTGACCATTACTATTACCATGCCTTTTGTTGTTCTGAACCTTATTAGGAGTATTGAACTTGGGTTTCCACTGATTCCCATGACTCGCTTGATGCCCCTTATTCCCATGACTCAATTGATACCCCTTATTCACATTAGGATTAGGCTTGAAATGAAAAACATACAAGGCACTCTCACTCTTTTCTCTCTTAAGTTTCTCTTCTTCCAAGACACATTTAGCTATAAGGTCATTAACAACCTAAGACTCATTCTGGGTGTTATAGGTTGTTTTGATTTAACTGAACTCAAAAGGTAAGGAATTACGGGCATGGTGAACTATGAAATCATCGGGGTATGGTGATACAACCCCCTTTAAGTTTGGACTGGATTAAGACAAGTTTAAAAATATACTCTCTCACACTATTCACACTATCATACCTCAAACTTGTTAACTCATTCATTAGGGATTCAGCCTCAGCCTTACTAGATACATGGTATCTATGTCCTACAACATCAAAAAACTCCTTGGCATTGCTAGTCTCTGGAAAGCCACTCAAAAGATGTTTTGAAATGGACCTTTTTATTGCTACGAGGCTCAAGCAATTGGATCTCTCCCATTTGGCATAAAGCTCCTTTTCTTCGGCAGTACTAGTGGTGGTAGGCTTAGTTGGTTCACTCACTCTCAGAGCCAAATCAACATCCACAATTCCCAAGGCAAACTCAATGTTTGTCTTCCACCTCTTATAATTGGAACTAGTCAAGAGCTCAACTGTAGCATTATTATTAACTATAAAAGAAACTGTATATGGCAACATAATAATAACATATTACAATAATAAGGCAATAAACAGATAATTAATATGCAATCTTTTCTTTGGACAGAGAATGTAGCATGTTATAGGGTCTTTTACTAGCAAGCCAACAAATAAGAATACCCATGTTTTCGAAAAGTTAATCTCCTTTGGGCAGACAAAACATTTCTAGACTTAAGTAATTTCCAACTCTTGCTTGATATCATCTCTCTCTATTAAAATACACAATTATCCCTTTTGAGCAGGTAATTGTATATAATACCAGAGATTGAGCCATGTCACAATGTAAAAATTTTAGTTTCAATAGATGTACCACTTTGGCAGTAAACACCCATATTAACTCAAAATTTCAACCATACCATTTATTTACTTGTATATTGCCCAAAATTATTTCACAGCATACCTAACCCACTGTATGCAATAATATATATATATATATATATATACACATATATGTAATTCGGGTCTGTGACAAATTTTTTTTTTTTAATGAATATCTCAACCCTTTTCGCTGTAGCTTATGCAATATAAAATTCGACCTAAGCAGAAAGGATCCCGGCATGAAAATCAAGATTTGGTTATATCAGTGAACACCCAAGCATAAAGCATCTCAAAGCACGCATCCCGAAGCCAGTAATATGCACAAATATATTCTAAGACATGTCAGAAAATTAACTTTTTGATCAGTTTGTATTTTCCAACATGAAGTCAATGATATACGTTAACTATTGGATCAATAATGGCCCAAATTTACAATTATTTATTAACCGGTCAAAATAGATGACGTGCTATGTATCAAAAGAAATCTTCTGAGGAGGAGAAGAAAAGCCCCTCGTCTTTGAATCCAAGAAGATACAACAACAACCAAATAGAATTACGCACAGGTTTGGACACAAAACCTTAAGTGCGAATATTCACATAAAATAACAAGGTTTTGAGCTCTAAACTCGCCAGTAAGGCTCTGTTAAAATAATAAGCAGATGAATATACAAATACAGAAGCGGAAGCGTAACTGTTTGAGTCATTGTATCAAATATGAAAGGTTGAACTTGATTGCTTGGTCTCCAAGATTAGGTCTTTCCCTCCTTCGCTCTTTAGCAATATGACATTTTTTAATGTGTAGGTTGTCTAGGGTTTTAGAGTAGAGAGAGAACCTAGCCTATTTATATAAGCAGTCTATTGGGTTATCCCATAACGGGCTTTCATAGACTTCACAAAAGGTCCACATTGCCGTCCAACTACACCAATACCATAGAACGTTTACATAGGCTCAAACCAATCGATCACAACATAAAACGATCATCATATATGTCTCATAGCTATATTGGATATTCAAACGGTTTTTCACAAAGCAAAATTTAATTAATGTAAGCTCACACTATGGAAAATTCTAACATCATCACCCTTTGAAGCATGCAAACCATGTTTCATGTCTGTAACCTTTCTAGTTTGTTGAAGAGTTTGTGATGGATACCCTACTTGCAGGATCCAAATACGTGACACGACAACACGATGTGCAAATTAATGGTCTTTCACAGACCTCTTGTTAAGAAAACCATGGGTAATAACCATAACTACCGCAGCTTTGAGGCATATTGAGCGACAATATCTTTAAAGGCAAATTTTAAAAATAGTGTCAATTGATACGCTGTTTTGAGGCAATTCTGATTCATACCCGCTGTTTCTTTTTCCGACCATGAACCATCATGCGCCTTCTAATTGACTAACATGTGACTTGCCATGTACAAACAAAAGCTAGGAGAAACATAGTCAATGCCACATGTGAATTCTCTGTGACAATATGATTACTTAGGGACACACAAGCTTAATGCTGCTTTCATTTTCACAAATATACTACAAGACAGAACTTATCAATCAATCATACACTCTTATCCTCCATGGACCATTGTTGATCATTCGTCCTCAATGTATCATGAACAAACTGGAAATTTTCAAGCATTCACAACTCGTGTGCTCTATATATATACATATATATGTATGCATATATATGTTGTGTGTGTGGCACCTACCCAATGGTGCAAGAGTTCAAGGAAGTAGAAACTTGAGCTGTGTTTATTTGAACAGTCAAAAAAAAAAAATGCAAGTCAAAAAGTACACTTGCCAGTCGGAGAATTCTACCTGGCGGTGCCGGCCACTGTTGAGGACAATGGGGTCATCTCAACGTGCCATATCAGCCGGCCATGGTCCCCTCTTGGCTCCAATCTAGAAGTCACAAAGTTACAAAAAGAGAGAGGAAATGTAGGAGGAAAATCAAAGGCCTCTTTTTTAGTGTGGGTGGCAAAAGAAGATAGAGACTTTGAGAGAATGAGAAGGGAATATTTGTGTACTTTGAATATGGGTTGCTTTTCCATTTTGATTTCTTGGAAGTCAGTGCTATGTACTTGGACAGCAGTATAGTTTACTACAAAAAGGAATTTTATTTCTTCAAGGAAATGGGATTCGATTTTGAGCTTGTTTAGCATTGTAGACAATGATTGCTACTAAAACTAAAGTGCCTCTTTTAATTATTTTAAAAAATTAAATCTTAAAAATTATTTTATAGCTGACTTTCTATTTTAGAGAATCTCATTTGGACTCTTTAAATATTAGGAGTCAAAAGTGGGCTCTCAAAATTTTAATTCACAAATCTCTCTCACTTTCTCCTCTTTTTTATCCTCTTTTCTGGGTGTAAATGTTAAAAAAGAAATAATTCATGAGGTGGCTAGTTAAAATAAAAAATTTTGTTAGAGTATTTTTAAAAAAAATAGCTAGCTAAAATAAAGAATGAAGTCGTAAAATTTGACTAGTTATTTTAGAGAGTAGCCTTGGAGATGCTCTTAGCTTTAGGCTCCTTTTCCATTTTTTTTCTTTTTTCTTTTTTCATTTTCTTAAAAAGGAAAAAATTAAAAATTTATTGCTTTTTGTGATCTCAAAAGAAAAAATATGGGACCATAAAAATACCATTGTTTTTATTTTTGTATGAAAACAGTTTTGAAAACTCAAAACACACATTTTTCTTGATTCTTAAAATTATGGACTTTGCTTAAAGAGAATTTCAAAATTAAGTTTTGGAACCGGTTTAACAAACACAATCTAGGTGAGTACAATTTCTGAAACTAATTTGTCGAATATTGTTTCAAATTTTAAAAACGTAAACAGAAACGTAAACCAAAACCGAAACCGTAATGAACGGGTAGCAAATTCATAATCGCAATCAGACTACAAAATAGACTTATCCAACCTTTATTGGTTTCATCTACCTAGGGTCACTGCAGTGCTATTAGGTATAAATCACGTCAAATGCAGCAGAGCCTAGCATTTGATATATATTCGATGACGAGATCTTAAACCAAACTTCATTCACTACTACCCAACACCAAGATGGTTGGAATTACTTAAAGCTTTTTGATGTTTAAACCATACACGTAACTCTTTTGACAATATGATTTTCAGATATCACATAATGCAGAGTTGACTCATGTTATATGTACTCAGATATGAATGTCAAACACAGATATGCATCTAAGTACCGGACTCTTCTAATTCTCATGTTTACTGACACTTGGACACGGTTAGGATAAATATTTCTTAAATACTTCTTTACTTTGTTAAGATAAAATGACATTTATAAACAAAAATATAACATTTTATATATAAAATAAAAGTCTTATACTTATGTATACACATTTATTAAATGCATATTCAACTAATTATATTAAATACATATCTTTACCTCATCCGGATGTCGTGTCCAAGTAACACACGTGTTCACCAGCTGACCTAACTAAGATGGGTCTGAAGAGGAGGTATGCATCATTTTTCTGCAACGACAGCAAATAATAAAATATTTAATAAGAAAATTATTGTATACATATATATATATATATGTATGTATATATGTGTATGTATGTGTGTATATGTTTGTACACAAGGAGTTCAGCTTGCCTTACAAACTGTGTGAAGCATGCCGTAGCTCCAACGTCGAAGCTTGATTTCATGCCAGATAGTTCTTCGGAGAAACGCGGAGGAAGGCATGGATTTTGCTTTCTTTTAAGCAATCTTGCTGTTGAAAAAAAAATGAAACAAAGGCATTGCCCATAAAAGTGTAGGCACTAATTAAATCAAAGTAGTGAATCTCTTTATATATACATACCTATATATGTATGTATGTATATACAAAAGCATATTCATCATGAAGCTGACATGAGAACACGATTTCTAGTCTTTAAGTGTGCTATGCATTAATATTATTTTACCATTCAGAAACATTTTTCAAAACAGCGATGAGCAGAAGGTTAGATTTCATATCTGTTTCCTGGTCTCTCTTAGCAAAAATATCTTTCATCTATGTGAGTGGAACGAGCATTAATCGCCGACTGGCCCATAATAGGCAGACACGTAACGAGTCGGAATGAATATTTTCCATTACAGAAAATAAATATGATGATTGTAATCCATGCCCCAGGCCCCCTTTCACCATCTATGGTATTGATTTTTAGAAGATTTTATCTCATGAATCGGGTAGTGTTGATCTCTTAAGAGTAAAAAGATGGTGGGTGACCATCCACATAATGAGTGCATCTACCAAAAGAGCTACCTAACATGATCACAGAGAGAGAGAGAGAGAGAGAGAGAGAGATTACTAGTTCATGAAGAACAATTATCATGTATGGGATGGCTGCAATTGTCCGATATTTTTTCAAGCTAATGTTATACAAATAAAAAATTTATACAAATTTTTTATACAAAATGATGTCTTAATGAGAGTCTTAAACTTTAAAACAAACACTCACCACAATAGTTTTTAATTACAAAACAGCCACTGTCACTAACGCATCATTTTATATACAAATTTTGTATAAATTTTTTTTGTAAGAATAGCATTTTCCATATTTACAGGATCATCCTTGGAATGTATGTTCCTTTCATCAACTTCATCACTTGGAACATCAACTTCATCACTTGGAATCAAGCTGTGATATGATTGGCAACATTGTGAGGAATTCAATTATTTGCAGAAACTTTGAATGTTACCAAATAATATTGATTTTCTTTTAGAGGAGCAAAAATATTCAATTAACTAACACTAGCAATCAACCTGTGTTATGCACGAACCATAAACATAGAATTATAAGTTGACTTTTTAAATATTATTTTGTAATTTTTTTTACAAATCGTGTATTTAAAATATGATATAAATAATTAAATATGTTAAAATATTTTTTCTATTCTAACAACCATAAAAAGAAAGAATGTAGAAATAAAATTTACATCATAATTATAATAAGTCACACTTTAAATATACTTTTGTTGATTAGGTGTAACTACATCAAGTTTATTGGGTCATACTCAGGATTGAAAAGAAAGAATTAAACATAAATTAAAATAAAAAAAGTTAAATCTAGGATGCCATTACATATTCATTCAATCCATAGATCTTACACACACACACACACACACACATATAATATCTACAAGAAATAGTCATTCAAATTAACAAAACAATATTATTACACTTTAGTTTTTAAGAAAATATAAATTAATGATGAAAAGAGATTAATTGAATTTTCATAAGATAATTAAAATAAGGATACATAAATCTTTTAATTCCATGCTTAAATAATCCACGTGTGAAACTATTTAATAGAAATTTTGTATACTTTAATTGTATCAGATTTTGCAGATTTTGTTCTTTCTTTTTTTGGGTAATTTTATAATTTAATTGAATAAATTTCTTACAATGTTAAGTGAATTAGAAAAAATCATTATTTATTTCTACCAACGAAACATCACTAACCTTTTTTCATCTGTATATCCTATCAATCATCTTTTTTTTTTTTTGTTATTTACGTGATCTATATATAGTAGATTCATTTTTAATAAACTTGCACTTGAGCTGCATGTATATACAAGATCTTAACCATATTGCAATACATATTAAAAATTATAATGGGCAAAGTAAAAGCAGTCTATCTTCTCCATTAATTATTATTTATAAGCTTGTTAACTTCTTTAATGTCATCTTTATTAAGTTTGAATAAATCTAACCTACAAAAAACAAATCACAAATATATAAAGTTAAAATGCTTTGAAAAGAGCATTATTTATAGAAATTTAAATAGATTGTTAGATTTAGCTACGATATTGATTATAAAGAATTTATGATGATATATTGATATCTAGATTTAATATATTTTAATTATCTTAAATGACTTTTAAAGTTTCCATTTTAAAAGGGTGACAATTCATAAAATATTACTATATTATTAAATAGCCAATGCCTTTAGGACATTTGTATTTTTTTAAATCACAAAATTAAAAAAAATAGATCAAGACATTAAAGCTCAAAGGCCTAACTATATATTGCTATAATATATAGTATAGATAGTTCCTTAAATCTAGCCTAAGTCTTAATTTGAATAAACTTAAAATTCTTTGAAAAGAGAATAATTTGTAAGAATTTGGATATATTATTATATTTAATTACCATATTAATTATAAAAAATTTATAATGACATATCTATATTTAGATTTTAAATATCTTCTTAAATAAATTTTCAATTTATAATGACATATCTATAGTTAGGTTGACTACAATATTTATTAAGAACAAATGATTTTATGACGTTTGTATTTTTGTTTTTGTAAAATTAAAAAATTTAAAAAAAATAGATCAAAACTTTGAAACTCAAACACCTAACAACCTATTGCTATAATATATAGTATAGATGCATAGCCTAAATATATCTCATAATTCCCCAATTATTCAAAAATGTCCTAATTAAATGCTATCTGAAGTATCACCCATATATATTATTCTATAAAATTCTGAAATTTTTTGGACTAAAAAGATTAATTGCAGAACATATGCTCTTGCAATTCTGATTTTTAACTCTCTCTCTCTCTCTCACTCTGTCTTTCTCTCTCTCTCCACACACACACACACATCTATTACTGTATAGTGGATTTGTGGACGCACGAAGTAATTGTCTTCCCTTTCCTGTTTCATTATTCCTATTTTCCTTTCTTTCTTGGAATTCCCTCAAAAGTAGGATGACAATTTTCTACAACCACCAAGTAAAATCTGCCTACAACCCTTATATCAAGCATGTGTGGTGATAACATCACTTGGCACTACTCAATTCCTTCATATATCCAAGTGGGTTTTAGTCTTAATCATGGCCTCACGTCAATTTGCTCTCACTTAATCACTTTCACACCCCAACACTTCCTTTCAGTTTCATTCCACTATTTAACATGATCCTTATAAACATCGGTTAACATCGACCTAAAACTCCTACAGGAGATAGTTAAACCGGTATTTCTATGTTAATTTGTTTTATAGGTGGAAAAGTTTCGTGACTAGGTAGTAGGAGTTTCTACTTAAATGTGCAAATTAATTATTAGATTTCTATCATAACTTGAAGCTTATCACAATAGAGGATTTGTGATGCAAATATTAGAATGAGAAATGATAAGCATGATGAGATGACACATTCAACGAACCTGGTTTTATAGAGAATCAAGAAATTTCAAGATTAGCTCCCATACATGATGAGATGACACATTCAACATTAGCTCCCATACATGTTCAATGGATATGGAGACAGATAGCAATGAAAACTCCCCCTCAATATCATATCATTTTTTCACCTTATTTCTCTAATGTGTACTTCAAAAGACAACAATAATGGCTTTCACACAAATAAGTAGGCAGCCCTTTCTATTAATTCATAAAGATATTGCTCTAATTTCAGTCAATAGTAGCTTCGCACAAACTCAAAGGTAATTCTTTCCAAGGTTTAAGTGCATTAAGATTATTTTTTTTCAAGAGGAAGTTTCAATATTGATAGAATCAATGGTAATGGAAGATGTAAAAAGTACCACCAACATTGAATATGGGAACCTAACCATAGGTCAATCTAGAATATGTTAATCAGTACAATCAAGAAAGGCACATAGAAACATGCAATCACATATGCGGATAAATAATATCAATGATATCAAGTGTACTCAAGCTACACTAGGTTGATAATCATTAAAATCATCGCTCAAATAAAGAGTAGAGAATTAAACCTAAGGATGCACACTAGTTCAGTTTAACAAAATACTTTGCATAATTATCATCATATAATATTTAACATGAATACTATGAAATCTTCAAATTTGTAAAGTCATAAAAATCTTTTTGTATTTTTTTTTTATAAAAATAAATAAACAAAACACAAAAACTACAAAAAAAAATATCATAGAACTAGAATTAAAAGATAAACATGAAAAAAAATCTTAACCTATGATGAACACGGACCTTACTCAAGAAGGTCTATCCCTAAAGATTTTCTAAGAGTGTTCAAGGAAACTAAATCAGATTTTCTTACCCAAATAGCCACAATCTTAGGTTTATAAAAAATATCATAGGGTTTGGGTTGTGTTCTAGGTTTAGCCTTGGCACTATGGTTCCTTTTGTTGACCCATCTGTTTGGAACCTGCCTTGGCGTTGACCGTTGTCTAAGTCTACTTAATTCATCATTCAAGACTCTAGATTTATTAACAAGAACACAAATCTGATTTTTCAACCTCCCATTTGGTTTCTTAGGTTGATCATACCCATATGTCCTAGGGGCCTTCCACAAGTTGTGGCAATGTGGCCTCAGGTGACCTTTGACATCACAATAATGACATGTAGAAACAAACCTAGTAGGTTTGGCCTTAATATTATGCTTCACAGGTGCATGTGTGGTGTTGGTTTTATAAGACACGTGTTTGGTCCTCGACCTAGAACAATGAGGCCTAATATGACCTTTGATACCACAATGGTGGCACGTGGGTACAAATTTAGCAGTATGGCCTTTAGGAGATATAAGGGACTTACCTTGAGTCTTAACAAAATTTGGCTTACTTGTCAGTTGGGAAGATGAAGAAGCTCTCTATGTATACCCTATTCCAGTCATATAGCGAGTGCTTCTTTAAGCGTTCCAGATTTCATCGAACTTCTTAGAACCTGCAGTCATCTTTTTTAGAGTATTATTAGTTTTAGCAAGATCAGACTCAAGTGTAAATACCTTTACCTCTAGATTCTTATTAGACTCAATAGACACATGTAATTTCTTTTCTAACATAGAGACCTTTTCCAACAAAGTGAACTCATTAGACTTCAATTTATTAATGAGAATACTAGATTCACCAATTTGTTGTTTCAGTGAGTCTCTTTTTTCATACAAGCTCTTATTAGCCTTTTTAGCTTTAAGACACACTTTAAACAACTGATTAGACTTCTGATGAGTCTTCTCATCATCACTATTAGAGTCACTTTGATTTAACTCATGAGAACTTAGGTCATTAATATTATCATGGGAAGATGTACTTATGTGCTCATGTGCATATGATGTGACTGTTATGAGATTATGAGTTTTTTCATACGCAGCTTCAAGAGCATCCCATGCTTCTTTACCGGTTCTACACATAGATATATAACTAAATTCTTTAGTTGTGACACCGTTAAAGATAGAATTTAGAGCCTTACTGTTCCACATGGACTTTTCTAATTCATGGTTATCCTATTGTTCTTGGGGTTTTAGGATAATCTGAGTGCCTACAGTAATCCTAGGGGGACTCCAACCATGCGCAATAGAGAGCCATACATGTTCATCAATAGATTTTAAAAAAACTCTCATGCGTGGCTTCCAATACTCATAATTGAAGCCATAAAAAATTAGAATTTCAAGTGATGCATTTTCTCGTGATAAATCCATGAATTTAGAATATTAGGATCACACTCGAATAAAAACATTTATGAGCAACCTGCTCTGATACCAATTGAAAAAATTCTAATTTCACGGATTAAGACTTATGACCGTTTATTTGCCTAAGAAAAACTTGTCTAGTTCTATTTACCTAAGTGATCATTCACATGCATATATCACACAATAATAAAAAGACACAGCAATATATCGTGGAAACCCAAACTCGAAAAAAAACCATGTCCAGTAGGCCAAGCACTATAATGAACAAGTTACACAAGTACGACTTACAACCATAACAATTGAATCTCCACAATTGTCGTCTGAATCCTCATGAACTCCGATTTAAGATTACTTGCTCGACTTCTCGAATTTCTGTTCTCTCTAGCTTCGACCTCAACACTGAATCACCACGGTGTTCTTTCTCGTTCTAGGAATCCACCAAGACGATATCGCAACTGTGTTCTTCAGTTTAGTACTCTGGTGAATGAACTCCGTATGCTCAGATAATCATTAAGATCTTCACATTCTTTATTTCTCTTCTCTATATATTTTTTGTATCTTTTTCCACAACTCCAGAGTCACCTTTAACAATTAATTCTCTTGACTCTTATAGCATTCTTAGGATCACCAAGAAGGTAGGCTAGAACTACCTCTTGATTGGCTGAAAAGATTTGGCTAAAGAGTTCTCAAAAAGTAACTTATTTTGATGAGATAGAATCTGAATTCGATCAAAATTTCGCCATACTGCTCGAACAGTCTTCTAGCGGAGTTCGAACGGTGCTCTCTGGATTTTTGATTCTACAGAATTTTCAACTATCGCTCAAGCAGACTTATGATCGCTTGAGCCGAGATCTCTGTATATTTAGATTGTTCTCAAAAAGTTATATGGAATCCATATATTATGGAGCTTGTACGGACATCTGAGCAAAAAGAAATGGCCTTCTAAAGTTTCAACTCTGCATGCTTTAAAGGCTTGTACTGCAACTTGGACAACTTGTACTCTGACAGCTTGAATTTGAATTTTAGACTTTTTGACCCAAATACAACTTGAAACAAAGCTACAAGCAAAGTGTCTTTGTCCATAGAATTAACCAATACTAAAAACATAACATGTTATATGACTCTTGTTTCTTAAAAGTTTCTCTATTTTATCAAAAATTCATATTTTACAATTTAATAGAAATAATTACTAAAAACTCAGTGCTATTTAGCCACTAGATTTTTTTCTGTTCTTTAAGCCTCAACGGAGATAGTGTTAGTCAATGTATAAGTTTATTCCAACATTCTGTTAAATTTTACAAGAAAGGACAGTTCTTTACCCTAATTATAGCCTTAGAGGCATCCCAAATTGGTCTGTTTTGCACTTGCACATATTTGGTCAACTGTAGGAACTAACCTATGGGCACAGTGGTCAACCACTAACTAGGGCTCTAGTGGCTGGCCCTGTTGGATCTTAACTGGCCTTTCAATGTAACAATGGTGGCTGGTGGTAATCCACTTACCACCATAACCGGAGGATCATTGTTGTGGAAAAAAATTTCTCTCCCTTTCTTGCAGGATCACTTGGCCATTCTCCTTCTTAAAGTAGATGCTTGAACCCATCTAGCAAGAAAAAAAATAAGTGCAAGAGTTAGGTAGTATGAGTTATTCAAGAGTCATTCCTATCAGATTTTGTCATATTTTTTTTGAAAATCTCTCTATTTTTGCACAAATTCAAATTGTTGATGTAAATAAATACCACATGTCACACCTAATAACTATTGACAATCCAATACCATCTAATCACTAGACTTTCTTCCTAACAGAAGTGACTCAAATGTATTGTAAGAGCAAGACAGACTATGTGATCCTCCACAATGACAGAATAACGTTCTCCATTTTTGTGACTTGACACCAACTATACCTATATATTGAACTCATAAGGAGGGTTACAGCCTACAGGTGCATGCTTTGATTTTTTTTCATCCCTAACGAAAACAAAGAATATATTAATATGCTGCTTACTCCCCTAATTTTGTTTAATATGAAAATTCCTCGCAAGCAAAAGATTGCGAGTTTGAAACTAGAAAAAGGCATATGGGGTGGTCCTTGTCGGCATGATAGCTAGGAAACTATATGGGCCACTCGTTTGCGTATGGGATTTCCCTGTTGTATCCTATTTTACATTGAAATCGCACATTAAAGAAAAATTTTGATCTTACAAAAATTAATAATAATAAACCAAAAACTTAATCAAAATAGCAATTATATGTGTTTTGTTTTAAAATAAAAAGTCTCAATTCGGTCACATCATTGTGTATGAAAATATTTTATATATATATATATATATATATACATATATATAGAGCAGGACTCCACGTTAATTAGTGAGACTTATTACTAATACGTTGACTCACAAAATTCTGTTTTTGAGTTTCAAATGGGTCATGAATACCTCAATGAGTAGTTCATGACTCAAGACTCACGACTCAAGGATTTGCCTCTATGTGCCCTTAGCTTACATTCCAACAAAAATCAACAGTGTGGGGTCTAATGTGCCATAAAGGGTCCTTCTGTAATATTGAGACATTATAAGGGCACCCTTGCAACTTGTTCCTTTATAAATAAACCACAACTCTTCTCCTCACAACCTTACTCAGAAGACAACTCACATATATACATCTATATATATACACACTTAGATTTCTTCATTAAGCATAACCATGGGGAATTGCTTGGTTATGGAAGAAAAGGTTATCAAAGTGATGAAAAGAGATGGGAAAATCCTAGAATACAAAGCACCCATGAAGGTCCATCAAGTGTTATCAGAATTTGCTGGCCATGCAATATCTGAAACATTTCCAGTTGTCCGGCATCTCTGTCCGGACACTGAAATGGTCGGTAGTCACTTGTACTATCTTCTACCTCTCCGGCCAGTACCACCGCCAGGGGCTGAGAAGAAAAGGGTCAGATTTGCAGATATCCCAGAGGTAGAAGCTGGTCATCAAGGAAGTGGAGTTGTGAGGATTAAGATGGTTATAAGCAAGCAAGAGCTGGAGGTGATGTTAAGAAAAGGAGGAGTTTTTACAGTTGATGACATGGTTTCTCTGCTTCAGAAGAATCAAAGTACGAATCGGAACGTTAAGTTCGATGAAGGTGATGGTGATGATGATGATGGTAATAGAAGCAATAAAGGATGGAAGCCCGTGTTGGAAAGCATACCTGAAGTATATTAATTTATCTCTCTCTTTATTGTAACATACAAAATAGCTAGTGAGGCTATGAAATATAATGGAAACAACAATACAATTTCAACTGTGTTCTTATCGGAAGAATCCAACCTTTATAGGTTATATCCATACACATATATACATATATATATATATAAGTGAATCTATAGACTACATGTAGTTAAACACTTTCGCGTTACACATCGGGATGTGTGAGAATATTTAGCGGTCCTGTTGTGCTTATAAAGGTTGGATTCTTTTGTAAATTATTCCTAGATTAATATAACAATAAAAAAAAAAAAAAGCAAACTAAATGCTAGTGTTCAAGGGTGAGGTAAGGCATATGTCGACTTAGTCAAGGTCCCACAGGACAACTGGGGCTTAACTAGCCAAGACTTGGGGCTGGGTTTGCATATTTGATTGGTGTCCCATGTCAAAATGTTAAGGTGTGTGTGTGTGTGTGAGTATTTAACGATTTTAGTGTGCTCATAAAAGATACTTTTGTGGCTGATAGCTGTTGAATCCTTTTGTGGATTATATTTGAATTACTCTAAAGACAAATCTTTTACATCTAATGGCTAGAAGAAACATGTAAATATATGCACTAGGTGAAATCCAAGGTTCATGAGGATGGGGGCACCAGGATTAAATCATCCTAGTAGTACTAGTGAATTCCCGAAGGAAATTTCTATTCTCAAAGAATTTTCATGCAGAAAATTTAGGTTGAGAAAATTTTTGCCTTTTTTCAAATTTTAAACCAAAATAAAAGTTGTTTTGATTTGACATGAAAAAAACACAAACAGTCACATCATTAAGTATAACACTACTCCTTCCTAAATGCAACAAAGCTGGCATCCATTTTTTTTTATTTTTGGTGCATGCAACAGATATGCTGATAGGCTATTTTATATATCTGTCAAGAAGCATCACTCCGAAGCACCTTATAGCTATCTATGGAGCAGCAATGGCACCTACTGTCTACTTTTAGTTCAATATCCTTACCTGCCATGTCATTGAAGATGAGGATACGTTCTTAATTTTAGTCATGCAAGTGTGCGTTCACTTTTATTTTATTTTTTGGTGACTGTTAGAAGTATTCAGCCCAGTTTATGCACACCTCAACTAATTTTCTTCTCGATTTGGTTAAAAGTAAGTTATTCACACCAAAAGTAAGATATTCATAAGGGATAAATTCCTTCCAAAATGAGGAGCACATTCACTTGAGCAACATGGAAAGCATTCAATCTCTAGTTCTTTGTCATGTATGGTAATTTCTTTCTCAAACCAAATAGAGCAATATGCAAATTTATGATGTCATACTACTATTTTTTTTCGAATTGGTTATCAATTAAAGCAATGGTGGTGTGTCGTTATTGCTCAACCCATTATGAGAAAAATTAAAGCATATACACACATATATTTATATACATATATATATCTGCGTGTAATGATGATTTTTTCTGAAAGACAGAACAGGCAGACTTGTTCAATAAAGAATAACACAACGGCTTTGGAGAGGGGGGAAAAAATTTGGGGCTGAAACGAACTGAAGTTTCGGGTACAACTTTGCCACATGAAGAAATTAGGGTGATTTTGATGCCACTTTCGAAAGTTTAGCAAGCTTGTCTAGCTTGGGAAAAATTATTGCAAATGAAGGTCATATGAATGTGACTTTCATCATGATTTGGGTATTTTGTCTATTTAGATGAGACTTATGCTAAAATCTTTGTGGAGGCATGGACAGATCCAAAAATTTTGTTGAAAGATAGCCAACGTAAAAAACAAAAAAAAATTAATTTTGAGGGTTAAGGTAAATTTGTTTTAATTTTAAGGAAGACTAATGCACTATTTCATATTACAAATATACAAAAGTACCTACGGTCTAAATGAAAATTTTAAAAACTCATGGAACCAGGGGCCCTTAGCCCTAGTGGAGATCGCCCCTGGCTGGAGATCACATCATGTAACGATCATTGGAATCAGTTCCTTCTTCTTCTTTTTTTTCTCCTTGGGTTCATTGTTCCACTCGCACGGAAACTTCAGATGTGAGAAATGAGCAAGAAAACAAGATAAATTTTATTTCATTCTTCTCCTTTTCCCCTCAACAAAGAAATCTGATTAGGTTCCCCTGCTATAACTGATATAACGGCCTATCGGAAGTACAAAATTAATAAATGGATGATCTTTGAGAAATATAATACCAAGTTATCATCAAAAAAACCAAACCAAAGAAGATTAACAGTCACAATTAGGATCATATGTTTCATTTTGGCTGTCCACTGACAAAAGGAATCCTTCTAGGCTTGTGAAAGCTAGTTGGGCTTATAAGCAAGAATTAGGACTTTCTGTATTCCCCTTATTCAAATTGGCCAAGCCAAGACTTCCCCTGCTATGTCTCCTCTGGTCAGATAATCACAAATCCAGACTCTGGCTCTTCTCAGTTTACAGGGAAAACAGCAGAAAAGAACAGAGGGCACTGCAATATATAATAAGTATCTCTATCTCAGATGCAGCATAAAGTTATACATGTCAAACACAAAAGAAAAAGAAATAATTAGTGTAATGAAAATTCTAAATATATAAAGCAGTTACGTAACCTAGTATACTATAGTAACATTTACAAAAGGCGCATTAGAAGGGAAAACTTGAACTCTATTGGATCTCTGTGTGGGATAATCATAAATCAGAAGTTTTCTTAACTCCACTACACAAAAAATGCCCACTTTGAGCCCTAGTGGTTGACTTTACGATGGCTTTGGTTGAGGTCTCCATCATTAACTTTCGGTAAAAGTGTGACTTGCTCTAGTAATATTTCATCCAAAACATGGCGTGCAAGCAATAATACATCACTCGTGACATTTAACAGCATATATAGCCTCCTCCAGCAAAAATTTCGGCCGAACTATGAAGAAAAGTAAGAAAAGTCAGGTTCACGTGGACTTAACCGGTTCACATGGTTCACGGGGTATTGCGTGAGCCCAAGGTAGTTTACCTCTTGACTAAACCAAGGGTTGACCTGGTGATAAATCGGGAGGGCTCCACCACGTCATCAAAAAAAAAAAAAAAAAAGTTAAGAAAAGTCAGGTTGAAAATAATAGGAATGAGTGGAAGGAAAAATTGTTTAGAAATTAGAAGTACGAAGAAACTATATTCATCAGCATGGAAGATAACATGATCTCAGAAGACTTTCTGCCATGTAGAAGAACAACAAGGCCACAATACAATTCATGTGACATAGCACCTTAAATTCATTTATCCTGACAGGCAATTGGAGAACAGAAAATATACCCACAAAATGAAACTATTTCACGTTAAAGTTCTTAAGGTCTGACCCTAATAGTTGAAAGCCATTTGTCAAGGACCGAAGTAGTTCCGTGCTCTTGCGTTGAGCTGCAACTGCAGAAGTACATTGTCAACAGCTATTTCAACATTGAGCTATCATCCAGAGAGTTATTGTTGAGACCTAAACTCGACATTGTACTACATTGTCAAAAGAGTTCAGGCTAATATTGGGTAAAATTTCAATTTCACAACCTTCCATTATGCATATAGATGAGTTCAGATGTAAGCCATCATAAAGTCAATTTGGAGATAACCTACAGACAGAAAGCTGGGCGATGCTATACTGCCAAAGCCTCCTGCTGGGAATGCCAAGCAACAACATCTGTGTATGTCAAGTTACCTCCAAAAATCTACCTATAGTGACATCCACATGTTCCATTCCTGCAGCTTTTATCCTCTCTAAATCAGCCATCACTGTGACGCCACCAGCATAAGTCACCGGAATCTGACACCCAAACCACAATGAATCAACAATTTGCACAATAAGTTGACATATGTGGGTAGCAAAACAAGGATGTCTGGTGACCTCAAAAGCTACGTATCTTCATAAAACCCATGAACCGTGTACAATACTGCAAGCTTTAAATTTAGCAAGAAGTATCGAGCTCCATGTCCATTGGTGCTATCTGCCTATAGCTTGCAGTCAAATCCAAGATACACAAGCTTCCATTTTTTACACCAACATACCCAGCATATAAAAGTGTTTCAGCTAAAAATACTCCACAGCTCAGTTATTTAGAGGTCATCAAAGTAGAACTGACGATATGGCTGGAGTTTCAAATTTTGGCGGCACTATTCTCAGTCATCATCTAACAAATATGGTTGCTTGAGCATTTCCAAAACAACAATGGAAAGAGTAAAAAAACAAAAGCAAAAAACCCTCAACTGCATAAGTATGTAGAGTTATAAACCAGATGAAATACATATGCGTATGGGGTAGGATCAACTTGGTGTAAACCTTTTATTTCACACACCTTCATGACTTTTTGACAGATCCACATTGGCATTGTGAAATGTGAATTGAACAGAGGTATCAAGGGGTGTAGGAATAAGTAGTTCTACTCCAGGTGTAAAGTTGATCCTGCCCTACGTATATGTATGTATTTTAATTTTTATTCTTTTATAAGCAAATTGTTATTGAAGAAACGGCCAAAGAGGCGCAAAACAACTGAACACAGGTTGTGTACAAAATCTATATGCCTACTCCACAGTAAAGGTCCCCCATAAAGTCAATAAAAGCTGAAGAAGATTCACAAAAATGATCGGACAACCAAAAATAAAAAATATGCAACAAAACAGACTTTAATGTATGGATAGGTAAGTCAACATCTTCGAAAGTCCTCTGATTTCGCTCCTTCCAAATGCACCACATCACATATAAAGGAGCTATCTTCCGGGCTTTTTTTGCATTTCTCATCTTACAACCACTAAACCAAGACTTGAAGAAAAAAAAATTTTGATTCAGGCATAACCTAGGAGATGCCGAAAATTGACAGGATTAGGCTCCAAAGCTGCATCGCAATGAAGTAGAAGGTGGTTTACTGACTCATCGGTTCGTTTACACTAAATGCACCAATTGGGAAGTATCTTACCTCTTTTACTAAAATTATAAATGGTCAAGATAGAGTCCAGAACTACAGTCCAAATTAAGAAAGCAACTTTTGTTGGAGCCCCTACTTTCCATATATACCTCCAAAAAAAAAGTCTGACACTATCACCTTGCTGCAGCTTGTGAAAAGATTTCACAAAAAAATGACCTCTATTATCATCCCATATCATCATATTCCCTCCCCCTCGATTTACTTTTGAAGCATATAAGAAATGTAGCAACTCCTCCACTGAATCAAGTTCTCAATCATGACAATCACGAAACAAAAATAAACTCTCAAAAACTTCCTGAGTCAGTGAGTCTCAATTATATCATGGCACCCTTTTCCCTAGCAATAGCATAAAGACCTAAAAAAATTTCAAAGAGTGGGACATCCATACACCACACATCTTGCCAGAACATAACTCTCCTTCCATCGCCTATTGAAAAACTAGTATAACTTAGAAATTCGTGCCAACCTCTCCTAATCCCTTTCCAAAGGCTAACCCCATAAGAAGAGCTAACTTCCGTTGTGGTCCAACCTCCAATCTCTAAGTCATACTTGATACCACCATTGTCCACAAACAACCATTTTCCAAAGCAAACCTCCACACCCATTTTGCCAAAAGAGCTTGATTGAAGAGACTGAACTGAGGAATACCTAAACCACCATTCTGGACTGGAACGCAAACCTAATTCGAAGCCACAAGGTGATATTTGATTCCCTCACCTGCACCCCCCATAGAAAATCTCTTTAAAGCTTCTCTAATCTCTTTATCACCGAAATCGGGATGGTGAATAAAGACTTGAAATATATAGATAAACCAAAAAGCGTGCTTTTAATAAGAGTCAGCTTACCTCCTTTAGATTAGATATTATTTTTTTCTAGGATGCAAGTCTTTTTTCAAATGCTCTATGATATTGTCCCAAATAGAGATAGCCTTGAAAAAGCTCCAAGAGAGAGACCCAAATAAACAGTTGGAAGACAGCCTACTTTGAATCCTACACGATCAACCAAAGCTTGAATATCTTGCACATCACCCACCGAAATAATATCACATTTTTCCACATTAACACGTAAGCCCGCAACTACCTCAAAAAAATATTAAAACATAGCAAAAGTGTCTCAATTGCTCCTCATCTGCGTCATAAAAAATTACAGTATCATCTGTAAAAAGAAGATGAGACTAACACTGACTCGTCATTGCTCCTGCCTACCATAAAAGAACCTAGCATCCCAACCTGAACTGCCCTACTGATCATCCTACTAAGGGTCTCCATTACAATAATGAAAAGATAAGGAGACAGCAGATCACCTTGCCGTAGACCTATGTGGCTATCAAAGAAATTTGGTGGAGATCTATTAACCAAAACAAAAAATCACATCGAAAAGATGCAATAATGAATCCAACTCCTCCACTTTCTCCCAAAGCCCATACTCTCCAACAAGTACAAAAGGAAATCCCAATTAACGTGATCATAGGCCTTCTTAATATCAAGTTTACATACTAGCTCAAGAGTTTCACTACGAATGCTAGAATTTACTACCTCATTTGCCACTAAAACAGCATATGGATTTGCCTCCCCCCAACAAAAGTATTTTGTGATTTCGAAATAACATTACCCATCCCTTTCTTTAACCTTGCTGCTAAGATCTTGGACACCAAATTGTATATGCACCCCTCCAAGTTAATAGATCTAAAGTCTTTTGATTCAATAGCACCACTTTTCTTTGAAATAAAAGTTATGAAAGTAGAGTTCAAACTTTTCTCAAAATAACCAAACTCATAAAAATGATGCATAATGGCCATAAAACCATCTCTAAGAAAATGCCAGCTGTTTACAATGAAAGTCATAGCAAAACCATTTGGTCCAGGTGCTTTGTCACCATTGCACTCTTTCAGTGTAGCCACCACCTCCTCTTCTAAGAAATGTATCTCCAAGCTATTTTTTTCTTGTACTGAAAGCATAGAAAACTCCATACCATCCAATTTGGGCCTCCTACCACACGAGTCAGTAAACAACTGCTTATAAAAGTTGATCATAGCCTCCTTAATGTCATCCTACTGTCTCAACTCTACCCCATCAACTGCCAAATAACCAATGTTATTGTTTCTCCTATGTGCGTTAGCCATTCTGTGAAAAATTTTTGTATGTCTGTCTCCTTCCTTTAACCACAATGATCTAGCATTTTGCCTCCAGTTGATCTCTTCCATTAGAACCACTCTACCAAACTCCCATTTTGCTTCTTCCCTCTTCATAATCTCTTCACTAGAGAGATTTCGCTCCCCTTTAAGAGAATCAAGATCTTTTATAATTTGCAAAGTTCTTGCCTTTTGAATACTTATATTTCCAAACTCTTCCCTGTTCCATGTCCTAATATCTTATTTCATAAGATTAAGCTTCTTTGTTATCACATAGCTCAAAAAGCCCGTCACTGAATAACTCCTCCACCATTACCCAACTCTCTCAATAAAACCATCAATCTTTAGTCACATATTTTCAAACCGAAAAGGGCTCTTTCCTCAATGAATGCCCCCACAATCAAGAACAATAGGGATATGATCTGAAATCAAGCGAGGGTAAGCACTTTGAACAATAATGGGAAAGTTTTTTCCCATTCTAGGGAAATCAAAAACCAATCAATTGGCAACAAACAAGGTCTATCTCTATTATTGCTGAAAGTATACCTCGCTCCTTCCAAGAGTAGATCCATTAAATCATTAAACTCAATAAAATCAGTAAACTCCCTCATGGCCATGGATGTATGAGAGCAGTCCTTACTTTCACCTGGAAATCGAATCACATTAAAATCACCTCCAATACACCAAGATTCCTCCCATTTTCCTTTAACCTGAAGAAGGCCTGTCACAGCTCTTTTCTTTGAGTATCCATAACTAGGCCATGAATACCAGAGAAAATACATTGAAAACCATCCTCAATATTTGCAAAAAGGCTTGACACGGAATGGGTACCCATAATTGAGTCAATGCTCGTCAAAACACGCTTATCCCACTTAAGAAGCACACCCCAAGCAGTCTCTTGAGCCCCCAAAAAAATCCAGTCCACAAAATGACTGCCCCACAAGGATTTCACTATGTCCAAAGAAACATTCTCCATTTTGATTTCTTGCAGGCAAACTAAATCCACCTTCCAAACATTCAATAAAGACTTCAACACTATGCTCTTATCCAGGTCATTAATCCCTCTCACATTCCAACAAACAATTTTTAACTTCATAAAGAGAACTTAAGAATTTCCTTACCATGCCCTCCACAACTACAACTGCCTCTCCTCTCTTCTAAGCCACCCTTTCTTCCTTCATAATTCATAGAACTCATCAGTTTTTTCACTTCCGTGTCTTTCCTAGATGAATAAGCACCACCTTTCAATTTCTTAACATGTTTACAATGTTGCTCCCTCCATCTTTTTTCAATGGCATCAAGCAATTTTTTAGCATCATCTCAAAACCTTCACTGGAGAGCCCCAGAACAACACTGAACCTTTTCATTTTTCTGTTAACCCAGTCTGACCATATCTCCCCATTTTGTTAGAAGAGGAACATTTGCCTGCTGGCCCTGCACAGGAGCGAACTCCCCTGGTCGCATCACTGCTAGGGGGGAACATTGTTCTAGAACTAAATCCTCCATATTAACCATCAGGTTTGCATTGGCCAAGTTCCATCTCACTCTATTAAACCCATCAACTTGTAAAGAGTCTCTACTAAAATCTGACTCATAATTCCTTGCATCAAAACCGACTTCCCCTTCACTATCGGAAAATTGTCACCACCTATTTTCCTTGAGACTCCCCTCTAAAGTTCCCCCAAGATCACCATTTTGCTTCCTCATCATCAAAGCTTCTGGACCAGGGTCCATCATAAAATCTGTAGCAAATCCTTCCCCTAAAACAAACACCTAAGGAGGAACCGTTACCTCGGGAGAGAGGTTATCTTCCGTGAACTCTTCCATGCCTTTAACTACTGATGTTTGTTCGATTTGCGCTGCCGCTTGCATTACATTCCCCCCTTTGCTTGTTCTCGCAGCTAAATTAGACCCTGCTGCGTCGTAGTACCCTCCACTCGACGAACACCCAGGCTCCTCCAAACAAGAAAGCCCCAATTCCATAGGCCTTTGTAAGTAATCACCAGATCTGGGGAAGCCCAAACTCTGAGAGTTTGCATTGAATTAGAGCCTGGTTGGGCCTTTTTAACTGTCTACTTTTTCCTCACACGGCTTGCAGGCCTAGGTTTACCTTCACTAAAATGCCCCCTACATATTTGTGTTTGATGAGATAAACTACATAAATTTTGTTTTTTAGCCAGAAAGTAGACAACAGGAAAGCAGAAGCCTGATAGCTTCCAAAGACTGATAGAAACAAAAAGACCAAGTAAAAAAAATGCGTTATATACAGGTGAATGCCTGCCAAGCAATGTCACAAGTTCTTCATCAATTCGCAGCCTGCAAAAAATGTGTAACTAAAATCAGATCACTTGATGAAAATGAACAAATCATAACTGACCAAATTACAGAGCTGCAGTCTGCAATTAAGTTTTCAAAAGAGTCCAAACAATAATTTTGCTGATTCAAGGGTTACCTTTCTTGTCAAACAATAATAACAACAGCAAAACAGCAGAAGTATGAAGAACAAGCAAAAGCATGATAAAGACTATCACCGAATGATTGTAACTATCGCCAAAAAATACCATTATAAAGACAATAAGAAATCTCCTAAGAAGGCCACATTATGTCCACTTACGAAAACAAAACCAGCAGAGACAAAGAGATGGCCTTTTTATTGATTTTGAACAATGTTATGTTAAGCATCTTTAACTTTTCCAGTGTATACCAAACAATATGTAGGTAATGGTCAATTTCTGAAAATGTACATAATGAACCAGGCTTTCATCCAAGTTCAGTCAATCACATACTTGCAAGACAGCCTCAGCTTCACATGAAGAATGAGACATCCTGAGAGATAGAGACATAACTACTATCCTCTTACCGGGCAGCAAACCAGTTCCAAGTGTAAAGATTTAACTTCCAAGTTCAATCAAAACAAATGTGCAGAGTGTTGGCTGGAGAGTTTCACCTGGTCCCTTCAACAGGCAAAAACCTAAAGGAGATCAGCACAAAAGACAAGCAACATGTCCACAAACCCACAATACTAAGTTTGCGCTCCCAAATAATTAAGAGATTGGGTCAAGTCTTAGATAAGTTTTGAATAAAGACCACAAGGTCATCATTTAGCAGAACCTTGAATAGTAAAGACTAGAACAGAAAGTACTAACAAGAGCACCACAAAGCCTATGGAAAAGTTGGAAGATGAACATCCATGAACACTTCAACAAACATTTGAATAAAGACACTTGCCAAAAAAGTACAATGATTCCCCTTATGCCAATTCTAAAAATATAAAATCATAAGTAACTTCACAAGAAGAAAAGGAAAAGGAGCGGCTTTTCCACACTTTGTCACGTGAAAAACTTGGCCTGCTAAGTTTTCCTTCTACATTTACTTCACTATTTAAAGGAAGACAAGGCTCAGCCTGTAATATACAAAACAAAATGGCAATTACCCTGATACCTTCCTCCAAATGACCCAACAAATAAAATAGTCAGCACAACAAATGAAATAAAAAGAAATTTTCAGCAAGTACAATTGATTTTGACGCTCAGTGAAACATCAATGTCCCAGAGTCCCAGCCTATCAAAAGAACAATTTCCCTCAGAAATATTATATAAGCACCTTGAAAGAAACAGCACCAGGTGACCTTAAGGTATTATATAAAAAGTTGCAGCAAAAGGTAGTTGTAGAACTTACTTTTCCCCTTCAACATAGACACCATAGACAAGAAACTTATCAGCACATATTGCAAGAAAATCAAAAAACTTCTGATCAAGATATACATCAGAGAACTTCTGCCACCTATCAGTGACAATTGCATATTTTCCTTCCTACACATCAAAATAACCCCATAGAAGAATTACGAGGAGGAGAAGAAAGAAGAAGAAGAATGAATGAAAGGAAAAAGAGAACTGTCAGAAAATTTTCCTTTGAGTCTTTGGTCTTAATTATATGCCATCATGTTTTGATATTGTTGATCCCTTCAAAGAACTCTAGTGAAATCCATGGTTGATGCACTATCATGAATGACCAGCACAAGATTTCATAGTACAAGGAAGCCCATACATAAGATACGTGAGCATTAAAAATTCATGTCCAGTATTCATGCTCGGACTCTTAATCCAGTCAAAACATCACTCTAACCCCAAAGCAAAATGGATGCGCAGCCAAATTATCTGGAGAAATAGAACTCTTAATAGTAATACTTGCCTGAGCTTTATCTGGCCTTATTGTTAGAAATTTAAAGAAAAGAAACTAAACACAGTAGTCAACTGTTCCAAAACCTCATTAGTACATACGATTTATCTCCCAGGACTTTGCCACCTTCTTTCAGCAACTAAGATCCAACACAAGCCTCTGCTTTTCAACAAGGACAAGTTCTTTAAGCCTCCCAAGGTCCATTTGGCCGTTGTTGAATGCATACTACAACCAAAAGAAAAAGATTTCAACAAAGGAATTTAACCTGGAGGTCTACCGTTAGAGGAACATACCAAATGACAATAGTAGGCTCAGTTTCATTAGACCTTATTAACAAACAAATAGCCTCAAGATACCATCCCAGAAGATCTGTTATGAGGATTGCAGAATTTCATAAAGGTCTTCATTACAACTCTCTCCCTGGTGATAAGAGTCAACGAAATCCAATTTCCAAAGACATTTCTGATTAGCAAACTGTTCAGTAATAAGTCTGCATCCTATTTGCCCCAAGAGCAAATGCACCAATGGGAATGGCAAAAGGAAATGGGAGATGCAAAAATTAATTTCTACTCTGCTATTGAATGTACAGAATTAACATATTTATGAGTGAACTTACAAGTCCGGGTTATTTGCAGTTTTGCACCATTCTACAATCCGCTCCAATCTATAAAGAACATTATATCAGAGAATATTTTATTGGAAGGTAGCAAAGAAGCTATATCTTGCCGAGGAAATTAAAATCATTTCTCTGTCTGCCACTTCCAATTTGAATTACAAATGAGCATTCAAGAAGTCATGTCTAACTTCACTATAAATCTCCTTTTTACTTGGGCATCTTAATGTAGTCAGAGCTTTGAGGAATCAGCCTACTGGCTTTATGTCAGTTCCACAAAATACCAATATTCTGGTTTTAAACGACCCTTGGTGTAAGCTTCAGGATCTTGTGTGTATGTTTGGTGGTGGGGGGGAAGAGAGTTTGAAACAACGATAAGATTAAACATGTGGTCATTTTGCTAACATGTGCTCTGCTTTTGACATATAATAGACATCTACATATATACATTAGGAATAACCCGTGCCTACGGTGCTCTCCAATAAAATGCCCACCAAAACACACACACACACACACACACAGGGTGTTGCTTGGGGTGACACATAAATGGTTTGGCATTCTTTACTAATAATCAAGCAATCCAAGGGGTCACTTGGCTTTGTTAAAAAGAAACTCAAAAGTATAGGTGTTACTTGAGCTTGATCCCCCATAAAGTGGGTTTTAGAGAGATAAATGGTGAGTAAAGGAGCTTTTTAAATTTGTTTTACTGATAAAAATGATTAGAACAACTCAAAAAAATTATGCCTCCAATTCTATAGTCATGGTGATTTTTTCATCTTCAACTTCTATTAAAAATTTTCAAAATCAAATGGGACTCACTACTGATTTTGTTACGGAGTGTCGTAGGCAGGAGTCATATCGAAGAGGCCCGAGCTCAAGAGAGTAGTGAGTTGAAGACTCAACATCCACACACACATTCTAACGCCTTCTGATGTTAATTTAAATATGAATGAATTACTTGATTGACTCTTTCTTTAGGAGTAGTTTTGGATTCCATCTGACATGCGGAAATGAGAAGACAAAGCAAAAGAAAAGTACTTTTTTTCTTAATCTCTGCCCCATATTTCCCATATTTTGTTTATGTATGTGACAAAAGGATGCAAATGCATTTAATTCTCTCTTATCACTCTTCCATTGATAATTCTCTCTTATCACTCTTCCATTGATTGCCCAACAACTTAGAAGTCTTAGTACCACTTCTACACTCCACCTTGTGGTACAACCCCTCCCAACACATTCACAGTGAGGAAAGAATTCTGGTTTTTGGATTAGGTTTTGCTGTGTTTTCCCTTGGTAGAGAATAAAGATAATTGGATGGTGAAAAGATTTTTTTTTTTTTTTCCTTTTTGACCTGATCAGCAATAACTTAAAATTTCGATCAGTTTTTAGAGGTAGTTGAACTGAAAAATTAAGCACAATTTCCCCCCACCAGCTGGTGGTATTTGTTAGAGATGGAGTTTCTGAAAAAAAAAAAGAAATGCATTTAATTTATTAAATTTGTTTGTTTTCATGGAAAACTGATGTAGTGATAATTTTATTTAAAGCACTCTATAATAAAAATAAAATGACCCATAGAATTAGAGTCCTTTCAAATCTCCAACATTTACTGGCTCCAAAGTAGATAGGAAAATTTCTAGCCCATTACTTGCCGACCACGTCGCCAGACTTGGCAAAATTTTCTCATCAAATTATTCTTCAGGAATGAAAAATGATGGAGGTTGGAAAGATAATGAAAAAGGGAGAGCATGGAATGCAAAGGAAGAAAACAAAAGGAAAGCTTAACCAAATATATTGCACATTTATTGCAAAACCATAATTGACCCTTTCACCTTCATCCTCCTATCCTCACTCCTGTCCCTCTTTCGGTCACATGAGAAGTCTCTTCACATTTAATGTAAGAGCAGCAGAGAAGAAAACAGCGACGGAGAGGAGATGACAACCAATAAGGGAAAGAAGCTCACCTTCCGTGGCCTTCAATGGCAACCAGCCAGCCACCTCTCCCTCTCACACCACACCAGCTCACTTTCTCACCCATAGCCACAATGACACCCTCTGCCACTGGCCAGCCATGGCCATTCCTGTTTCTCTTTTTCCTCTTCTGTTTTTCTTCCTCTTCCTATACTACAACAGCATCCACCTCTATCATTTACACAACACAGCCACCGACTCCCCCGCAACCCACCATGGCCAACCAGCAACCACCACAGTTCATCACCTTTCTTTCTCTCTCTAAAGCCATAAACTTCTCTCCAGAAAATAGGCTCTCTCTCTCTCTCTCTCTCTCTCTCTCTCTCCACCACCCACAATAAATGAAACCGAAACCCATCTCTTCACTCCCTCATCTCTTACAAGCTATAATACCATCACCACTCGCAGTGGTGGAAGTTTCCATAGCCAGAACTATTTGAGTTTGTTGGCCTAAGAGAAAGCATTTGACTTTGAGCTTTTCATAGAGAGAGTTTTAGAGTGAGAAAACGAGTGGTTGTTTGAAGAATAAGGTGTGAGAGGTTGACGGCTTTTAGAGAAAATGTGAGGTAGTCAGGTCTGTGAGTGTTTTGCCCATGGAATTTTAGAAAGAGAAGAGAAGAAAAGTGGTTCTCTGTAGGTTTATGGTTGTCTGGGTGAGAGTCTCCCTAATTTCTCCTACCATGGATGGTGGCAGTGTTGAGGGAGTGGTGGTCATGGGTGTGATGATTCTATAGAGAGAGAGAGAGAGAGAGAGAACTATGGGGTATGGAGGTGAGGTTATTTTGGGTCTCCCACATAGAGAGGGGGAGAGAGCAGTAAATAAAAGGGTGAGAAGTTGTGCAGAAGAGAGATAGAGACACCACTAGTTGGGGCATTAAATGGATATGGCCGTTTAGAGTGTGTGGGGATAAAAAGTCATCTCAACCCTTGAATGGAAGTCCAAATCAATGCAACCATGGATCAAACTACAAGAGACAGACATTTTCAAAAAATCTACTCTATTTTGTAAGATGGATTTATATTAATGAAAATGTCTCTCTCTTATAGTTTAATCCAATGGCTGAGACATTTTCTTTCCTTTATTCAAAGGTTGAGATGATACTTTAGCTCCTCTTACACCATGAAAGTCCTTCTCAAAGACATCAAATCACTTGAGGTATGAAGCTGAGGTTATTTTGGGTCTCTCACACAAAGAGTGTTTTTGAGAGAGAGAGAGAGAGAAGCAATAAATAAAAGGGTGAGGAGCTGTTGTGTAGAAGAGAGATAGAACCCATAATTGATTTTGATTGAAAATATTTGATGAAAATGTCTATTTCTTACAATTTAGTCCAATGACAGACATTTTCTTTCATTTATTCAATGGTTAAGATGATACTTTAGCTCCTCTTACACCATGAAAGTCTCGCTCAAAACAGCAAATTACTTGGGGTATGTTGGTGAGGTTATTTTGGGTCTCTCACAAAGAGAAAGAGTCTTTTAGAACAAAGAGAAGCAGTAAATAAAAGGGTGAGAAGCTATTGTGCAGAAGAGAGACAGAGGGACCTGTTTGGTGCATTAAATGGATATGGCCATTTAGAGTGTGTGGGGAGAAGTGAAGGTGGGATGACTGATTTGACATGTTTAGTACAGAGCTAAAAGATGCAAGAGGAGGTGAAATTGCTCTGAGCTGTAGATCGAAGGAAATTGATGGGAAAATTGATTTTGATCCGTCAAATCAAATTTTGAGAGATGTTTGATTGGGACCCACATTGATTTTGACACATTTGTGAGGAAAATAAGGGTCAACAGATATGATAAAAAGTCATCTCAACCCTTGAATGGAAGTCCAAATCAATGCAACTATTAGATCAAACTATAAGAAATAGACATTTTCAAAAAGTCTGCTCTATTTTGTAAGATAGATTTATATTTGTTGAAAATGTCTATCTCTTATAATTCAATCCAATGGCTGAGACATTTTACTTCCATTATTCAACGGTTGAGATGATACTTTAATTCCTCTTACACCATGAAAGTCCCACTCAAAAACATCAAATCACTTGGGGTATGCAAGTGAGTTTATCAGGTCTCTCATAAAGAGTCTCTTAAAAGGAGAGAGAGAGAGAGAGGTAGTAAATAAAAGGGTGAGGAGTTGTTGTGCAGAAGAGAGATAGAGGGTCCTTTGGTTGGTGCATTAAATGGATATGGCCATTTAGAGTGTGTGGGGACAAGTGAAGGTGGGATGACTGATTTGACAAGTTTGGTAGGGAGTTAAAAGGTGTAAGAGGAGCTGAAATTGCTTTGAATCATAGATTAAAGGAAAATTGATCGGAAAATTTATTTCGATCCGTTAAATCATATTCCAAGAGATGTTGGATTTGGACCCACAATTGATTTTGACACATTTGTGAGAGAAATAAGGGTTAACATATACAATAAGAAGTCATCTCAACCCTTGAATGGAAGTTCAAATCAATGCAACCATTGAATCAAACTATAAGAGATAAACATTTTTCAAAAGTCTACTCTGTTTTGTAAGATAGATTTATATTTGATGAAAATGTCTATCTCCTACAGTTTAATCCAAGGGCAGAGACATTTTATTCCTTTATTCAACGGTTGAAATGATACTTTAGCTCCTCTTACACGATGAAAGTCCGGCTCAAAAACAACAAATCTCTTAGGGTGTGGAGGTGAGGTAATTTTGGGTCTCTCACGGAGAGTCTCTTAGAGGGGTAGAGAGAGAGGCAATAAATAAAAGGGTGAGGAGCTATTGCGCAAAAGAGAGATAAAAGCCACAATTGATTTTGACACATTTGTGAGGGAAATAAGGGTCAACAGATATGATAACACCTCATCTCAACCCTTGAACGGAAGTTCAAATCAATGCAACCATTGAATCAAACTACAGGAGAGAGACGTTTTTAAAAAAGTCTGCTCTATTTTCTAAGATAGATGTATATTTGCTGAAAATGTCTCTCTCAACCGTTGAATGGAAGTCCAAATCCATGCAACCATTGGAGCAAACTATAAGAGAGAGACATTTTCAAAAAGTCTACTATGTTTTGTAAGACAGATTTATATTTGATGAAAATGTCTATCTCTTACAGTTTAATCCAATGGCTGAGACATTTTCCTTCCTTTATTCAACGGTTGAGATGATACTTTAGCTTCTCTTACACCATGAAAGTCCCACTCAAAAACATCAAATCACTTGGTCCCACTTCATTTCTCTCACACTCAACAGCCCCTGCTGCAAACCAGAGTTTCTATCTCTTCTCCATACAACAGCCCCTTTATTTCTAAACTCCTCTCTCTCACCAACAAACCCCATAGCAGAAGACATAGCCCTCTCTCTCTTTCCCACTCTAGAAACCTACTTTCCTTATAAAAAAAATCACCTCATAAACCACCATCACACCCACTGGCTAAGCCACCATCATGGCCACCAACTCCATTATCTCACAGCCCCCATTGTTGGTGGAAACCATGGAGCCTCACCACTACTGTCGTACCCCTACAGAGACCCGCCTCTCTTCTTCTCCTCCCTCTCTAAAACCCCATGGCCTTCCACACTTCATCTCTCAAACAACTAGTCCTTTTCTCACTCTAAAACTCTCTTCATGGTGGGGTGCACAGTGCATGGTGACACAGTGGCATTGGAGAGAAGTTGCTGCCAAGATAAGTGTTGGTGTGATGGTGTGTCGATTACCAAAGAAACGATGATGGCTGCCATGGTGATTGGGTCTAGATCTTACAGTGGTGGGGGTTTTGGCCGTGAGAGGGTGCCATGGTGGCCATGGGTGAGAGGTGGAAATGTGTTAATATTGTGCTAAAGTTGGTGTAGTATGAGAGGATCCGTGAGACCGAAAGAGGTGCTAAGCTGGTGTAGTGAGAGAGGTAGTTGGCTGCCATTGAATGCTACGGCCCACAGGTGAGATTATTTTCCACCACTGGTAACTCTTCTCCCTCGCTATATTCTTCTCTTCCCTCTCTCTTCTGTTCTTGCATTCCATGTGAGGATCCATTGTGACCGAAAGAGGGAGTGGGAGGCGAAGTGAGGAGAAAGGTAGTGAGAGTGGACAAAGCCATTTGGTTTTACAATAAATGTGCAATAAATCAGTGACTATTATTTTGCTCAAAAATGCTTCTTATTCCTTTTTCTTTCTTTCTCTTCATTACCATACTCCTTTTCCAGATCTTTCCAATCTCTAGGAAAATTGTTCTTGCCAAAATTTTTCCTAACCAATG
Organism: Euryodendron excelsum; assembly: GCA_033060915.1. Classification (NCBI taxonomy): domain Eukaryota; kingdom Viridiplantae; phylum Streptophyta; class Magnoliopsida; order Ericales; family Pentaphylacaceae; genus Euryodendron; species Euryodendron excelsum. The sequence continues at coordinate 11,175,051 of CM065395.1, read as the reverse complement.
GCAACTGGTAGGTGAGAGGGGATCTTTTCCTCTTACCATTTGTTTGAGATAAATGAGAGTCGCCAGAAAAAATTTCCATCTACTTTCCTGCCAAATAAGGAAATCATGTTTAGTATTATGAAATGATGTTACTTCTCTATGTCATTTTACTTTTTATTTAAAATATATTGTAGAATGTTTGAAATAAAATTTGCACTACATATATTTTTCATGAAAACAAAAAGAACACAAATTAGATGCAGATGAAATGCTTTTAGTATTGATTTGCGGTATTAGGGTATTTGATAGATCTGGTTTGGATGTTGTTGGTGTTAATTTGTGCAGGTTTCATTTGGGTCAGTGAGGTGAGGAGAGGAGGAGGAAAAGAGAAAAAGGGTAACTCTTTGGTGAAGTGGTGACCATTGAAGGTGGTGAAGAAGAAGAGGGGACGGGTGTACTAAGTTTGCTGAGTTTCTCCGAAGATGGTGGTGAGGCCTGATTTTGTTTTTCCAGCGTTGCTACCATATCTTAGAGAGAGAGAGAGAGAGAGAGAGAGAGAGTACTTTTGTATCAGATTTCCAATAACAGGACTGAGTCTATATGAGAGGTGTTATATGTAGACTGTGCATGTATTTTCTATTACCATCTATCTAGGTTATTTAATGCATGTAAGGCCTCTACATAGAGTAGAGTGAAGCTTTTAGTAAAGCATGATGCTTTGACAGCTTAGCAGTACATGCTTGAGGGGAAAAGCTTTGAGCACCAAGCTTTGATTAGGGACTGCTTGGTTGCCGTGATAGGTGAGTGACTTGGCCATAGCAACAAGTAGTTGTAATATTTTTGAGGGCGGTGCATGGCAATGAATTTTTATGTTATACATAACTCTACTTGTATCATGTCTTGATACTTTCAAATAAGAGAAAGTGAGAGCCACACTATGCTATGTTTGGATCAAAAGAAAATGAAAAAGAAATGAAATTAGGAGTCTATATAAATTTTTTACTGTAGCCGAACAAAAAATAATTTTTAAAACAAAATAGCTATTCATTTTCTTCTCATTTCCTAACCCAACCAAATAAAAGAAAATTTTAAGTTCTTTCACATCAATTTGCTAATTTATTATTTGATTTACTCTACGGACGTTAATGTTAAGAGTTGAGGTGGGTTGGTACCGCACGATTGATTTCATTCGTACTAATTTCAATAAGGAAGTTTACCTTTAAAATTCTGTAATTATACTAAGGAGTAGAGATTGAAGACTATCAAACAAGATGTTAACATTGGATGCGACCCAAAAAAAAGTGAACTTCATATTTAGAGAGAGCCATTTAGGGGAGTGTTCAAAAGTATTTACCATTTATTTACTTGATCTTAGTTTTATGTTTTTATTTTTTTTATAACACCAAAACAAACTCACAATAGTATATTATTTTCATAATATACCCACTTTAATTGGCTAATTAACATTTTCGTAATAAACAATTTTTTGGGGCTACTTATTCACACACAAGGATAATATGGCATAAACTCAAATTCATTATTTGTAAACGCAAATGGGGCTTAATACCAAATTTATGCAAGTATAAATTTTGTTGGAGAGTGCCGTAGGCACGTGTTATCCCTAATACATTTATGTTTCATGATTCATTTTCTAGATGCTATTCTTAAAGTGAAAACATAGAGATGTGATAATGACATGGCTGGCCCCTTCCTCTATGTAACTCAAAGCATTGTCTGGATCCACCCCACCTCCAACTTGCAAACCACCTAGAGGTTATTGGTCCTCGCAGTAAGTTCAGCAGAGGAAAAATGTGTAACTTTAGACACAGAATTTTTGGTGATTGGGAAGATAGCGTAGACTGAAACAACATCGGCCCTACATATTTCATGAAGATTATCTAGCTAACTAATGCCAGAGATACTTGATGTATGTCGCAGCATAAATACACACACATTTAGCCATATAAGTATATACATGTGTAGATGAGCAAATTAAATTGCAAGAATGCAACTAGGATTTTGCTTATCAATAAAAAAGAATGCAGACAGAATTATCAAAACTAATTGAAAAATAATATCAGTACCCAATTTTAAAAGAATTCATTTCTTATGTCAGTAATGTATTATATATCAAATTCCACAGAACAATTGGGAAGCTCCAATTCATAAGAATCTCAGTTACCATACATATACGTATATATGTGCACACATATATCCTGTATAGGACCAGCAGAGCTAATAATTCTGAAGAACCCACATACTGTTCCACCCCGATGTTTCTTACAACCAACTTGTGCTTAATGCAGTTTTATTTTGTTGATATTAAGAGAAGAGCCTGTAAGCATTGGATTTTACCTTTTCTGCTGTCCTATATAAATTCATTAAGGAACTAGTGCCTATTAATAAGTAACTACACAGTTTTATTTTGTAGTAACTGGCATGCATAAATCAGAGAACAGATCAGAGCAACATCATACCATGTGAAGAATAATATGTCAAAGAGAAAGTAACTATTGGCTACCAGGAAAGGCATGCAGTGCTTCAATTGCTGCAGATTTGCTTAGAGCATCAGCCCCAAGAATGATTATATGTCCACCTGTAAGCCCATCTTCTTTGTTTAGGTTTGCATATTCTGCTGCTGACTCAGCAGATTCAAAATTGGTTACCAAAGTTAAACCAGCCTCCATCAAATCCTAAAGGGTAGACCCCACAATTTGCTTAACTTTCCCCTGAAAACAAATTATATATTAAACAGGAAAATAAAAAGATTAGCTCATACAGGTAACTCAAAGAAGAAGACGAAAACTCAAAAAAAGCAATCAAATTGATATACCATGTTTCCACACTCTGGCCAAAGTGTCCAATTTTTGGTCCCTAGAAATGGAACAATATGGAAGCCAAGCATTGATCCACAACAATTGGATTATCGAAATTACAATTTAAAAGGTGAGAGGGAAAGAAACGGCTTTTGTTCCTCCTTAGAATCAACACAAATGGGGCAAGCATCAGATTTACTTCAGTGAATTCAAATAAACATTAGAGAAAACATAGGAGGATAAAAGATCCAGAAAAGAAAAGAGAGCATATATTTAAAAAGAGCATGCAAAGAACATCCTTTAGTATTAAGCTAAAAGTTTACTGAAGTTTGCTGCAAAGTGTTTCTTTAAACCCTTTGCGCGTAAACCAAAGTTTGACAAATGACCATTAATACAAAAAATAAAAAAAATTTACATCAGTATAGAACATAAAGAACTAATAATCATCAGTCAAATCCTTCTGTATTAAAAACACAGAGGTCCACTCCATGTAGCTGATTCATGAATGTGCATTTCAAGCTCAACAGAAGCATCAAGATTTGAGGAGTATGTTTCATGATAAAATCTTACCGTACAGGGTCCACTTTAGGTTAAACATGTACCAACATTGCTATTCGTGGAGCTTCACCTCAAAATGAAACTTGAGTTCAAAACCGATTTCAAAATCACAAGAATTTGTGTGTATTTCATGCTTTTAAGAATTGGCTGCAATCATTACCTAAAGCCATTATACAATAATCTTGGAAGGTATCAATTCCATCACAGGCCACAACTGTGTGGAAAAGCTGATTGACATTGACACGTGCAGTAGTCTCTATGGTCTCTTACCGCTATGTGACAGTTAGCAACATCCAACGATGAGCCACCACAATCTGTTACTGCATATGGTCAGCTTTCGGCTAGTGAAATTAAACATTCGATTTTTAAAACCAATTCCAAATCTTTTTATTTCTACTCTATATCTGTAGAAAGATATATTCCTAGCTTAAAGGAAATCCTTAACATGGAAACAGCTATTGTAACAGTGACTGTGACCCAAATTCAAAGCTTTTGTTTTGTGGAGAAAAGGGGGATGGTGATACTATTTATGTGCATACATACTGAAACAGAGCCAATCAGGTTAAACCTACAAAAGCACTAGACAAGGCACAGAATACATTAAAGGGTGATGATTTCAAAGAAAGAAAAATAAAGGAAGTTTTAGAAATGAATAAGAAACTTTCATAAGAAATGTAACCAGAAATTTGTAAACAGAAACAAAAAAAAGGCTGGATTTTATTCATTTAGATATACACAAACACAAAACAGTAAAACGTTTGGGGCTGGGTTTGCCCTTTGATCTGGCGTCTCACAGTGACATTTGGGTGTGTGAGTCAGTATTTAATAGTCCTAGCCCATAAAAATTGGATCTTCTCGTAGGTTGCTCTTATGGGTTGCGATCAAAAAAACACAAAACAGTAAATGTGAAGTAGTCCAACCTCGTGTATATCAATGCAATGGCGAAATCGATCTCCACATTGGATGCTTAGCCCAGGAGGCCCTTCACGGAGCAAAGAACCCCAACTTGAATAATTAGAAAATACTTTCATTATATAAATATGCGTGTATATACTATATATATGGTATACAGTCAAGGAGACGAAAATGGAAGCAGACATACTCGAGATCGATGACGGCATAGTCTGGATAGCTTTGGCTTATTGTTGTTGTTGTTGTTGTTGCTACTGTAGATTGCAGAGCTCGAAGTGAGGCCCGACAAGGTCGGAGTGGTTTGGAGGATGTGAATTCTCATTCTTCTCCGACGACAATCCGTGAATTGCTGGTTGTGGACGCAGTTCGGCGCAGAGGACTAGCTAGCTTGGGTTTTACAGAGGAGGCTGGGGCTTGGCCAACCCGCCCCTAACCCGGAATCGAGTCCGGGGTTTCGAAAATGGTCTTCAAGAAACTCCCAAAACCCAGATCAAAAGCCCTTCAAGCTTCGTCACCACTCACTCCTCCTCCGCCTCCAACCACCTTCAAAGCTTTCTCTCGCAGCCACCACTACCCAAACCTAAATTATCCACTTCCTAAAAACCTACCTGAAGCCCTCCTTCGCAACCCAAGACCTCCTCGCCTTCTTCAAGAACCGCCTCCTCCACCACCCAAAATTCACCCACTTCGACTTCCACGTCTTCCCGCTACGCTGCTGCCCTCGACTCTTTTCGCCACGACCACTCCATCTTCGAGCGGATGGTCCGCATCCTGGCAGTCACAGTCGCTCCGTGCTCGATTTCATGGTGTCTTCATAGATATTTAGGGGATAGTAGTGTTGCCTAATGGGTTCGAAGAAAATGCTTTGGGACGCCAAGCTACCTGCATGGAGAATGAAAAGACTAAAGACAACCAAGAAGATACTCTCGTTCAAACTTTTTTTTTTTTTTTTTTTCCCCTCTAATCGGGTGTCCATACAGCTCGGACGAATCCGACTAATTTTCTGTGCTGTTCTTATATCTGAGACAAATTGGATAATTACCTAGTCAAAACGCTAAGATGGAGATGGCCTACGAGTGGACATGACCCGGATTTAAGAATTGTCTTTTGAAATTGAGTCCGGCCCAAAATAATATAAAAATATATATTTTTATATTTTAATACATATGTTTTTCAATATTATTTTTATAAAAAATTATTTATTAAACAAATTTTAAGTTAAATGGGAGTTCTTGGACCGGCTTGAGAATGCAATTTCTTTAATTAAGCGGGCATACGATTTAGTTTTGAATTTGAAGAAATTTATTTATAGTGTAAGCCTAACCCGAACCCACTCAACGTCTCATCTTTAGGGTGGCCCTCAAAGAGTTGATAGTACTTAAAAAGTTTTGAATATGAAACTTTAAACGGAACAGATCTTTTTAAGTCTCTTGACCAGTAGACTAACTCCTGGGAATTCATTCAACTAGATCATTCTGTACAAAATTACTCTATAAAATTTTTGATTATATAGTATTTACCTAACTACTAGGAATGGTGTGTTGTTCAAGTATGTATTTCTCTTAGTAGTTATATCTATGTTCAAGTATGTATTTCTCTTAGTAGTTATATCTACTTGTTTGTTCAAGTGTAGCCATTTGTCTCTCAATACTTCTAAAGTTGAGGCCATATGAAAAACTATATATACAATGAGACTACTTAATCAACCAACTATTCTGTCTCGCCATCTAAGCTTCCAACAGCCATTTGTAAATTTATGTTGCTGTCAAATTTCAATAAAAAAATCTAAGTATAATGGTGTGTGTCCATGTATCTGTGTATGAGATTCGGATAATACTATACAAAACAATGATGCGATTGAATCATACCCTTTTACCATGATGACTATTAGTTAAAAAAATGCCATGGCCATGTTATTCGGAGAGGGCATTCTTCTCTGCAAGAATATACTTTTTCCATTTCATAAAGGGCAGACATAAGTTGGAACTAAAAACAAAACAAACTGAACAAATAGGGGTGGAGAACAACCGCAACAAGTAGGGGAAAGTCCAGAAAATTTTACAACACTGGCTGAATGTGAGACCCCACCTTTTTATTTCATTAGTAATTAATGATGATAGTCTTGCATGGTTAAGAGGTATGTAAATTAGTATTTATGTAAAATAAATTTAATTAATGACCTTAAATAATTAGTTGACTTAAATTACCCTACTAATAGGAGTTGGCACCTAGGTATAAATCACTTAGTAAATGAAAGTGGGTGGGAAAAAAGTAACACCTAATGTTTTTACCTAACTAGTTGAAAGAGATAGTGAACAAAAAAAAAAAAAAGTGAGAGTGATAGAAAGAAAGAGAGAAAGAGACAGAAGAGAGATAGAGATAGAGATAAAAGGAGAGAGATATAGAGAGAGAAATAAAAAGGGAGTAGAAGAAGCTGCTGCCAGTGGAAGAAGAAGCTGATTTCAGGTATAAAAAATTGTACCTTGCTGTAGATCAGGCTATAGGTAGAAAAATCTTGAAAAATTACTTGATTTAGATATAAAATTTATCTGATTTGGTTAAGAATTGAGAGAAAAATTTCTGTTCAAAGATGGAAGATTTCTGCTGCGAAAATCTGCTGAAATAGCCACTTTTGGAAGCTGTTTGACCTCGTTAACAATCTGATCTGTAGCTGAAATTTTACACACTTGAACTTTGAGATCTTAAGAAAATTTGAGCTTTGATTTCAGTTAAAAATGTTTTATATTCAAATTATGGTGGATTTTCAAAGTTAAGCTGCCACTATAGAAGTCTGATGCCCAGATCTGCACAAATCTATAACCTCTGGTTTGACATGGCATTCGACCAAGTTAGAGTAGCCCAAAAATTATGAAATTTTTACTGTATCTAGGAGTAAGGGTGATAATACTCTGTACAAAATTTCAGGTCATTTAGATGTCGTTTACCTATGTTACTAATTTATCAAAAACAAAGCATTTGCTGCTGAATTGGAGTTTCTACAGCACTACCTTGTTTTAGAAAATACCAAATAAATACGTAGGTATGTTCAAAAAATGTAAAATTTGGTCTGAATACTCTTTGAGATGTCTATGTTATATTTCTAAAGTTTTAGAATTTTTGAGTATAAACTCACGAAATATGTCCAGATTATGAAGCCTGTGTCAGGTTTGGCAGATTAGAGGACTTAGTGTATTTTGATATTTTTCAGCTCTAGCTTTACATTGAAAGTGTGTTTGAGATTAGCATATGATAATCCTAATACATAATTTCAGTGTTTGGAGTATACACATTATATTTATGATTATTGGAGTATACATTGAGTTTTCTAAACTAATACGGTTGTGGTGATAGGAGCTGACGGAGAGCAAGATTCTTTAACGTCAACCCAGAAGTGATCTTTGACGTAGTGTGTGTAAGGTGACAGGTGGGATTATAAGATAATCTTATTCATATAGAAGTGAATATATATTGCTTGTGTTATTATCTATGTTGGTGTTAATTGTGGGATTGTGTGATTTTGAGATAATCTTATTCATGATAAATGCATTGTGTATTTTCTATATGTATAATGGTGGTGAATGTATATAAGGTGTTGAAGGTGTTTATATATGAGTTAAAATTGATATTATATGAGAAGTTCAATAGAGACATTGATGATTTTATATACATGGTGGCATTGCATACCATTCATATTGTATGTCTTGCATTGCACTGGAAAAAGTTAACCACGGTGGATTAACCAAGGCTTAATCACAGTGAACTAGCCTAGGGGTGCCACGGTGGGCATTCCTTGATAACGCGTCGTCGATATATTGAGCTAACGTTATCAAAAATTGCGCGCACATATGAGTGATACATGCATTGCATTGAAATATCCATGATATAGATATATTAATCATTTCTACTTGTGTGCATTTGGGTGCTTATTATCATTATTTATGAGTTGATTATCTATCATGAGCACGTTGACAATTAACTCACACCCACACAGATTGTTTTGACAAGTAACTTGGTGATAACGGTTTGGTTCACTGCAGTGTTGGTCCTTGCCGTGGTGGTATTTATGTTGGTGTCCGAATGTCATGTCTTAAGACTTGAGTCGTCTTTTCTATTTGCATTTTACTTTACGTTAGCTTGAGTTTGGGATTTGTCATATACTTATACTGGACATGATGTGTGTAAAGTTATGAGATCAATTATTCTGATGTACATTATATTTATGCATGGTTAGTTTATAATTTCTTAAGGCAATGGTGTTTCTTCCGTTGTATTCTATTTGTGGGGTGTGGATTAAGGTGTCGTTTGCAGGTATAATGACCTGTGCAATCACACTCTACCTAATACGACATAATTAATGTCTAACTAGGATGGGGTGTGACATTGGATACATAAGATCTCAGCAAGAAGCAAAAAAAATGGTGAAACTGTCGTAACGAAATGTAAAAGGAAACGCTAGCGTCAAGAGTTCAACTTCAATCGTAATGAGAATTAATCTAAAATGTACATTTAGGACAGGATGACTATCCTGGCATGAGTTACACTTCTTTGCTATGGTGCTTGAAATTGAATCAGGAGGAAAAAAAGGGAGTTGATCTTGTCTTTCCCTGGTGATAACAGAAACTACTAAAGTCAAATCAGTATAAAGAATTTGCACTATAGAAAATGCCACTACCATTACTGAATTTGCACAATAGATCCAGAAAGAATGAATCCTTCAAATGAAATACCTCACCATCTGAATTTCTTTTTGCTTGAAACCACATTTCTCATAAAATCTTCGGTTCTCAGTACTGCAATCAAGGATCACTTTGTAACAACCCATTGAATGAGCATGATCTGCGAGGAAGCCAACAATTTTCTTTCCTAACTGCAGTCCCCTAGCATTAGGGTCAACTACAACATCTTCAATATGTCCTACTTTGCCACAATTCCTTATAAACTTCTTCTCAACAAACACACTCCCAGTCGCAATAATCTTCCCAGAACGATTATCTTCAATAACACATATGAGATGGTCACCACCATATGAACTGAGCTCCTGAAATCGTTCTTCGAATTCCTTGTCAGAAACGGAATCACATACTGTTAGTTGTTGCAACAGTTCAATGAAGCCCTTGTTTTTGTCTGAAATCTCTAATTTCCGAACTCGAAATGCCTCTTCTTCACGGGAGGAGTTATTGCTCTGCATCGTTCTCCACAAAACCTCGCAGCTCTATCGGTGATTTGCTGAGAAAATTCCGGTCAACAGGGAAACCGAGAGAGAGAGAGAGAGAGAGACAAAAAACTAAACTAAACAACACAGTAGAACAGTGAAAACACTAATAACCTTGATTATCCATACTAAATCATAGAGGATACGTTGAATGGGGTTCCTAGTCTGACACACAAATTTGAAGTCAAAGTTCTCAAGAATGAACCATTCATAATAACTCTGAAAGAAGAGGGAAAAAAAGTAGTCAATCTTCCTACACAGGAGGATATAAGTGAAACATGAAAAATATTACTCACTCCCCACTATAATCATTTCATTTAAAGATGTAGGGAATTGTCAATTCCAACACCAAATTTCCAAGACTTTCTTGCCTACATCACAGGAAGGTCATCCAGTATCTGAAGAACCTAAAGGTAAGGGATCTAGAGAACTCAACAAACTGCTGTCTTTTTCAAGAAAAACGAAGCATATTACTCCGGGATATAACAAAATGTATATAGCCCTTCAAGACAGAGGAAAAAAGCATTCTCTTATTTTAGGTTGGCAGGCTGCTTCCTGGAAATAGTTGTTGTTCTTTGCATCTTATTCCAGTGATATTTAAGTGCAATAGTAACATAGCACATTAACATCACATTTGCTACAATATAGGAACAAGCCTCTGGTGATAGGAGTGTCACCTCCTCCATAATCACTTCTCCAAATTATATTCCCTAGTTAACTTGTCATGTTTCTAGTCATCTCTTTTGTTTTCTCTGGTAACCCTAGTCTAAACATATCCAAAGAGCAGCACCTGACTACCCAACCCATACCGTTACGTCTTCCATGGCTTTGAGCCCAATACCTTTAGCACGATTTTTTCATGATTTGCCAACAGAAATAACCGCATTTCATAATATTCTTTTCTTTAGGATTTTCTTCTCAACAAAAACTCATATCAACTGTTTGCTGTCAGCTACAAAAGTCCTTTCTCACCTTGTTGAATTTATAAAACACCAACAATAGAAGTAACTTCTCAATCATTTCTAACAGATCCAAGCCAAAAGAATTTTGCTATACAAGGTAGAATATGAATGCAAGAATATCTGCTACAAATAGCTTAAGGTGCATCTACTTTGTATAGACTTAGTCTGCGTACTCCTTAACTTGAAACTTCAAAAATTCACACACAATCTTTGATGGGCACTAGTGGAGATACTCTCTCCTTTTTTTAGGTCAAACCATCTCCAAACCAATTAAAGGGAAACAAAATGCAAACATACAATCACTGTCTGTGCATGTATGTGCGATTGCAAATTTGCTTTGTCAGTAGTTTTGATTTATCGACCTTAAATGTAAGTCCATTACGGGCATAAGTCCAAATTTTAGGTACTTAAAAACTAAGGATATGTCATAGATATTAACACCACATGCTTTTTAACAGATGAAGATGATAGTCTTTACTGCAAATCATTTGTTTAATTCTGTAGTGGTGAAGATCCTCCTTGAATCATTATATGATGTGATGGGACATTTGTTTCCAAGTCTTGATAACGAGAAGGCCGTGTTAGACTTCCTCCACATTGGATGCTAGCATAGAGAGCAGACCTAGTATCCAACTTAATTTGCAGAGAGGAAATATGCCGAGCAATCCAGATATTGGGACCAGTTCAGCACAATAACCATAACCATATATCAATGGCACACTCACTCAGATGCAGCAAAATGCAATAGGTCAAACCCATTTCTGCTCATAATTTTCAAGTTTCATCAAACCATCACTTACAGTTACAGCAAAATAATTAATTGCAACACTAAGCCAAACTTATTCCAAAATGTCTTACAAATATAGCCCACAAAGCTTGATTGTTCCTTAATTGAAAATGTAGACCAGGCCAATTCAATTTAATAGACAGAATACAACAATTTCATCTTCTAAACTCATCAACTGCGACCATCATAATCTTAGGTTCTCTGAAGCACTGAGAGAATATCCATGCAAATGTCGACCAAAGGTGCCACTGAAACAAGAAGGTAAGTTTTCCCTTTTTACCTTTTTCTCAACAAATTTCCTTTTCTACTGGAAGTATTGCTTTTTTAGCCTTGCCCCTTCCAAAAATACCACTTTAAAGCAAAATTCAGAATACATGGCCACTCTATTGGCTTGAACACATATCAGTCTTCTACTCTAACCATGGTATAAGTAGGATCATTGTATTGACCCTTCATAATCTCAAAGCTAACAGCTTTAGACTCCAAGCCCTCCCCCCCTCCCCTTCAAACACACACACAAAATAATAATAATAATAATAATAATAATAAATAGGAAACAAAAGGCAATTTCTTCATATTTTCGTAATTCATACTCTTACAGTCTTTTAAAGAATTTCTTTGAACCTCTTCAAGTTCATCCTTTCTAAAAGTTTATTAGCTTCACTTCATGGTTAAATATAGGTATGCCACAGTCACCGTGACCAAACTTCAATCAGCTGACAGGTTAGACCTACACGATTAAAAGTTACAAGGTCCTACAGTAATTATGATTAATGTGATTAATATGGTTATCATTAATCTAACATTGGTAAACAATATGCCAAGAAAGACATATTAAAGCTGATTCAGAACTGATTTTTCCTTGATAAATCACTCCTGATTCAGCATTCCTCTTGCATTTAGATAGTACATGTAATTATTAATACCCATAAACCAAACAAGTAAAACTGCTGTGAAAAATTAGTTGAGCATAAAAGAGTACCTTTTTCCTCATTTTCTCCAAAAGAAATCTCCGCATTTAACAAAGTTCCCTATAACCATAATGACTTGCATATGCACACACACGCAGATATATATATACATACATAGAGATATCTATGACTGGATTCTTGCAATCCAACCAATGGATCAGCGAACAAGACAGTTAAATTAGATTAAGATATAGTTAATTAAAATTGTGTAATTCACATTACAATAAATAAGAATACATATACAAACATATGAAAGTAGATTGATATATGATATGCAGTTTACCTGTACGATGAAGAGGGCGCGAGAGGCCTGAGGCGTCTCTGCAAAAGCTGTGTGGCGAGTGAAGCATTCAAACCGGCGATGCATTGGGCCTGTGTATAAGATTAGGCTTCTATATAAGAAAGTAAATAAACTGCTTAGATAGCCCTATATTTGTGCAGAAGTCTTCCTCGCCACCTCAGGTTTGGTAAATTATATTTTCCGTCAAGCAACGTTAGTTACTAACATGTGCACCAATGTAGTTTGAAATTCTATTAAGTGTCCAATAACTTATCAAGTGTATTGTGCTATGTATGATTGTCCATTGTCAAAATGTTAATAGCTTGTTTGGAACTTGGGGGAAGGAAGGAGAAGAAATGGAAAGGAAAGACAAAATGAAGGAAAAGTATTTTTTCTTCCATGTTTGATTTCATAAAGAAAATAAAAGAGAGAAGAAAGAGAAAGAGAAAAAATAATTTGAAAATTTTCCTCCCTCTTATCTTCTTTTTGCCTTCCCTTTCTCTATTACGTAGAATCAAACAAAACAAGGAAAAAGGAAGGAAAAATTAATTTTCCTTTCCCTTTCCTTCCCTTCCCTTCCCTTTCCTCCCTTACCCCAAATTCCAAATAGTAAGGAAACTCACTATGTGTTTATTATAAAACACTATGAGAAATAATTGTTAAATTGGCACTAGGTTATTGGGGATGAGTTAGGTAATAGTATAGGAGGTCCCCACATGAAAATAGAGCTATAATAAGGGCTTGGATTGACTGAACTAAAGTTCCCACATGAATGGTTGCATAAAAATAAAAGAGGATAAAAACACTATAGAGTAAGTCAGGTCACAGCGGCCAGCTCATCGAGATGTGTGTGATTCACATGCTCAATCAAGTAAAAGAAACATGTAATTTACTTTTGAACAACCTAATACCTAGTTAGTGGAGGTCCTAACACATAGTGGCACTGATATTTTTAATGTATACAGTAGTTATATAAGTAATGGAGTAAAGAAAGTATGAGCCATATCACATATTTTATTATGATGTGGATAAATATCTTTTTGTGGACATCTTTCTTTTTAATACAAGTCAAGGTATAAGTCACTAAAGGAATGATGAGATTGTGCAAAAAAAAAAAAAAAAGAATGATGAGATAAGACACCTTGATGAACCTTCCTATCTAGCCACTAAGCCACAAGACCTAAGTAATCTCAGGCGAGGGTCATAGGATCACTCGAGCACCCCATGATCGCGATACAAACCCTAATATGGTTCATAGGCCCTACACTCAACCTAGGCCAATCAAAGCAGTCTATAATGCTATTGGAGAGTTATTCTACAAGATATAGTAAAGAATTCTAGATACATTTGAGTGAAAAGTTAATTTATTGGGCCGATAAAAATTCAAGTCCATGTGTTACCTCATAAGGAGACAAGTAGTATTCAAGTTAACGTAGGAGATGATTGGACCACTTGACAAAGGGTCCCATGAAGCCCCAATCGCCACTAGAATTTCATTTTAAGTAATTGCCTTATACATACTTAATAGAATAACAATGTGTTGTTAAGGTTTAATTTTGTACTCCAACAGGTATAATCACCATGTTAAGAAAAAAGTAACCAAAAAAGTGCATTTAATTGATATGCTTTCATGCTAATCTCATGTATCAAAATGTGTTTACCCTATATAACATATTTAATTTCTAAAAAAGAAACGTAAGTTAATTGTTACTTGTGTTTTTATGAACCAAAACTACGTGTTATGCACTTTGTACAAAACTCAAACAAATGAGATCCCATTTAGTTTTATAGTCATAAGTTACATGTTAAATTCCTTTAATGAATGGGAAAAGAAATAACTTGAAGGAAGTGTTCTTCCTCAATTAGGTTAGTTAAATCAAAATAATCAATACTAGGAGTGTGCATGAGTCAAGTTAGGTCAAACCCAAAATCGATTTTAATCAGGTTTAAACTTTGAACTTAGAATTGAATTGAATTAACCCAAGTTGATCCAATTCAAGTTCCCTTATTTTTGTTTAAGTCTTGATTTATTCACTTAATTTTTCTAAACAATAAGACTCAATTTCTCAAAAATTTTAAAAATAACAGACAAAACAACAATACTAATTAAGTACAACAAATAATGATTTGAAGACACATTCTGAACCCATCTCACATATCGCTTTAATGGGCGAACAAGCCAAACCCTTGAAATATGTTACAGTCCCAGGTGGCAAAGAGCCGACATCAAGGTGCCAAACCTTCTCGTCGATGTGAGCTCTTGGGGAAGATCATCATGTTATCCTTAAAGTAACTTTTGTTCATTGAGTGATGGCCCTTCCATTCGGCATCGTCAAATCATTAAGGCTGACTTTCGTCTTTTCTCTATGAGTGGGTTTTGCAATCAAGCTCTTTTTTGCCTTTGCACTTAATTTAACTGTCTTTATGCTCCATCCTTATTCTTGCTGTAGTCCTATTCCTGTGATTCTGCTGATCTCTCAACATATAAAAAACCAATTAGTCACTTTTGTTTCCACTAAGACAAAAGCTACTTATACAAGGCTTTTCTTTCAAAACTCACCTCAAGTAATCCTACTGGGAAAAGCACCAACTATTGTCCCTTACATTGTAAATAATATAAATTTAGAGAAAATTCTTTCATGTATTTTATAAAGCTCAATACTATATTAGACATAAATTTTGTGAAACTCGATGTTCAATATATTGCACGAACGTATTGCAATTCAAATTATAAATGAATTGTTCTTGTAGCATGTATTTCTGCAATGGCATTTGGGACACCATGATATTGAAAATTGATTCCTTTTCATTGCCTATAGTCGGTTTGCATCTCCAAAAATGCTAACTTGAAAACTACATCAAACTGATTGTTTGGCTATTTTAAGACCTATAATTGAACTAAGCCAGAACACACTATGCTAGATCCGGACCAAATCGACCCATAGTGGCCTTGTTGATTCGATTTACAAGCTTTTCAATTCTTTTGTGCACCCCTAATCAACAGAAAGTTTGAGCTCGTTGTATAAGCATGCCAAAGATTGCTTTGGCCTATGCCAAATTCTAATCCATTCGTACATTCACAAAAGGGGAATAAGAGCAAAATTACAAAGAGATGGGGGCTAAAAAGAGAATATTCCAAGCAATTGAGGAGCCCGTGACGTGGATATTGGAGGACGGCTCGTGTGTTTGTTAGAAGAAGAAGCCAAGAGCGAATTTTCGAACAAACTTTTCTTCAAACAACCAGAAGACGTAAAAGCAACGCCTTCGAGTCCATCGATTCGAAGGCTGTTACAGTGGTGGCTGTGGCTGGCTATACATATCTATTCTATATAATGGTTACGTACACACTTACAGAGATATATGTATAGGTATATGTATATTCGATGACCTGAACAGAAGGTAATTGAAGGGAGAGCCATGGCGTCCTCGTCGAGATCATTGATAAATCGAATCATTCCGTTCTTCGCTGCTCGGATTCGACAGAATCAGAGACTCCTCAGCTCTTCTTCTTCTGCCCTGCCTGAAGCTCAATCCTCATCTTCATCTAGTGGCGTCGTTCACATGTCCGATAATTGTGTCCAGGTACTCTCTCTCTCTATATATATATATACAACAATAATTACCCGCACAGACACAAATAGATATGGGTACGTATATATATATTGGTTTTGAGAGAGTTAGTTTCTGAGCTCTTTCGTTTATCGATTTCATTTCTGTGGTATTTTTCATGGATCTCTTTATTTGGGAATTCCAAAGAAATTGACTGATAAAATCAAATATGCATCTGTACCAGATGTTTTAAGAGTTCTTCTTTAAGAACAACTGAATGAAATATGCAAAGAGGTGTGTGTCTGCCTACAGAATTTGGTAAAACGCAAGGTGAAACAGACGCCTAGTTTGGATTGTTTTTGTTTTTTTGGAGAGAGTTATCATGTTTTCCTTGTGAGCTTCCTGAAGACACTGACGGAGTCTGTGATTTTCTTTTTCTAGAAATGGCATTTTAAGTTGATGAAAGTCTATCCTTGTGCTCCAAATTTTTTTTTTCTCCTCTCATTATGGCTTTGTTTTGTGATTTCTACTGGAACTTCATGTCCTTCAATCAAGATAAAGAGGGTTTATTACGAACTTTCTGATTATTTGCATTGAAATGCTGGAGCTTGTATTCTCTAGATAAGACCATTGTGATTGCATCTCATGGAACTTACTTCAGAAATATATTGCAGAAAATGAAAGAGCTGCAAGCTGATGAAGCCACAGGAAAGGACAAACTGCTACGGTTGAGTATAGAAGCGGGTGGATGTTCTGGCTTCCAATATAACTTTTGTCTTGATGACAAAACCAATGCAGATGACAGGTTTTCCTCGAACTTTCTACTCATAGGTTTGTTATACTTGTCTTCTAAAGAGATGGGTTTCTATTAGGTTTGCCAAGCAAATTGGGCCAAGCTGAGTATTGGCTTGTTCGAGCTCGCCTCAGGCTCAGGCTCGGTCTCAAATCAAGCCTAAGAATGTTTGTTTGAGCTCTGCTGGGCCCTTACACAGCAGGCTTGGGAGCTTGGTTGGATTAACATGAAATCTGCCAAAGGTCTTCTTATATTCTGCCACTTGTCATTTCCTGGTTGATGCAAGTAAAATTATCAATCGAAATTTGAAACACAAAAAGTCAAAGAAAAAACGTATTTGTTATAACTTGTATGTTATAAGATTTAGATCTGATGCCAGATTTTACTCAAAATGCCAAACACAAAACCTTCTTTGGTTTCCTAGTTAAAGTATTATTAACAATGGCCCAAGGGGATGCCATCCAAATGCCCAAACAAAGTGCGTGACATAGGTATATCTCTTGTGGCACATGAAACAAAGTGCCATAAATCTTGAATTACATCCTTGCCATCACATTATGTCAATGAACCAGGCCAAGCTTGGGCCTTCTTTGACTTGGCTTGTTTATTAAACGAACTTACAGAGCTAGAGCCTATTTTGTCTGCTATATAACAAGCTTGAACAGGCCCATTACCAAGCTGGACCTTAGCTGTTCATGAATTACTTGGTCCTTTTGCAACCCTAGTTTCTATTGCAAAGTAACATATTGAGTATATCTTACAATTTTTGTTCTGATGTCTCTTCCCCTCTACAATCATATTAATTATTCCTCAATTCTTGTAGTATTTTCGAGAGGGATGGGGTTAGATTGGTGGTCGATAAAATTTCTCTTGACTTTGTAAAAGGTGCAACTGTTGATTATGTTGAGGAGTTGATCCGCTCTGCTTTCCAGGTACGTCACTATGTTTTGTCAGGTATGTATGGTCTATTATTATGGATATCATCAATGCTTGTCTGCATTGCATATTGTTACTTGATCCCAACTTGGTTACCCATTGTGATGAATACTCAATTAACAGTGGATTGATCGTTTGACAACTGTTCTTATATCTGTAGTTATGTGTTAAAAGTCAATTGAGCTAAATAGATTCAGCTTAAGCTTTGTTATGGTGGAGCTGTGGAACTGATTGCCAGCCAGGCCAACGTGTCTTAGAAATGGATAGCCGCTTAGAACGTTTTGCACCCTAGTTCCAGTTCATCACCCAGTGCAATAGCTTCACTGTAGACATGGGGTAATTTCATCTGTGAGAATTAAGACAGGTGTTGTAAAATTATATGTATTATAGGTTATTAGTTTGTAGAGATTATTAAGGGGGTTGACTGTATGTTGGTCTTAGCCCTATTTAATGAGCTGACTTATTATATAGGGGGCCAATGGTACTCTTGCTTTAACACACTTTAGTGAGCACATACTTCTCCTTCCTTGAAGCCAACGTACGCTACTAGGAGAGTAAGCAAGCGTTTGGTGTGGTGAAATCTTCCAACCCCCACCAGCACCACCACCACCACCACCAAAAACCAAAAAAAAAAAGAAGTGACGTTATCTGGTGAACTGATTGAGGGTTGTGTGTTGTGTAATATCATCATGAAAACCAAAAAGTACCTGTTAGCATTTAATTGTCGGTTTATTTAACATGCAAATTAAGAAAAACAAAGACATGGAAGCAAGTATCTAGCATGTTTTGATGGACTATAAAAACCCTATTGAGCTCAAATTTGGACCAGTTTTTATTTTTTATTTTTAAGCAAAGCAAATTTGAATTAAAGAAGATGCCAAGGGGCACCAGCCGGACACAAAAGCAAAACAAAGAAAGGCCCTCTACATGAGCTCAAACCTCCAAGGAGACCCAAAAGCAAAAAAAGGAAGGCCTAACTGAAGCTCAAATATAATTTCCAAGACCAAATTCTTTATCTTCCCTCCACTCCAGCCCCTTTATCTTCACCATCATAATTGATGGTTCTAACCAAATTCTTTAGCTCCTTTACACTTCTAACTGCTTGGTCTAGTTCCTTTGATGCCTTTGATAATTTAGGAGGCAGGGTGTGAGACCAGCATATCGAGGGGGTTTCCTTTTGTGGACAGCTTGTTGAAGTGGTTAGTATCTTTAAAGTACATATAGTCATGAATTGGAATGTTGGTGTGAAGTGGAACTCAAGCAAGTCATGGTATGGTAACTCCTCTATTTCCTAAATGATATCATGAAATAGTTTGACAGAAAAACCATATTTGAGATTCTAGGATTAGTATATTTGATATGAAGGGTTTTGCTTGCTCAAACAATTCCTAGTGTACATGAATTGGCAAATTTAGATATCTGAAATCCCATGAATGGTGTGCATTTCAGATTCATTGATCAGAAGTGTTGTTAAAGCATAAACCACATAATCAGTTTATTAATATCACGGGATCTACCACCATTCCTTGAATTCTTGTGAAGAGGGCACTACCTTCCTGTGATCCAGGACATTATTCACTGCAAATCATTCATGGTTCGTTTGGAAATGGAATTACTTTATTAGTTTCTTTTCTTTCTCCATCTTACATTTAAAATAAAGGGAGACTTCTGGCAAGGCTCACCTCTGTGAGCCTAACCCTGTGTGACTTATAAGTGAGAGCAAAATTCAGTTGGCTTTCTTAAGAAGTTAGAATTCGACCTATATCGCATTTCAATAAGAATCTAAAGAAAGTTAATTGGCAAGAAATTATTCTGGAATGGCTGTTCCAAATATAATATGAGATCTTCCTTAGATGATTTACAACTTAACCTAGCTCTTCACTGAAGAACCCTTGGAACAACTACTCTCCTTGTGTGTATGAGAGAGAGAGAGAGAGAGAGAGAGATGGAGAGAACTTGGGTAGTTGGCAGGGCTGATTCCTTGCCAGAAATAACACATGTTCTGAAGGGCAACTCGTAAAGCTAAACACCCTTTTTGGGTTTGGTGCACTTTTTAAAGCAAAGGGTTAAACTGGCAAGCAAGAAATTTCTGAAGTTTTCTTCTCGCCCATCTCTTATTAACTGTCATTCCAGATAATGTAGTCTCTCTTAAATTTCAGCAAAATGATAAATTGCATGTCATATATGTGCAGTTGAAGACCAGAAAACCTGAAAAACAAAAACAAGGACGACTGAACAATCTGTAAAGTTTGTGCTACATGTTTAAGTCAGCTTCATCCAAATAAGATACGAACACTTTTTTGGTCAATATGAAGTGTTGACCTTTTCTAGTCTAAAATTTTCAACTGAGTTCAAATTGTGTCAAAGGTACATAATCAGGATTAACAGTAACAATTACATTTTTATTATATGATCTCCATTCATATGACAGCCTGATCAGGATTAAGTTAACATCTGGTAGACTGCTTATGCATATATCACAGCCGTTGGTTGCAGAATTAACGGGCAGTTGACAGATCAAACTTTTGGTTGTCTGCTATTGGAGATTGCTTATGTATGTATTTTCTATATCAGTTATTAAGCTTGATTCTCTGCCTGAGTAGGCGGGTCGAGGTCCTACGAGGTACCCACTACTCGGAGTACCCTCCCAAAAGGAAAAAGTGTGTCTGTCAGGTTCGGTTCTTCTTAGTTGGGTTGGGCGGGTTCGACTAGAAATGCTCCACATTATCTCAATCAAACATCACAAGAGATCCAAAGAATGATAATCCATACCTTGATGGGTAGTATTTGACCTTCACTTTGTGAGCTCTCCTACGGTGGATTATCGGGCTGTTACTTTGTAGACTTTACTATGGCATTCTTTACTTACTAATGACCCAAATAGAAAGCCATTAGCTCAAACCTGAACTTGTTTTTTCACAACTGCCTTGCGCTGAAACCTTACTACTGTTATATAAAATGTTACTTTTGTAATGAACTATCTGTCCACTACTTTTGTTCTGATATTGTCCCTTTTGTGGATGGTTATAACAATAGAGTATCAGTTCTAAAAATTTGAATCCGAGTTATTAGCTTATTCCTTGTATGACCTTGTCAGATGATGCATAGTTTAGGTTCCCATATCGGTTATGCATGCTATCAGCGATCAGAATTATAGGTTCCCATCACTCCTGCAAAGTTACACCCTTTTGGTGTCGTGTGTCACTTTTGGACTTATTTGATCCTAGGTGTGGTTGAGGGTGTTTCATTGACACGCGAAAATAAAACAAATGATGCACCTTACTCCTAGATAGTTTTATAACCAAGTCTAATTTTCTTTTCTGGGTGCTAATCCTTTTCTGGTCAACAAGTAGTTTTGAGAATGTCAACTTTAAACTCTATATGTGCAGCAGTAGTTAAGACTGTTTAATGTGCAGGTATCTACTAATCCAACTGCGGTGGGTGGTTGCAGCTGTAAAAGCTCTTTCATGGTAAAATAGTAGTTTCTGTGGGATGAGTACCAAATTCCTTCTCTATTCATCAGAACAGTGAAGAGACGGATCATCAACATTTTGGTTTCGATGGGGCACGCGTCTAGATCTTCTCTTATATTCTTATTACAAATATCTTAATTTAATTCTCAATTTCCACTGATTCCTTGTACAACAATTTTGATCTAGATTTGAAAATGACTGCTCATCCCCCTCCAATTCCTGCATAAATTTGACAGACATCATTAAGATTTTTTATTCCATTAATTTTTTTCTAGGTCTAGGGATCATTTGGATGTTGCTATCGAATGTAACATAATACATCTAACTATTTTTTTCTCTAGACACAGACTACATTCCCGTGTGTTAATTGGCATCCCATATGTCTGCTATGTTGTTGATTGAGAAAATTTGGCGAGACATTTTGTATGGTTAAAGGATATCCACTTTTCAGTTGTATAAGTATAGTTGAGGCATTTTTCTTTTAAGGGTTAAAAGAGAATCAGAAACCAAGGGCTTGATGCGTTGTAATGGATGTAAAACAGATTCAACAACGCTAGTGAGTTACTCCAGTTTTACAAAACCATATAGAGCAACTTTGAAGAAACCATTCTGAAGTGTAGGTAGGTCAAAGTGGAACCGTGTTTTGGAAGACTTGTACAAGACTGCTTTCTTACTGATTGAAGCTGAGGACACCCCAACATACAAAGTATATAGCACATCTCTGTAGAGTTGCTTACAGGAATACCAAGTAGAATCTAGATGGTAAGGCCTAACTAGGGCCTCCAAACTCCAAACAAGAATGATCAGACAAATTTATCCGTCCCTTTCTTGAAAATATTAAGTGCGAGTTGATGGGGTTACTCTAAACAAAACCCATGGATAATCTCTTGTGGGTAAGCTGACAAGCAAAAAAATGTGTGTTCAGCCGTCCAATCTTATATCTACAAACAAAATTTGTGAACCATGTACCAGTGCAGCATCATCCAAAATGAACATGCGGATGCATATTTGGGTTGAAGTAGAGCAATTTATACCAGAACCCAAGGAAACAAAACAAATGCACTGAATCTTATCTTTATCAACCACCATAAGAATTCCACCTAGAATTTAGGTCACAATATTGGCTTGAGTTAAAACACAAAGATATCAAAGAAAACAGATAAACAAAAAAGTGATCTGAAGGACTCCCAAAAATTGTAATGAAATCCTGCACGCGCTGGGCCTCACTACAGAGCTCCTACAAGTACATAACTTCTTAAAAGACGCGGACTGGCTTTCCCATGGTACTCTTCAGGTACAAGCACCTCACCTGATTTGCAGACAAGTACAACAAATGAATAAACACCAAACACGATCAAAGAAGCATCAACGAGATCGGTACATACTTATATATATGCAACACAGTTTGCAAGGGAAAGGTCTAAAAACTCAAAATCATAACAAATGAAAGGCATCAGCTGAACGATGAGTGACACACAACAACACCACCAATTGTACTGGAATTGCAGATGAAGCAATCACTAAACCATGACAAATTTTACTTCAGTTTCTACAGTAGATACCCACCGGTAAGGGCAAGTTCATATACAGTTAGCTCACTTAAAAGGCCAGCTACCCACTTAAGTTCCAGCTTAATACTGTGCAGCTAACAGTGATCCTTATCATAACATTTCATGAGTTCTACCCTTTTATGCAAACATTTTCTCAACATATCCATCATTTATTCATGCGAAGAGCATCCAAGAATAGAAGTAAACAAAAAATGTCTATGAGAAGAAAACTTTAACTTTACCAAAATCAACCTCTTGCGTAATAACCAATTCAGAATCAAATATTATGGCAAAAGCAGAGATCTAAAAAAGCTACAAAGACCACTTTAGACAGAAGTGATGAAAACATTATTTCTAGAAACAACGTTAACCGCTGTAAATATAGATCATTCTCATCTAGCTGAAATCCCCAATATTGAAACCTCACTAGGAAAGTTAATGGTCTGTGTAAGTTTTTAGAGGAGGTTGGAGGATTCAGTGAACTCACATTTTGCCAATTCTTCTTCAGCAATGAAACAAGAAAGTTTACGCTCATTTGAACATTTTGGAAGATCTGCTTCTCCTCCATACCACAATTGCCCACAGCAACACCCATGCACAGAACCTTCTTAAGTTGAAACTTAACCATTGCTTTTGTTTCATTAACTTTTGACTCGAGGGACTCCTGATGACTCACAAGTGTTGGAAACTTTCCTGCATTGACATATTAAGAGGGTTAACATGATAGAGGAATGAAATGTACCAATCATTGTAGAAGTCCAAATTACAACGATTATGTAATATCCACTAGCACTTTACCATTTATCTGGATTCTGGAGTTGTTCATTCTTCAGTAGTGCACAATCACACAGGCATTAATAAAATCACAAAAGATCAAGGAGGAAGAAGAAAGTGAGTGCAGTGAGGAGTAAGATATCAAACATACATAGTCAGATCAATAGATCAATAGATCAACTTATCAACCATTCAATTCTACATAATAATAATAATAATAATAATAATAATAATAATAATAATAATTGGATAAAGTATTGATGAGCTTCTTCCTTAGTCATCCATCACAAAGCATTTATTCACCAACAACCATTGAACAAAGACTGAATGTGCAGGTCAATAGAGTTGAAAATCAAAACATATGGCATAAATTTGCAGTGCACATGACGTGTCAATCATGATATAGTCAGCGAAAGCAGAAATGAAACACTTATCTCAAGTGCAGATAATCGCAAAATAGACCTCTCTAATCATGACTGCATTTCCAAATTCTAATCAGGCATTATTCTTTTCAAATCAGGCAGATGAAACCACCAAAAAATGGCTTGAAGATTTTAAGTTTACAGATACAAGTTAAAATAAACTAAGCACTTGCCTGCTTTGTTCAGACCAGGGCCCAAGAGACGAGGGATCTGCTTGATAACAGCTTCAGATGCTAGAAAGGCATGGTACTTTTTGGCAAGCTTCTTGACCAATTTCTTGTTCTTGTTAAGCTTCTTCAGCCCTTCCACATCCATATAGTCCAATCCTATCTTCTCTGCCTGTTGTAAAAATTAAAGGCACCACTACATGAAGAAGTCTATGCAACACGTGCATGTCCCACGCACAATGGGTTCTTATATTGTAATTATTCAGGGAAAATGACAGTCAGAAAAGAAGCATGAAGAATCTATATCAACCATTTGCAGTTAATCTTAAACTGAAAATGGGGTAAAAAATCATAAGCCACTATAAGTTATAACCCACAGCAGCTTCAATTTGAAATTAAATGCATAGACGATTACATGCAACAACAAAGATAGGCACAAACAAAAAAAGAAGTCCAGAGGCAACAGTCTAACTGAGAGAATGAGAAAAAAAGAAAAAAAGAAAAAAAGAAAAGAAAAGAAATGCAACTGAAGTTAGAAAATTTAATTTTACTTTTGCTTTCTCACTAGTAATCAAGGGGATTAAATTTACCTCTTCTACATGCTGAGCATCACCAAGCATGCAAACCTTCATCTTAGGACGAGGAATGTGTGGCAATTTCACAGAACCACTAAAGCGCTTATCTTTCTGGGGATCATAGTTCTTCAACCCAATTTGAAGCTCAATAGTCTCAACAAAGTTACGCTTTTTCTCCTTTACATCTCCAACTATTTGGGAGATGGCTTCCCTTACGGCATCACTTTGCAGCTTACTGAAACCAAAAACAACACACAATAATGATATCACAACTAGAGCAAAACAGATTCATTCAAGCTTCGTGCTTTGTAATGCATATCGTAAAAAAAGAAGTATTGATCAGGATCATATAAGCCTACACTACAAAATCCACTGGTTAACATAAAAAAGACGATAAAAAATTGAAAAACAGTAATGTGAGCACTTGGGTGGATTGGAATAACCACAAAATAAACGCACATACATTTTTAACTAAATTTCTAAATAGTTTTAAATGGAGAGAGAGAGAGAGAGAGAGAGAGAGAGAGAGAGAGAGAGAGAGAGAGAGAGAATGCCAATTGCAAAAAAAACGAAACATGTCTCACGTAGTGAAAGAGCTATTCCTCTAAGACACGATATCAAGTCAGTCATTAACCAGGTCTTAACAGATGATCCACTGGTGAGGCACTATTGTCCGAGACACCCAACTCAATTACCTACGAATTAACTACAATGCATAGTTACTTGATTACGCAGTGCTAATTTTACCCATCAGCGGATATTACTAGTTGTTTTAAGCCTGACTCGCGCATTATAGATCCTTCAACGACTAGATTTATGGAAAATTGACTATAGAAAGTGAAAGTAATTTCGTTTAGTACAAGATCTCTTCACACTCAACAGTCCTTATACCTCTCGCCTGTCGAAGTTCTATTCAAAAACGTCGTCCCGTATCGAAGTTGGACAAAGAACAAACATATAAATAAGTAACACTACAAATTCATTACATACATACACAAACACACGCATACATTGAAATTAAGCGAGCGACGAACCACAAAATTACTGAAATCAAATCGCAGTTGAGTTCATTCACAAAACATAACAGCAAAAATACCAAAAATAAAAATGAAAAATAAAAAAACATTAATGGTTAAATGTAAGAAGAGGTACCTCATGGGGAATGATTTCTGCCTTCGATATCTGCTCTATAGATTATTGTCTACGCAATCAAAGAAATAAATTAGCAGATATCGAAGAACTGAGATAACAAATCTGATCTATAAAGAAAAACTCAGAAATAAACCCTAGAAATCACTGTTGGAAATGATTGCAGAGAGGGAGCCAGAGAACGTACTGGGTTTTTGGCTGCAGCAGAGTAACAGCGACAGAGAGAAGCGTCTGCTATCAGATTAGCAAATAAAAACCCTACGCACGTGCTAGGGCGAGCGACACGAGTCTTGGTTGAAAAGTCTGTTATAACCCTAATACTATAATTCCTTTTTCATCCTCCCCGCCCCCAACTGGAGCTATAAAATGAACCTGTGTCTAGTGAGCTCGTTATCTAAATAAATTAAGTTGTACATATTTTAATATTTAATAATTTTTTAAACTCAATTTGAATTTAGTTTGATAAATTTATATATATTAAATATTTTAAATTATTGGAGTTTGACTTGTGATGGGCTTATTAGACAATCGGTTTCTGAATTTTTGTTGAGTGGAGTCGTTTATTATTGAAATATTATAAAATTAAACTTATCATATATTGATCAACTATCATAATCAACTACAAAATTACACTATTTTAAATAATTAAATGTTTAAATTATTAATTTAAAATTTTAGAAATAAATATAGAGTTTCAAAGTACTAACTTTTATTATTTATGGATCATCTTCAAAACTACGTAAAAATGAATTTATCTCTCTTTTTTCACTCTTACTTCTTTCTGTTTTCTCTTTTCCTTTTTTTATTTATTTTATATGAAATCTTCTCTTTGTATGTATTATAGTATGTAAATATATATGTTTCTATATATATAAATAGCAAGTAAGAGAATTTAGATAATTGAGACATTTGTTATTTGTTTGGCATATATTTTACATAACATTAAAACTTAAAAGAGCTATTAATTTCACGCTATATAAGTCAGTCATAAGGCGTGAGAGAGGGAGTGTGAAAGAGGGAGTATGAAAGAGTACAAAGTAGGTGTGAAATTAACAATTTACTATATTAGTAGTTAAAAAACTAAAGAACAATTATGGATTACATGATTTTTTAGGTCAGGTATATATATTACAATATAAGGAGATCCTAAAATGAACTTTTTGTTTTTCCTGTGTACAAATTCATAGAAATTTGACCTTTATTATTTGTAACAAGGCGCTCAAAAATTGTTTCTATTGAAACATGACCCTTGTGAGACATTTTAATTGGTCAAATTTATATTTAGTAGGGTCAAGTTTTTCAAAACTTAAATTTTACTAAAAATATTACACTAATTATAATTTTTTTTTAAATTCAAGTGTGGTCAATTTACCCTAACTGACCCTACACTGGAGTACGTGGCCCGCCCTGATAACCACCACCACTTTTCTTTTTCATTTTTTTTTTTTTTTCTCTTTACTGTCTTTCTCTATTTCAAACCCACCACCTATCAAGACCACCTTCGTCTCACCAAATTTTCCTAAGTATTTTTTCATGATAATGTTCTGGACATTTGTAAGATCTACATTGATAATCTTTTATTTAGGAAAGGGAGAAGGAAACCCTTGGCCAACTGGTTGAGGCCAAGCTCTGGATGCCACTCTTTTTCTTCTTCTTCTTTTTTAACTGCATTTGGGCACACAAATTACTCCCTCGAAATAGTGCAAAGATATTGTCCACATAAATCAGGTAAATTTTATACATTGAATAAATAATAACTGGCCATTGGTTTACGAGGGAGGAATCAAAATCATGCTACGCGGTGCAATACCATCTAGGAAGATAATACCACCTATAACTTTAGGTACTACTTTGAATATGATATTGGACCCATATATCCGGAAAGCAAGTCAAACAGTCTACATATATGCATCTATTTCTCTTTTGCTAGCATCCTCCTTTTAAAGGTTGAACTGTTTAGCAAAGGGCACAAATGAACAAATTAATAATCCACACTAGTTCCAGAGAGTCTCCAGACCAAGGAAAGCACAAATAATGGAACCCATGCAAGAATGCAGAAAGTGGCATGTTGCAGAAACTCAACACCAACAAAACTCAAAGAGTTGATATTTTCCCTGCAAAAAAATGCAGTCTTTCAGTAGGTATTGAATTTTTGCATATCTGAGCAATGCAGTTAGTTGACTAGGGCAGGGGAAGCGCACACAAATACAAAGGATTTACCATTTGAAGGCAGTTTTTGGACCTTTATTCCATTCCAACTTCAAGCACCTGAGAATGCCCAGCAATGCATTCAACTTGAGAGCAGCGAAATCCAAACCCAGTAAACAAACGAAGAAGAAGAATAGACATACATATTTTTATGAAGCAAACTGAGCATTCCAGTCATACACCGTCCATAACAGTTTTGACATTTTCAAACATCCAATTGAACATGGATATAATTCAGTCTGATGCACGCATCCAAAAGGTATTCACTATTCATTACTACTGAAATACACATGCTTCCTCCCTATTCAAACTACGAAACGTTCTTACAGAGGACAAACAGAACACAGTTGAGAACTCATTCTTCTGGTTGCCTTGTACCCAGAACTGGAATATCTTCATACCGTTTCTGTAGTACAGTAAAAACACATAAATTTCAATCGCTCTGAGACAAGGAATATTAGGCAACATTCAGCGAAATTACCATAACAGGGCAAAAATAAAAGTTATAAAATGCAGTAAAATTGGTGGGACTGATTGTCTGCAAGTAGTTTGACTGGCTATCAGCATGCCTGCACTCAATGACACAAAAATCACTTTTATTTGGATAAAACCTTTGAATGTGCAAAACATTCTAGACCGGTTGATAGTGTGATTCTTAAATCTTTGACAATCATTCTATGTTATTTACAAAATTATTCAAATACAAAATAATGACCACTTTGTCCCGACCTATAATGACAGCCTTTCTATTAACTTAGCACAAAAAATATATTGTTTTGGTAAGTAAAAATAGCGCAAAAAATAATTACAGAGATATGTTCTAAAATTCAGAATGAAATTTTTCAATGCATTGACAATGAGAAACCATGGGTTGATCTCTAATCATCACATAATTTGGAACCAAGAAAAGCAGCTGGCAAGCAATTTGAATTCTAAGAAGGATTTTGTGGATGGCATAGCATTAACAACAAAGTGCAGGCACAATGACAATGAAGGTAATTCATTGTAAGAAACTAACAGATACAATATATTTATAACCAGGCATAAAAAATAAATTACGTTCTTGAAAATATTGATAAAGTTACTCACAAATGAATCTACAAAGGCACTATAAAACACTTTTACTAACTGGTATGAAGTGATGAGCTCATCAAGTAATATTTAACTTCATTCTTCATTACTATAAATGGTCCTCACCTTCCAGATGACTAACAGCTCAATAGCACTATGATTTGAAAAGACTATAGCAGAAGGTGAGAATTACAAAATCCTAGAACCAACTGTTTGTGTGCCTTGAGCAACTAACAGCAACTGACCAAATTAGTGGATTGCAGATTGAAGTTTGAACTAAAACCATATTTGGCGAAACTCAAAATTTTAAATTATCAAAAATAATGGCAGCAGCTTATAACTATCAGTGGAAATATCAACAAAATATGTCAATAAACCAAGTTTCCTAACAGTATTGATAAGATTATGAACCAAAATCTATGAAAGCATCCTACTGGTGCTCCTAAAAACAATAATCCATATTGGCATAGTCCAACCGTCCATCAAAGAGCTTGGAAAAAAAAGCCCAATTGATAAAACTTTATTGAAACAAAAGGTAAACCAACATTGCCACAAATAACAACATTCAGAAGCGGCACCAAGTCTCAGCATCCTCTTTGCGCATCTTCAGGTCAGAAATCTCTTTACTCAAAGCTACTTTTCCATGGCAGCCAATCTATAACAACAAGTGACTTTTTGCATCAAGAGATCAAAATAAAAAGTACATCCATGAAGAGACCAAAGCCTTATAGCTAATGTTTACCATTGATCATTTCACAATGACATAATGCAAGATTTGGGTCTTGAGCTGATGCTTCAAAATGCACTGCTATCACTAAGAACCAGCATATAGAATAATCTAGCAAGATTTTTTTTTATCACACGGACGATAAATATTTCCAATAAATTAGCAACTCATCAACAAATATAAGAGCAAATAAAATGGCAAAAAAATTTGTTAGGATTTTTAGTATTGGCTAATTCCGTATACTAAGACACTTTGCTTATAACCTTGTTTCATGTTGTACTTGGGTCAAAAAGTCTAAAATTCAAGTTCAAGCTGTCAGATTACAAGCTGTCCAAGCTACAGTACAAGCTTTTAAAGCACACAAAGCTAAAATTTTGGAAGGTTATGTCTCTTTACTTTGGTGTTCGTTCAAGCTCCATAATATATGGATTCCATATAACTTTTCGATAGCAATCTGATCATGTAAAGAAACATGGCTCAAGCGAAGTTAGCTCGAGCGATATGAAGTTCGCTTGAGCGATATGTGGATAGTCTGCAGAATTAAAGATCCAGAATGCATTACTCGAATTTGGCTCGAACTTCGCTCGAGCGATACGCCAAAGTCAGGTCCGAATTCAACTCTAATCTCATCTAAATCAGTCCAGAATTGAGGACTCTCAAGCCAGGCATTCTCAACCAATCAGAAGGTAGTTCCAAGCTACTTTTTGTGGGTTCTAACTTCTAAGAGATACTACATAAGTCTAGGAAATTGTATGAATTCCACATTTCTGAAATTTAGAAAAGATTAACACAAAAGAGAAGAACAAAGTGTGGGGAATACAATTTAGATCTTGGTAAAGTAATCATAGATGAGTTGCTGGGCATACAGAGTTTCTTCACCTGAGTATTAAATAGAAGAATACAGTTGCGAAATGGTTTTGGTGGATTCTGAAGACGAGAAAGAACACTATGGTAATTCGGTGTTGAGATCAAAGCCAGCGAGAACAAAAACTTGAAGAATCGAGCAAGTAATTTTAAACCAGAGTTCGTAGGGATTCAGCCGACAATTATGGAGATTCAATTGTTATGGTTGTAAGTCGTACTTATGTAACCTGTTCATTATAATGCTTGGCCTACTGGACGTAGTTTTTTTTTAAGTTGAGTTTCCACAAGAAAAACTTGTGTCACTTTACTTTATCACCTGATATTATTGTTGTGTGACGTATGCATATGTGAATGATCACTTAGGTAAAAAAGAACCAGATAAGATCTTTTAGACAAATAGGTGGTCATAAGTCTTAATCCGTGAACCTAGAATTTTCAAAATTAAAAAAAAAAAGTTTATTAATAGATGTATACCCCCATGTTGTTGTATTCCCAGAGCTTGTGCACTCCATAGTCTACAGCCTGCAGCCAGACAGTAAATTATAATAGTGAATAATTCGAAATGGAAATTGAAAGACTCATTGAATCCTAGAGACTGACTCATACTCCACTAAAACTGCAAAACCCAAAATTACCCAAATTGTCTGCCAAATGTAATCTCAATCTTTCTCATCCGCACAAAGTTTTCTTTTTCTTATGAACTACTAACAAATATTGACATATATATATATATATATATGTATCTATATATTTAATTTTCCATTTGTCTTCCTGTAGTTTTTCATCATCGCCCATACAGAACCAAATAGATCAATTACAAGTCAATTCATGAACTAAAAAACAAATAACTAAATAGAATAAATGTGAATGAAGAAATCATAACCCTAAACGTACCCGTTCTCCGAGGAAGGCGCCAAGGACGACGAATGTGACATAAACAGGGGTTCGTCGCATAAAGAGTCTGTATATCCCATTGAGAATGCCGTCACCGCTTCTTTGACGCATAGAGTTCATCTCTATTTGTTCGTCCTCTGCTTCTTTCTCTCTTTGGTCGGTCGGTCGGTCTGCTTATTTCGCACTGCTCTGCTTCAAAACAAAAATAATTGAAGAGAGAGGTTTTACTAGCCTCTTTGGAACTTCCGGAAGCGAATAGAAGGGAAAGGAAAAGAATTTCCAATTTACTGTTGTAAAGGAAATGAAAATAAAGAAAAAAAATTATTTTTCTTCTTTAAAATGTAAAGAGGAGTGGCGAGGAGGGAGAGTGGCGGTAATTATTTTTTTTGACTTTTGGATGGAGCTAAATAAAAAAAAATTATTTTTCTTTCTTTTTCAATCCCCTCAATGCTTTTACAAGTGCCAAATAAGTTGTAAGAGTAACAGGATTGGTCTAAAATTGGCCTTTATCAAGTCCGCACAAACTCTCCCTCCTATTATTTTTTCCATCAATGATTTATAAGAAATATAAAACAAAATTTTTTCCTCCCTCTCCCTTCCGTTTGAAACTCATTAGGTAAGGAAAAGCAAAGTCAATAAAGAGGAGGTGAGAGAAAAATTGTTAGGAACTTGATTTTTTTCCCTCTATTTGAGTTTGCAAAGAAAATATATGAAAATTTTCTCTTATTTAAAATTCAAAGGAAATAGGAATGAATCTAGGGAGTAACTATAAAAGACGAAAGTAAAAAGACAACAAGGCTAAGGCCAAACGAGGTACCTGACCAGTTTGAATCCCCATCATAAAAAGGCGCTTAGGGAGGGAGTATCCAAACAAGGCTAAGGCCAAACAAGGTACCTGACCAATTTGAATCCCAATCATAAAAAGGGGCCTTTTTTGTTTGGGGGCGGTGCTCTTATGGGTCGACCCCCAACCAACATCTGCCCAGAACCCCTTAGGAGAGAAGCAGACCGACTATAACCACATAGCATTGGGCTTAGCCTTACTGTCACCTTACTATGGGCTACTCACTCCATCATAGCCCAAGGGTTATATAGCAGTGGGGGAAACGACTCCTACCCGATGTGGGATGGAGGTAAAAGGTTTCGGTTAAAATTCTTCGAGATTGGAGGCCCCTCCCCTAAGGGGGAGGCCCTACGGAGAAGTTACGGCCAAAAAAACCTCCATCATTAGGTAAGGAAAAGCAAAATCAATAAAAAGGAGGTGAGAGAGAAATTGTTAGGAACTTGATTTTTTCACTCTATTTGAGTTTGCAAAGAAAATATATGAAAATTTTCTCTTATTTAAAATTCAAAGGAAATAGGAATGAATCTAGGGAGTAAATATAAAAGACGAAAGTAAAAAGACAACAAAAAGAAATTCAGAAAAAAATAATTTCCCTTATATTTTTTAGATTTCATTTTTTTTATCTCCAAATTAATAATCAATTAGAGAAATGAAGAAAAATTATTGTTTCTCGAGTTCCTATCAGTTTGTAAAGAGTAGGCCTATTTTATTAGGTTATTTATTATGAATTCATAAATTAAAGTATCTTTTTAAACTTATAAGTAGCTGTGATTTGGAAATATTTTTGGTTTATTAAAAAAAATGTCTCGACAACAACAATCGTCATAACATAGACACAATTTAAGCAATGCTAACGAACTATCAAAAGGAAGCACCAGAATAAATTAAAAAACAAAATAATTTTATATTTTATTTAACACAAAGTTAAATAGAGTTGTTGACCATAATGCAGTTAGGTTTTTTTGGAAAAAAAAAAAAATTCTAAAACTAGTGCT
This sequence comes from Euryodendron excelsum, assembly GCA_033060915.1. NCBI lineage: Eukaryota > Viridiplantae > Streptophyta > Magnoliopsida > Ericales > Pentaphylacaceae > Euryodendron > Euryodendron excelsum. The sequence continues at coordinate 11,141,583 of CM065395.1, read as the reverse complement.
AGTTGCAACTATTTCATAATTTTGAATTGAGTTTACAACGTTATATGCCATGCAAGAAAAATGTAAGAACAAATATTTTTTCGTGAAGCCTCACTTGGTTGAAGGCTCTCAAAGCCTCCATTCAAAATGAAGGTTTTGTGTTGCTATGCGTATAAAAAAAAACCTCCATTCAAAATGGATGCCTAGTAAATTTTGAAGTCCTTATTTAGTACTTTCCAACACAAAATTTTCATTCTTAATAGTGGTTTTTTGTTCTGATTTGACTTCCCTTTACTTAAGATTAGAGAAAGGGGCCGGGCAGACAGAAAAATGTTAGTACTGGAGATTCGATAGTAATTTTTATCAAATGGTAACACGTGGCCATACATCAGTAATCTAAATTTAAAGAGCAATGGAGATATTTTTAAAAAAATAATCTATCAGATTTTGCCAAACTGTATTTTTTTCTTTAAAGTTTTCTCACTACTCTACTAACTGAAGATTGTTAATATATTTACCTACTATATATAATAATTTAATAAAAATTATCACTAAATTTTTAATAACACCTGACTACTAACCTTTTTTTCCGGACAGACAATGAAGGTTCATTTACGGCTTTGACGAATAGCAAACACCTACTCCTATCAAAATGGTAAGCAACAAGTGGAGCTTGAAGAAGCGAGTCTCTATGGGATAAAGCCATTGCGCGCTAACCTCTTGTATAGGTTCCAAACTTGCGCATTCTTGAGCTACAAACTTTGTTTGAAGCTCCTACTTAATTTATGGGATATTTAAAGAAGTCTTTTTCTAAGGGTTGTTTGGTAGGGTTTTTTGACTTAGTTTTTTTTAAGTTTATAAGTAAAAGATTTAATTTTTTTTGGCTTTTTACTTTTTACATTTTATTTACTTATTTTTAGCTTATAAAAACAAAAAAGTTAAAAAAAAACTTTTATGCTTATAAACTAAAAAAGTAAAACCAAAAAAATAAAAATAAAAAAAATTCTACCACATGGCCCTAAATCTTAGATTCTTAGAGCCTATAAACGCCTCTAATTAAATAAAATATTTTTATATTTACATGATAATTCAAAGCCTCTATTTTGAATGGACAAATCCTCTACATTCAGTGGGGGCTCTATATGCAAATTTTCAATCCACTTAATCACCATAATTAAAGAAAAAACTTGTTAGCACAACTTTTTTTTGTTTGTATAGCATTATCCTTAATTATTTATTACAAACGTATGCTACTTTAGCAAAATACCTTCTGGAATAATGAAGTCTCAAAACTTTGTAATAAATGCTTTTAACTATTCTATCAAAATGTCGAAGTAACCTTCTTAGAAGTAAATCTAAACCTACACATATGTATTGGTACTATCAAGTTTAGGGATGGCAAAATAACCTGCCATCTCAGGTCTTGCCCTGTTCCGTTCCATTCTTTTGGGACGAATATGGAATGATACTAATCCGGTTGGGTCGGATTTGGAGTTAAGGTATAATAACCCGTCACAACTTAAACCCGCCTCGTTTATACATATATATTCATTTTTATATATACATATCTTATTAAAATATAATTTTTGTAATTTTTCTCTTATTTTTTTGAATTTTTTTTATGTTTGTGTTTAAAAAAATCATTAACATAAAAGAGATGGGGCAGGACGGGACAAGTTGGGGGAGGAGTTTAGTGGGGCAGGATCGGTATGAAGGGAGAGATTATTATAGCAGGACGAGAATATGGTAAGTAGGGATGTAAATTCGGTCCAAGATTCATGGGTGGCTCAGCCCAAGCCTCGACTTGGGCCTAGCTCGGCCCAAGCTTGATCACCCTATGGGCAGGCTTGGGCCCCCTTCTGGTAACCAGAGCCTAGCCCAAGCTCGGCTTGCAAGCCCTAGCCCGAGCGTAAGCCTAGCTTGAGAGCCCGAGTTTAAGCCTAAGCTTGAATTTTTTTTTTTAACACCCCACCTCACCTACACTCACGACTCCCCCCCCCCCCCCCCCCCCCCCTCTTCAAATTTAGTTTTCTTAAACACATTCATTAATTTAATAAATGTAATTATATGAATAATTTACCTTAGTAATTCTTATTAATTATATATAATAAATTTAAGTGTAAAGTTTTTTACATAAGTTCAAAGAAATTAAATATATATAAGCTTATAAATAAATTTCTAATTCATAAAATCATAGTATATAATTTATTATAACTAAATTTATTAGTTTTAAAAATATAATGGCACAAAAAAATGGGCCAAAGAGACCCGGCCCAAAGGCCAGCCCAAAAAGCCCAAGGCTTGTGGCCCAAGCTCGAAACTCGACCCTGAGCCAGCCTCTAGGGCCGTGGGCCATGGCCTGGGTCGGGCCAGGTCAAATTGGTTGGGCTTGAAATCCGAGCCTGAGCTTGTCCCTAGGACTATGGGCCATGACTTGGATCGGGCCGAGTCAAATTGGTTGGGCACAATTGACATCCGTAGTGGTAAGGGTCTTCTAACCCAAAACCACCTCGTTTCTATCCTTAACCAAACCCATACAGTTGGAGTCTTGGAGATATGAACAAAAAAAAAAAAAACCCCAGTGCAGTTGTTTTGTTTTCAGCGATTTAACTGATGTTACATTTTTGACTGACATTACAGTTGCAGCGTGAGGCACGTTTTTTCTTTTTCCTTTTTTGGTTTTTTATCTTTTGATAGGTAAGATAAAATAAAATAAAACTATATCTAGGCATTTAAATTATAGTTAATAGAACACCGAGACAATGCTTTTTTTTTTTGCTATATACCTGTCATTTGTGATTGGAGCTTAGGGTCCGTTTGGTTAGATTTTTTTAAGGATTTTTTGGCTTTATTTTTTTTGTTTATAAGTAAAAAAGTCAAAATTTTAATTCTTTTTTGCTTTTTTGATTATCTTATCTTATCTTGTTAAAAGTAAAAAGTTAAAAAAATTTAATTTTTTTGTTTATAAATCAAAAAAGCAAAATAAAAAAACTTGAAAAAAATTGTATCAAACAGGCCTTAGACAATAATTATTATTCAAGGAGAATAACACTTTGATTTGTATGCAATGTCACAAGAAAATAAATGCTATTTTTTCATTGCTCCAAAATTCAATAACATTAGTTTTTTTTTTTTTGCCATAAAGTCCAACACAATGAACATTGAACAACATATGGGTGCATTATACCATATAGTAATTATTTTACATTTATATGTCATATCAAATTTTTAATATCGTATCTAAGCAGTTCGTGGTTTATAAATAATTGCTAGCTACTAGTCTTCTACGTTTTCAACCACCTGAGGCATTAATAAGTGGGTCCACTAAATTGAGAGTGTGAGGCTAATAGTTTAGAAGGCTAATTTTGTCATTTAAAGTAAGTGATAATTAAGTTTTGGGGGTTAGCACTCTCATAAAAACATTAAATCAAAATATGTAAATGTGAGTAAAAATTAAGGAGATAAATGCTTCATACCCTCTTACGACATGTTTGTATTTGTCAATAAAAAAATTTCTAAGGAATTTATCACCATAATAATGTGATTGGATAAAAGTTATTCATTTTAAAATAAAGCATCTATCATGATGATGATTTTTAATTAAAATAATGTTCTTATCATATCATTCTGGTAAAATTTTATGAAAAAAATAACATTTTTCAATAAATAATAGTATAGTAAATATCCGAGCCATGGAAAGTTCTCAATTCTAACACAATGTATTTATTAAGTCGACTAATGGTATTCTGCCTTTCATGTCGTCATCAGTTTACCATTTCAAGTTGTGGTCTTCATCGATATACATTGGTGCTTTAATTTGCCTTCCTCTTAAAATTGTCGATGCCATATTATTGAGCTCCCTTGTCACTTATTAGGGTTACTCGGGTCAACTAAATGTACTATTTTTTCTTTTGTCCTTCCTGGTTTCTAATTTTAGCTTTGTTGCACTCAAGGTCACTTCTCTGCTTCTGTTGCGTGAGTTTTTGTACTAAACTTTCTAACGTATTCTTATACATCTGCCTCCATTGAAACTTAGCAGGACAACAGGAGGGTATTGGCTTCGGCGAGGAATCAGGGCGTTGCCACGTAAACATGATAGGAGTAGTTCCTTCAATTTGAATGAGAGAAAATTCTTATCCTTTCGGAAGGGCCAATAAAAAAGGAAACTAGTATGGTGGTTAGGTAGTACTTGGTCGATGGTAATCGTTATTGAATGATGACACGTGGTGTGTGAATACTCCAACAATATAAATTTATAATATAGTAGAGAGACTTTTAAGAAAATACTTTATTAGATTTTGTTATGTGATATTTTTTCTTTAAAAGTTTTTTCATTATACAACAAATTTCGGTTGCTGGTGTATTCACACACCACGTGTCATTATTTAATAGATATTATAACTAAGCACTAGTACTACCTAAACACTAGACTTTTTTTCAAAAAAAATATAACTAAAAAAATATAGGCTAGATTTAACGTAAAAGAACATACATTCAATCTTAATTAATTTATTATAGCAAAATACCACTAAAAATTTATTCGTTAATTAGATATCAAGTGATATATGAATTAAAATGGCATTAGATGACACTTCATGTCACGAAATTCATCCATGATTGAATTTACATTAAACTTCTCAACAACTTTGTTTTTAATGTACACAATCAAAATGTTTATGATTTTATTTTATAAAAACAAGTTGAAGTAAAAATTGAACTTTGATTAGCAATATTCCTAAGCGAAAATTCACACTCCATTGTATTTTCACCAAGTAGAGAAGATCTTATGTTTTTCTCTCAAATTTTGCCGTAGATCGTAATTAATTTCAAATAAGTATAGAGTTTGGGCCATAGACAAAACAAATAAAAAATAAGGTCACATGACAAGCAAAAAAAGAGTCAAAATATGAGTTGCACAGGAAGTGAGCAATTTTATTATCTAAATTTTTTTGGAACTTCATTTTTATAACAGATTTTTTGAACATTAGGGAGGCCAATTTTAGTAAGCAAAATTTTATAGGCTTTTATTTATATTAAACATAGTGAGATTTTCACACATTAGGGGGGCATGCCCCCTACTAGCTTCGTCCATGGATGGAAAAATCAAGATATGGGAGCTGACATTATGTTACGATCTTAGTGGATCTAACCTGTGATATGAGACAGATTTAGCTATTTTTATACGAAGCGGAATATAGGAATTGATTCCATGCGTTTTATTAAACTTGAGTCTTTTGGTGTACTAATCAAGTTCATAACATTAGGTATCAGAACAGTTTCTATGTCCTAAATTTGAGTCACGGCAAGAGGCAACTTGGGAAGGACTGCTAATTATTAACAAAAAAGAAAGATTTGTGAAGTCATCCACTTGGAAAAAGATGTGCCACTGTGGACGTGAACTATGGAGTGTGATAGGATGTTACGATCCTAGTAAGCTCAACTTATAATATGAAACATATATAGGTTAAATTATTCCAGTATGAATGGAGTATAAAAATCAAGATGCGTTTTATCAAATCGGAGTCTTTCAGCATATTAAACAAGTTGCTAGCACATCCTCTCCCTGAAACCCTATCACAATTTCACATTGTACATAAAGCCAGTAGGGATATGCTTGTGTATTGTTTTATAATATCATGTTAGCAGCTTTGAAAAATCGAGAATTATGGTTGTGATTGACATTGCCACGGAACCCTTAATTATTTTATGAAATTAATAAAGAGAAAAGAAAAAGGGTACAATCTTGAAACTCTCTCTCTCTCTCTCTCTCTCTCTCTCTTGTGTATAGAACGTTAAACAAAAATGAATTAGCATCCTTTGGTGCATCGTGAACCTGATTCCAGTTCATGCTCAGTATTAACCACACCACCCAAACAATAAAAAGTTCCAAAAACACATGATTAATACATTAACTTGTTAATAATCTTAGTACTCCAAAGTCCAATTCCTGGAACTTAAAGATCTACAAAATAATAGACTTATTTCTTCAGCATCGACGAGCAAGATAAGCGTCGCATGATTAAAACAAAATAAGAAGGAAATAATTATCTATAGAAAAAATATAAAAAGAGGACAGAGATTGATTTTTAACACCTGTTCTCTATCCTTAATCCACTGGAATTAGCTCTTATTCTTCCTTCTTCAACCAAAGCCGCCCTAGCCGACATTATGGTACTGTTCACTAACGAAGCATCAAAGGCAGTGCAATCTACCCAGTCCTTTAGCAGCTCCTCCTGACCCCACATCTCAGGGATCCAAACCCTCCCCGCCACCTCGACGCGGTGTCTCTTCAGCCTCTCACGGCCGTTGACTTCCGCCGCTGCGGCCTCAGCACCGCCGGGTGAACGTCTTATTGGTGCAGCTTCCTCGTCCTCGTCCGACCGGCGAGGTTTCGAAAGCGGGCTTCGTGACTCGGTTTGCTCCGTCTTGGACTCATTGGTCATTTGCTCATCATTGGATGGATGGGTTCTCTTCAGCTCCGGTGGAAGGGACACGGCGGCCAGCTGGTGGCCGGGCTCAGTAGAATTCTGGATTGTCATGTGGTGGTTTACCCTCCTCCTCCTCCTTCTTCTTCTTCTTCTAAACCTTTCTCTGGAATTTTTCTTCTTTCAATAATATTCTTGTGTTTTGAAGATTTCACGAATCTTTTATGTGTGGGGAGGAAGAAAGCAAAAGGCAAATGGGTGGGGTGTTGGTCTACACGTCACCTATCAAACTATTTCTTTTTGTATGGTAAGTGACAAATGTACGTGTCTTGTTTGAGATGATTGGATTCCATATTGTGTGGTTTAGTTCAAGTTCGATAAGATATATTGATGCACGTAGAGGTGGATGCAGAATTTTTATTCTGTAGCAAAGGTTAGAGATAGTAGATAAATTGTTTCTTACTTGACAAAACATTTTTTTTTATAAGTGAAGAGATAATATATTAAAGATGCCAAAAAAAGAGTAGCTTTATACAAAAAACAAAAAAAAAAATTTGTACCCCTCAAGAAAATTTTGATTGCCTATAAAATTAATGATGCATTTGGAATTCGGATTTATCGAGAAAAAAGAGAAGAAAATTAGATATTTTAAATTCTTATTTATTGTTTATGTTCTTTTGCCCTTTACTATCTTTAACAATCAGACATATATGTGATTTTATATTATTTTCTTTTTTCTTTCTCTTCACCAAATTCTTTATTCAAACACAAAGTAAAAAATGAGATGTAGTAAAGACAAATGTAAATGTTATTAAATTTAATGGACTAATACACTATATTTATGACTTAAAATTCAAATAAATATAAGTAAATTTTTTTAAAAATAGTGAGATTTGTCAAGTCAATATAGGTAGCTTGCCCACTTGCCCCTTAGTAAATCAAAAGAGAGGAAAAAGAGAGGTCCTAAATGCGAGTTGAGAGTCATTTCCTTGGAATGATTTTTGGAGGATTGTGAGGTTGATGTTGATTTTTGGCGAGTTTGTGATTTTTAGCTTTTGGCCAATCATAAGAGAGATATTGATAGGCCAGGAGTATTCTAGGAATATTATATATAAGAAATAAGGTGATCCATATATAGACATATACGTATATAAGTTCTATGACCATTTATGTAAGATGGAGACACGTTTGGAGGGAAGGCAAGGAAAAAGGGAGCCATGCGAGGAGATATTTTAGGATGTATATTCATGCACCTCAACTACCTCTACCACTATTTTTGTTATTAATGTTATGGTTGCCAACTTGCCACTTGATTAAAAATCTCAACCCTGCCATTCCATTCTTTGTGTTTCTGCCCAAAAATATCTCTCTCTCACAAACCTTATTTTGTAGGCAGGGACGGAATTATGAATTTTTTATTGGAGGGCTGAACTGAAAACATGAAATAATAATTAATGAGTAAAACATAAAGAAATTAATTTTTTTACCCTATCACGGGTTTGATAAATTTTAATAATAACTATGAATATGTGATTTTGTAGCTAAATAGTAAGACTTAGAGTATAAATGACATATTAAAGCAACTCTTTTCAATGAGAGAAAAGGGACAATAAGAGATAGAGACAGTCTAGAGTGGGGAGACAGAAATTTTATATTTAGAAAGTTCAAAATCCTTAGGATTATTATTAAATATAATTTATACAATTAATATAGGAAACCAAACAAGATAGGAAACAAAGATAGATAGACTTAAAGCTAAACCAAAATAAATAAGAAATTAAAACAGATGGACTTAAAACTGATTTTGTGGTATAAGGAACTAATTTACGGGGGCATATCGATCGTATGTGATACATATATCTTTAGATTTTGCATGACTATTGGAGGGATTTTCAAAATTTTAGGGGGGGGGGGGCATGATCCTACATAACCTCCCTTACTTTGTAGGATTTTTTTTCCGAACCCAGCTCCAAAAAAATTCTTTTTTAACTAACCCAGCTTATTTTGATATTATTTACCAAACTTAACTCCATCTTTAGTTAAAGTTGTGTAAGTTCCATATAAAATTTGCAAAATAAATTTCACATGAAGTTATGGATTGGTCTCACAACTTTTATATAAAATATGTAAAACAAGATCTAGTTGAAGTTGTGATTTGAAACCATGACTTCATTGAAGTCGTGATTTGTAACTACACCTTAGGAATTGAATTTGATAAATAAGTTCAAAACAAGCTAGATTTGGTAGATAAGTTATTTTTGGAGCTGGGTTCGGCAAAGAACTCTTATTTTGTACATGTAATGTATCAAGTTGCATGCATGATTTTATGTCATGCATTACTTGGACTTAGAGGCGGTGGCCTTCTGCAGAGTTCATTCACAAACTGATTACCAATTCTTAAGGTGTGTTAGGCTTCAAGTTTATAGCAGCCACGTATTATTTGGGCCTTTCAACTGCATGACTTTGTCTGTATAGTTTCTTTTCCTCCCTAAGGACTTCTAAGGATGAAATACTGTAAAAATGAAGTGATTAACGAGCTACTGAGTCATAATAACTTAGGTCATGATCTTTCCAAGTTAACAGATTAAAAAAGGATAAAGGAAAAAAAAATCCATATATATATATATATATATGTTGTATCCTTCATGTAAAATCTCAATGAGTACGATTCATTACAGACCATTTAAATAGATTTCAACCACTACCAGAGAAATTCTTGACTAACATCCACGCAAATTCAGGTAAATGACAAGAAACAACCGACGGAGAAGAATAAGATAGATCACAAACCATTATGGACAGCTTATACGTAAATATATATACATACGCTCCTGTGGATACCATGGATCTTCAGATATGCAAGCATTCATGCATCCATTTATACCAGATGTGCAGCTACGTACGTACTTACAGAAGCCTGAAAGTATCTTGTTTGTACAAGAATTGCAATAAGTTTACAGTAGACCGATGATGTCTAAATGTTCTTTTTGTAATAAAAACAGTGCGCAGAAGGTTCCCGCCACTGCAGTCTGCAGGTCCGGAGGAGATCGAATGTAAGCAGCTTTACCCTCCATATAGAGTGCCGGTTTCGTATTTTGAATTGTGACACTTGTGTCACAATGAAATGACTTTATACTGAGGCGTGGACCTACACATAGATCAAGGGCCTCCCTTCTAAGTATAGGTCCTATAAATTTTTAAGTATTTATGCAAAAAAATAATATATTGCAACATAAAAGTTTTTAAAAAAAAATATCTTTGACTCCTAAAATTTAATACCTTGACACCCTCTCAATAAAATTTCTGGGTCTTACACTAAAATTTTGAGAATCAATAGAATTAAAAATAGAGAAGGAAAAATTAAGCCAAAACCCTAGGAGTAATCATGACCAAGAGTTTATAATGCATAATATGACTCCAAAAGTGAAACTACACAGACATGATGATATCTTGGTTCAGGCCAAGACATACCCAGATGGAAACACTCTTGTCCTACCATACAATGAGCTAAGAAAGAACTGTGGGATTAATTTCAAGCGTTTCATCGAACTTGAATTTTTTTGACATATAGATCAAGTTCGTAATATTAGGTATCAGAGCAATCTCCATTTCTTAAGTTTGAGTCACGGAGAGGGGTGACTTGGAAAAGATTGCTATCTATTAAAAAGATGAAAGATTCGCGAAATCATGGGTAGCCATGAACGTCGACTGTGAAGTGTGATGGTATGGTATGATTTTAGTGGACACAACCTATAATATGAAATATATATAGGTTAAGTTATTCCAGTCTGGACAGAATATAAAAATCAAAACGCATATTATCAAATCAGAGTCTTTCGGCATATTGAACAAGTTGCTAACACATCCTCACCCTGAAACCCCATCACAATTTCACATTGTACATAAAGCCAGTAGGGATATGCTTGTGTATTGTTCTATAATATCATGTTAGCAGTTTTGAAAAATCGAGAATTGTGGTTGTGATTGATATTGCCACGGAACCCTTAATTATTTTATGAAATTCATAAAGAGAAAAGAAAAAGGGTACAATCTTGAAACTCTCTCTATCTCTCTCTCTCTCTTCTGTATAGAACGTTAAACAAAATTGAATTAGCATACTTTGGTGCATCGTGAACCTGATTCCAGTGCATGCTCAGTATTACCCACACCACCCAAGCAATAAAAAGTTCCAAAAACACATGATTAATACATTAACTTGGTAATAATCTTAGTACTCCAAAGTCCAATTCCTGGAACTTAAAAATCTACAAAATAATGGACTTATTTCTTCAGCATCGACGAGCAAGATAAGCATCGCATGATTAAAACAAAATAAGAAGGAAATAATTATCTAGAGAAAATATATAAAAAGAGGACAGGATTGATTTTTAACACCTGTTCTCTATCCTTAATCCACTGGAATTAGCTCTTATTCTTCCTTCTTCAACCAAAGCCGCCCTAGCCGACATTATGGTACTGTTCACTAACGAAGCATCAAAGGCAGTGCAATCTATCCAGTCCTTCAGCAACTCTTCCTGACCCCACATCTCAGGGATCCAAACCCTCCCCGCCACCTCGACGCGGTGTCTCTTCAGCCTCTCACGGCCGTTGACCTCCGCCGCCGCCGCCTCGGCACCGCCGCCGGGTGAACGTCTTATTGGTGCAGCTTCCTCGTCCTCGTCCGACCGGCGAGGTTTCGAAGGCGGGCTTCGTGACTCGGTTTGCTCCGTCTTGGACTCATTGGTCATTTGCTCATCATTGGATGGATGGGTTCTCTTCAGCTCCGGTGGAAGGGACACGGCGGCCAGCTGGTGGCCGGGCTCAGTAGAATTCTGGATTGTCATGTGGTGGTTTACCCCCCTTCTTCTTCTAAACCTTTCTCTGGAATTTTTCTTCTTTCAATAATATTCTTGTGTTCTGAATATTTCACGAAAGCAAAGGCAAATGTGTGGGGTGTTAGTTTACACGTCATATCTCAAACTGTTTCTTTTTGTATGGTAAGTGACAAATGTACGTGTCTTGCTTGAGATGATTGGATTCCATATTGTGTGGTTTAGCTCAAGTTCGATATATATATTCATGTACGTAGCTGCGGATTCAGAATTTTTTTTGAGGAGCAAAGGTTAGAGATCGTAGACAAAATGTTTTTTACTTGACAATTCACATAATTTCCTTGAGGGGTATAATTTTTTTTTTTTTGGTGTCAAGGCACCATTTTTTTGGCATCTTTAATATATTATATCTTCACTTATAAAATTAATGATGTGTTTGGAATTGGATTTATCGAGGGAAAGAAATGAAAAAAAAGAAAGCGATGAAAAAGAGAAGAAAATAAGAGATTTTAAATTCTTACTTATTTATTTTTATGTTATTTTATTTTATTTTCTCTTGACCAAATCATTTATTCAAACTCAGAGTAAAAAATAAAATACAGTAGAGACAAATGTAGATGTTTGTAAATTTAGTGAGTTTATACACTATTTATGACTTAAAGTCAAATAAACATAAGTAAAATTTTTTAAAAATTGTGAGATTTGTCAAGTCAATAGAGGCAAGTTGCCCACTTGCCCATTAGTAAATCAAAAGAGAAAAAAAGACAGGAAAAAGAGAGGTCCTAAAGGGGAGTTGAGATTCATTTCCTTGGAATGATTTTTGGAGGATTATGAGGCTTATGTTGATTTTTGGAGAGTTTGTATTTTTAGCTTTGGGCCAATCATAAGAAAGATATTGATAGGGCGGGAGTATTCTAGGAATATTATATATAAGAAATAAGGTGATCCATATATAGACATATACGTATATAAGTTCTATGACCATTTATGTGAGATGGAGACTTGTTTGGAGGGAGCCAAGGAAAAAGGGAGCCATGCAAGGAGATATTTTAGGATGTATATATATTCATGCACCTCAACTTCCTCTACCACTGTTTTTGTTATTAATGTTATGGTTGCCAACTTGCCACTTGATTAAAAATCTCAATCCTCCCATTCCATCTTCGTGTTTATGGCCAAAAACATCTCTCTCTCTCTCTCTCTCTCTCACATCCACAAATCCTATTTTGTAGGCAGGGACCGAACTATGAATTTTTTATTAGGGCTTAACTGAGAACATGAAATAATAATTGTCGAGTAAAATATAAAGAAATTAATTTTTTTTACCCTATCATGGGTTTGATAAATTTTAATAATAACTACGAATATGTGATTTTATAGCTAAATAGTAAGACTTAGAGTATAAATGACATGTTAAAGCAACTCTTTTCAAAGAGAGAGAGGGGACAATAAGAGATATAGATAGTCTAGAGGGGGGAGAGAGAAATTTTATATTTAGAAAGTTCAAAATCATTAGGATTATTATTAAATATAATTTATACAATTAATATAGGAAACCAAACAAGATAGGAAACTAAGATAGATAGATTTAAAACTAAACCAAAATAAGATAAGAAATTAAAAAGATAGACTTAAAACTGTTTTCTGGTATTTTGATCACTATAAGGAACTAATTTAGGAGGGACATGTCGTATGTAATACATATATCTTAAGATTTTGCATGACTATTGGAGAGATTCCCAAATTCTTTTTTCTTTTTTTTTGGGGGGATGCATGGCCCTGCATAACCCCCCTTACTTTGTAGGGTTTTATTTATTTATTTTTATCAAACCCGTCTCCAAAAAATTCTTTTTTAACTAACCCAACTTGTCTTGAACTTATTTACCAAGCTTAACTCCATTTTTAACTAAAGTTGTGTAAGTTTCATATAAAATTTGCAAAATAAGGTTTACATGAAGTTGTGGATTAGTCTCACGACTTTTATGTAAAATATGTAGAACAAGATTTAGTTGAAGTTGTGGTTTGAAACCATGACTTTATTGAAGTTACGATTTATAGCCACGCCTTTAGTAAGGAGTTGAATTTGATAAATAAGTTCAAAATAAGCTGAATTTTATAGATAAGTTATTTTTGGGGCTGGGTTTAGTAAAGAACTCTTATTTTGTACAAGTAATGTATCAAGCTGTATCCATGATTTTATGTCATGCATTACTTGGACTCAGTGGTGGTGGCCTTCTGCAGAGTTGATTCACAAACTGATCACCAATTCTTAAGGTGTGTTAGGCTTCAAGTTTAAAGCTGCCACGTATTATTTGGGCCTTGCAACTGCATGACTTTGTCTGTACAGTTTCTTTTCCTCCCTAAGTACTGCTAAGGATGAAATACTGTAAAAATGAAGTGATTAACGAGCTACTAAGTCATAATAACTTAGATCATGATCTTTCCAAGTTCACAGATTAAAAAAAGGAAAAAGGAAAAAAAAATCTAGATAACATATTCACACACGCACATATATACATATATATATATATATATATATATGTTGTATCCTTCATGTAAAATCTCAATGAGTACGATTCATTGCAGGCCATTCAAATAGATTTCAACCACTACCAGAGAAATTCTTGACTAACATCCACGCAAATTCAGGTAAATGACAAGAAACAACCAATGGAGAAGAATAAGATAGATCATAAACCATTATGGATAGCTTATAGGTATATATAGATATATTCCTGTGGATACCATGAATCTTCAGATATGCAAGCATTCATGCATCCATTTATACCAGATGTGCAGCTACGTACGTGCAGTAGCCTAAAAGTATCTTGTTTGTACAAGAATTGAAATAAGTTTACAGTAGACTGGTGATATCTAAATGTTCTTTTGTAATAAAAACAGTGTAGCCTAGTGAGATTCTTGCCACTGCGGGTCGGGAAGAGATCGAATGTACGCGGTTTACACTCCATATAGAGTGCTGTTTTCGTGTTTTGAATTGTGACACTTATGTCATAATGAAATTACTGATCTAAAGGTTAATCTCCATATTAATTTTGATGATCACAAAATTTGTAATTGGTATTTAATAATTTACTTTAAGTGGACAGTGTTTTGCCTCTTTATTAACATGAATGGAAGTATTTCATCTCAAAGAAATTAAAGGTTATAACAAGAGCTAAATCAAATTTGAAGGCAATATTGTCAATAATTTGTTTTGAGTGCTGACACCCTAAACTTTTATGCAATATCTCTCTTGAAAATCTAGAAATTATTGTCAATACTCTGTCTGATTGCTGACACTTGCTGACACCTGAGTCAAGATTCATAGAAGAAGTTTACAAAGTCTTGTAAACACCTCATTCAGATGGACAACACTTTATTGTTGAAGACGCCATACATACATTGTCTACACTTTGAAGGAAGGAAGCAAGCTAGGCAAAAGTAATCTACTGAGATGATTGACAATCATTGATAATTGTCAACAATGTTGAAGAAATGCGAAGTTAAGAATTTTTGATCAGATTATTAACCTCTTCAAGTAGTGGTCAACAATACGTAGTCAGTAAGTTGTCAAAGATAATGATTCGAGAAGATTGTTAACATCATGATGTTGTTGTTGACATCTTTGGTAGACAGATAGAAAAGTAATAAACCAAGATGGTCGACACAAACTGACTACATCCAGAATATGACAATTTATTAACACCAAAGTGCAAGTATGACGAAGCAGTAAATAAAATCCGATAAGACCGGAGTAGATTCACAGGAAATAGTTATCAAAACATGCAAAGTTAGGTGCCAAAATTCACTTACGGTAAAAGATTAGATACCGACTAAGATATGCTAGACACCGTAGTATTACAATAGCTTTAGTTGAAACTTAAGTCAACCTATTTGAATTTTACCTTGAAAAGTACCTTTGAAAATTGAAAAATTATTACAAAAAATTGTAACCAAAGCAAAATAGTTTAATTTGTGAGTATTGATGATTGAAAAACGAGACTTTAATTAAATTAAATAAAAATAGTCTTGGATTCAATTGATCCGATCACCTGATTCACTCGAAATTCCAACGAAAGTGTTATATCTCAAATAATTGGTTTCGTCTTGAGCCTTTGATTCAGAAGATTAAGTTATTAGAACAAAAATTCAATAATAATTAAATCTAGAATAATAAAATTAAAGTTATAGATTCATACCATTGATTTATGCAATAACTATACCAAACTAAGATTTGTGCATAGAAATTACCAAATTTAGTCAAGAATTTAAGTTTTCTAAAAAATCTAGAATAATTACCAAGAATTGAAAGATTTTAAAGATAAAACAATGAAAACTCAATTACCTCCGTTGATATTCCAATATCTTCAGATGATCTTTAAAATTGATTCCAAGAATAAAAGTAACTACTCATATTTAAAAGAATTGGCTTTAAAGAAAATGACTTAATAAATAAAATGATTTATTACAGCAAAGACAACAGTAAAGAAAATACTGAAACAGAAAATTAACTGAAAAAAATGAAATTTTGAAGGAATTTCTACAACTGACTTCCTCTCTCCTCTCTTTGTAAGTCCCTCCCCGTCTGTCCCCTCTTTCCTCTTCGCTAAAAGTAAATTTATTATGTTTTCTTCTTTTCTTCTTCTTTGTCGGCCACCTATTTATATATATATATATATAATATTATAATAATAAGATATAATATAATATAAAATAAACACAAAACTAAGATTGGCTTTAAAGAAAAAACAGAAAAAAAACTAAATAATTAAAATTAATTTATTACAGCAAAGACAACAGTAAAGAAAATACTGAAACAGAAAATTAACTGACTGAAAAAATACTAACAAATTAATTGAAATATAGACAAAAAATAAATTGAAGGAACTTTCTACAACTGCTCACTTCCTCTCTCCTCTCTTTGTAAGTCCCTCCCCGTCTGTCCCCTCTTTCCTCTTCGCTCTCTCCCTCTTTTTATAGCCAAGGAGAGGTTTTTTTTAATTATTATGTTTTCTTCTTTTCTTCTTCTTTGTCGGCCACCTCACCTGCACACACAACACACACAAATACTACACACACACACACACACATATATATAACTTGCAATATATATATATATATATATTATAATAATAAGATATAATATAATATAAATAAACTAAAAGATATATTATAATATATATAACACCCATTCATATAAATAATATACATCACCTTACTTCATTTTGCTTAATTTTATCTTCAAATCTGCTTAAAGCGTGTAAAACATGAAAATTACTAAATTAATATAAAAATGATAAATAACACACAAATAATAACTAATATTAGCCAGTAATTAGGAACTCCAATTGTATTATTTTAGAGTGCAATCACAAACAAAGTTGATTGTTGACAATCTTGGTTCTAACAAAGGAAATGTTCTGACTTGGCTGCTCGCACATTTAATGTACTCCCACCATCTCTAACAGCTAAATCTTGTAAGAAACTCTATATATAAGACTCCTAACTCATTTACTGAGTAGAGGCAAGTATCATAAAGTGAAAGTAGCCAAAAGAACAAAACATTCTTACTATATGTTTTTGTTGTGGTATCTGAGAGAAAGAATTTGATATTTAATCTTCATTTACTCACTTTGAAGAGTGATTCCTTTGTACTCTTTCCTCATTAATACTTGTAAAAGGTTGTGTATATTTTTGTTGAAAGAGTGTAGTATGAGAGCTCACTTGTAAGATAAAAAAAGCTTAAGCTGAGTTTCTCGGTAATTAGCAAAATTAGCAACTGTGTAAGAGAACTTTACATAGTGAAACCTTTTGAGATGAACAAGGAAGAAAGGACGTATCGGTGTGGTTAACGTTTTTTGTTTATCAAGAGTCTGATTGCTTTAGGTGTTCATCTCACAGCTCCATCAATTTGTGTTTATTAACCTGTATTAGTGCTTGTTATAAATTTTTATAAACCCAATTCACCCTCTCTTAGTTTATTATTTGTGCTAACAAAAACAACTGCATACTAAAGGATGAACCCACACGTAGATCAAGGGGCCCCTCGCCTTCTAAGTATAGGTCCTATAAATTTTTAAGTATTTATGCAAAAAAAAATATATTGCTTCATAAAATTTTAAAAAAAATTACCTGACTCTTAAAATTCGAAATTTTTTACCTTCACTCTCTTTCAATAAAAACCCTTGCTTACACTAAAATTTTGAAAATGAATAGAATTAAAAATAGAGAAGAGAGCAATAAACAAAAACGCTAGGAGTATCCATGACCAAGAGACTACAATGCATGCAATTTTTATTTTTTCCCTTTTTTGGGGTTTTTTTTAAGAGGTGCAAATGACAATATTTCACATCTGATGAGTCTAATCCCACAATTCTTTTCTTGGCTCATTGTATGTAGGACAAGAGTGTTTCCATGTGGACATGTCTTGGCCTGAAGCCAAGATATCATCATGTCTGTGGAGTTTCACTTTTTGGAGTCATATCATGTCTGTGTAATTTCGTGGGGGCTAATCTAATCCTCTCCACGATCTCTATGCATTTAGCTTTTTATTAATGAAAACAACGTCAGGAGTGACCTCAATATATACATATATATGGTTGTATACATCCTGTTTTATGTTGGTGAATATGAGCAAGGGCTGAAAATTTTGCCTTCTTTCATGGGACACTGTCCTCAAAAAAAATAAAAAAGCAGCAACAACAAGGGGGCTCCATACAGCTCTTCAAAGGTGAAGAATGGGAAGGAAAAACAGAAAGGAGAGAAAGGAATCAATCAATGAAAATATTTGTTTTCCTTTCACTCCCACTAGTTTCCTTAACTTACGACTTTATAATAAAAGAAAATAGTATTTTATTATAAAAACTACATATAAAATTACCTATTGTTTGTCTTGAATCTTGATATCATTTATTCGTAGTTTTCTGGCGTAACTAGATAAAAAAAAAAAGAGAGTAAAATCCCTTATATTTTCTTTTGAAGGTCCAAAGGAAGCTAATAAAATTGAGTTTTAAGTTTATTTGGAACTAATTAAAACTATTTAATTACCAATGTATTTGGACTATGTGCCTAGCCGACTAGTTCAATGATAAGAGTAATGCTATACAAATAAATTTTTTATATAAAATTTAATACCAAAAGATGTGGCTTGTTATAGTTTTCCATCTCAAAATAAAAGATTTACCATTTGGGTTTTTATAATTTCGTAAATACCCCCATCACATCATTCTATATTAGATTTTTTTTAGATAGAAATTATGTTTGCGTAACAATTTTCTTTAAAAACTATTAACAATATGTCTTAATTGTGGTCCATAGAACCTCTCATTTAATCTACATAAAGCATTGGGGTATAAAGCATGAGGAAATTATTGTTCTTTCTGGTTTTGAATAAATATATTCGTATTTAGAATAATACTAAACGAACAAAAATGGCACAAAAATATAACGTTGTTAAATTGAGACCTATCACTGTAAAACCAATTTCAATGATACTTTTGTTCGATGTCACGAGAAAGTTGAGATTGGAATTCCAATTAGAAGTTTGAAAAGCGCATAGTACCCTACCTTTTGTTTGGATATCGGATTAGTTGAGAGAAAATGATATGAAATTATACATATGTTTGATTGTAAAAAAAAATAGAAGGTAAAAAAAAAATAAAAAGAAAATAAGTAAGAAATTAAAATCTATTATTTTTTTTTTGTTTCTCTTTTTCCTTTGTAAATCGGAGATCCAAACATATATTACTGCTTTTACATGAAAGAAGGAACAATTATTTCGTGAGCCCGGACTCCAGAATACACGTGCCTAATCTATGAAAAACAACAGATATATCAGACAAGTGCAGAATCTTAGCATGTACCTTTGGATTTATGGGATGGTTTTCGTGAAAGGAGATACACATCAGTTCTGAATTATGCTACTGATCATGCATGTGTGAGAGAGAGAATGCAGCAGCTGCTCTTGAAAACCAAGATTTAGATTTAAGGATCCACCGGCTCTCTTTTCTCACTTCCTTTTTAATTGATCTTCTTAGTCCTCTTTCTACACATCATTTTGATTATACAGGAGGCTTCCAAGCACTGTTGCTGCTAAGAATCCTAGCCTGATAGAGGTTTGACCATGCAAGAATTGCTATGAGTCACACTTCTAGGGTTCCAGATCATAATCCATTTGGGATAGGTTACACAAGGAGAGGTAACCCTCCCCCATACAACGACATATATACCTATATATATATATATATATATAACAAAGCGGGAATCAAAACTCTACTGTGAAAGCTGAGTTTCAGAAGTTGCTTTTATGGGATCGGTATTCTTCCTTCATCATTGCTATTGAGATGCCTGTCACTTGGTCCTTCTCATCATCTCTGAATGGCAACTTTCTGTGTCATTTTTCACAGCCAAAAAAATAAATGGAAGTCAAGCGGGAAATCTGATTTGAAGAACTTATATATATCCAATATACAGGTGTGTACATATATGAATTCTTCTATACTCATGAAGGTACACCAGCCAAAAGAAAGAAACAAGAAAAAAAAAAAGAGAAGAAAAACAATGGATGCAAGAGTTCATCTGTGCTACTACAAGTACATTCTGCACAAAGCAATATACGTACAAATATGCTAAAATAAGGTATATAACCAAGCTCTTAGAACATTCTAGTAATAGATACAGTATTTTCGTGTTTTTGTCTCCAGCAATCCAGGAACAAAACTCATCTACAACCTTTTTCATTTGGAAAAACAGGATGCACCACATTTTCTCAGGGCTAAAAATAGTTGATGGCTAATGAAAATTTTGTACCTACAGAAGAATGCCTAAGTTCCCTAATAAAAGTGAAATCAAGGGGATGCACTTGGAAGAGTTATTTATCGCGAGGGGGAGGTATATAAGTAATTTAAGCTCTCGGATAGCGAGAGCAGCCTTTCTTCCTCAGAAACTCGGGGATCTCAACTGAACCACCTTCATTGAATGAGGAAGGTCGTCGATTGATTCCAAGTGTGACATCTCCCTGTGCTAGCTGACTTGCCTGCAATTTCAACCAGAAGCCAGTAAAACTAGAATGTAAGTCATGCATTTGAGAGTAGGTGCATTGATGGCTTGTGCATGGATCTATTTCTTCTGAAACTAATTGCTTGATAAATAAGAAAGAGTTTCTCTTTACATTTTTTTTTGGGTTTGGGGGGCGCAATTGTACCTGGAGGGGCCTCCCATCACTTTCTTCTTGGCGCTTGAATCCAGTGGCTATTAGAGTAATACTCACCTGAAGAAAGAAAAGATAAAAAAAAAACCTAATGTGAAGTGAGAATTTTGATTGAAAGATAACAGCCATATCAAAGCTAATGGCAGTCTTTACAAGATGATGAATATTCCTAGTTAGCACAGGTGAAAGTATTTAGGCCTCCCCCCTTAACATGGAAAGAGTGGGTAAATGTAGTTTCTATAACATCCTAGATAAAATTCAGTCCAGAATTCAATCCTGGTAAACAAACTCCCTCTAAGATGCTGGCAGGGTCACCTTGATCATGTTCTCGAGTCTATGCCAACCTACTTCATGACTGACCAATGAGCATCTGAAACTCCTTGCTAAATCCATGTATTTTTCCTTCACCTTGATAGACAAGGTCAAGTGTCCCATCTGCTTCATGGACCTGGATAGCATCTATATTTTATAATCAGCTTAAAACTCCTGATGATGCCAAGGTTGGTTATTGCCGAGAGTTTTGGGTGAGGTCCGACAATTGTGGTAGCAAGTTCACTGTTGCAAGTAGTGTAGGTCTTACCCCCTTAGGAGTAAGAAATCTTTTGAGTAGATGACCTCATTGACACTGAGAACTGTTCTCAGCAGCTTGATCAACCTCCACAATGATGAACCAACTAACAAATGGTGGAGTTCAACTGGTACTGGTCATTTTTCTTTGAAATCTGCCTATGAATGGTAAAGCTCCTCTCAGAATCCTTTGGGCTTTAATCCTTCCCCATCTTCCCTGGCACAAGATTTGGGATCTTCCCACACTTCCAATGGTGAAATTTTTTGTATGGCTCCTAGCACAAGACCCTTGATCTACTTCAAATTTCAAAACTTCTTGAAGAACACAAAATCATCACATCGGATTTCTGTGCCTTATGTCACCACTACACAGAAAATATCCCATTTGTTCATGCACTGACCCGCTCTTTAAAATGCCTCCCAAACCTTTTCTTTCCTCACAGATCAACTTCTGGACACAAGCTTTTCTCTGTGTTGCATTCTCTGATTTACAGGGCCGCACAGGAATGAGGTTCCATAACATAATCTTCCAATTCAGCCTTCCAGATTATTCTTCAAGGGAGATGTTTTACAAAGTTCAGCTAACTCTTCGAGAAAGAGTCCTCGACAGGTCATTAGCCAGAGAGTTCCAAAGGGGGAACAAGTCTGAGACTCACTTGGCTATATCCGCAACAAAAATGGGGAGAACCGCATCTATTTAGAAATATCCACCTTCAAGTTCAATCTATCCCCTCTTCTCATGTCAATTTCAACATCAGGATAAGAACACCCCCTTCCCCCTGCATGCAGGCTTCATCAGATGGATGTTGACGGTACTTCTCATCGAGTGCAGGGCAAGCTAGCATTGGAGGTCTCATCCAAAATGCTTAAGGACGACTTTTGTCTACTTTTGCTAGAAGGATTTGAATTGACGGAAATGTTACTGTGGTTTGCTATTAGAGAAGGAATTAGTCTTGCCTGATCTCTTGGATTTCTGAATCCTTCCAGCATCTTGCAGAAACCTTGATGTTTACCGTACTGGATGCTGGATGGGTATCTACTGACCATAATTGTATTTTTGTAAATTTAGTCTAATGCACTGTTTCGTTTGCTCGAAAAAAAGCCTTTTGAAAGTTTCATTAATGCAGACCATGCAAACAAGAAAATTAGAAAATCTGGAATTTCAAATGAGCAGCACCTTTAGAAATCAAGTCTCGGTTGAGTTTCCAGTCATGTTTTATGTTTTTACTACATTACATCTTGCTGTATAGATTCATTACAATTTCCCATGTTTTAGTATTACCGTACAGTGAGATGTAATGTTTTAACACAACTGATTCTTCTCTTTTACCAGCACAGTGTAACATCCTAAATAATTTAATGTATTTGATAAGTATTATTGATTATTTATTCTACATGACAATATCAGTAGCAGTTCTCCCCGAGAGAATTCAAGGACCCCAAGCATGTGAATGGGTTCAACTGTAATGACTTATTTGCAGCATCCACCTTTTTATGCATTACAAATATGCACGAGCCAACCAGATCACATGCCAATTGACAAGGTCAAGAATCCTGTACTACAACCATACTAAAAAGAGATCTGCAATCAACAATCCTTCTGAATTTATGTTCAAACTTTGAAGAGGTTAACTTCTTCCAACTGTCCAAAGAATTACCATTTTTGATCATCATGAACTCATAATAATTCCTGTACTACAGGTATAATAGATTAAGCAATTAAATATGGAGCCACAAACTGCTACGGGTGCTCTATGATAGTAATATCACAAATGCATGACACAACAGTTGTCCATGTTATTTCAGATGGCTAGGACTTTATCCCAGCCTGTGCTTAGGAAATAGTAAGTTACCTGACCACTGAGAGTTGGATCTATTACTGCTCCAAATATTAAGTTGGCACTAGGATCCACAAGGTCATAGATAACCTCAGCTGCAGCATTTACCTGTAAAAATCCCATATGAAATTAGAGTATGAGAAGGGACCTCAAAAGCTGGATAAACTATAAAGTACCATGTTCATAACCAATTTACAAGGTAGCATCATTATTCAGTAAGGCATTTTTTCAGAAAGATTTAGGATTCCATCTAAAAACATGTCCAAGTAAATGCCAATCCAATAAGAGTGTAAACACCAAATAAAAGTTTAGTTATTATTAAACTTTCACTTCCAGTCTCTGACTCTGTGATTAAAATACAACATATGCAATTTGGACATCACCATAGCTGGTAATGGTGAAGCAGTGTTGATTCACTAGGCAATATAGGCCTCACAACAGCCTTTCTCAACAATAATACCAACTGTTTAGGTCTGAAGTAGGAGTCAACAGGTGAGAGTGAGACCATGAAGACAGATAAAGAAACTGTGGGGATAAAGAACAGGTGCCAAGATTGCTGCCATAATAAGCAAACAAATGACAAGGTTAAACATAAGAATTTTTCTCTCTTCTGTTCATCTAAAATAGGAGAACACAGAGAAAATCCTCGAGGTACATAAGTCCAGAGGTGGATGGATATTTTTTAGACAAGCTATTTTCTTTGATCTCCCAAAAATTATTAATATAGCAAGTTATATAGGCTTCACTATATGCACGGTCATATATTTGTGTATATTTGCACATATGTATAAAGGGATTTGCTAACCAACACATGGCTGCAGTAGGTCAGCAATATATACAGTTTTTAGGGGAAAAGAATATCCCTGCAAACTCATAGAAACGAGGGTCTATAGTCATTCTCAACTACAAAGAAAATAAGTACAAAGAGAAGCAAAATACAGAGAATGCAGAAGATGGTTCTTTCTCGCCAGCAACCATGTCCAGCAGTTTGTGCTGCAGAGAACAAAACACTTGGGTTGATTTTTTGACAGTGAGATCTAACTGAGGTGAGCAGTGAGATGGTGCCACATCATGTGGCAGGATGGTAGACATTCCATGGAGGTCTTGGCGACGGTTGATGATATCATTGATGGTGACGGTGGCTGCTAGAAACAATGAGGGGCAAATGGTTTTTTTGGGGAAAGGTAGGCACATTGCTAACCTACTGTAGCAGGCTAGCAATTGTCATATATAAACATACATGTTTTTTAAAGTTTCAAAAGTTGGCCCTAAATTAGTTCAGAATTCAGAAGATGTCTAAACAAAAATACGAGGTAACAGGGGTATGCAAAATGTTATTAAACAGATAAACCCCAACAGTATGATCACACAGAGAGAGAGAGAGAGAGAGAGAGAGAGAGAGACCTCAAACAAAGTTAAATCACTACCACCAGTTATGTTCCACACAATTCCAGTAGCCCTCTCTATGCCAATATCTAATAACGGTGATTGAATGGCATTTAGTGCAGCATCTCTTGCTCTTGTTTTCCCTACACAAGAACAATACCACAAGATAACTTGCATTCAAGTTTGAGCACTCATCTTATTTCATCAGGCTAAAAGGAATGGAAACAAAATATGTCTACTTTCATGATTCATCCATACATTTATAGTATTTCTGAATTCATATGTTGAGTCCATAAAGCAAATAATGTCAACAGCACGATCCAAGCAAAAACAGATATGCTTGAGAACCTTCGACATGCTGCTCTCGATCTATTTAAGTTGTCCGTTGTAGGAATTCATATCATCAAAAGCCAAAACCTAACCAAAAGATAAGCAACTAAGGTGCAACTAAAATGTACCACTGAAGAGCACAACTAATTTTTTATCAAACATTTTTGTAAGAACAGGCAAGATGGAGACTTGTTTTTTTAGAACTCCTGAAAAAGGATCACCAAGAACCCCAATGAAGCCTTTAACATGTCTAAAGATCATCTCATCAAGTAGCTTCTCAAATTTACCAGTTGCAGTTCCTATTCCCATTAATGATGAACCCGCATTTGCCATAATAGCTCGCACATCAGCAAAATCCACGTTCACCAGCCCTGGAATCTGCAATTCAGGCATACAGGAATTGCATACAATCATGGATTAGTGAAAAAGAGAATAACCCCTTAAGACAGCAGATTATACAAAAAAAAAAAAAAAAAAAAAAAAAAAAAAAAAGAGAGAGAATTTACAGATGCCAAAATCTGATTTTGGCATACTATACAGAAAATTTACTGTACATAAAGTGGTAGATATAGTCACACTCGGTCGGGTATCTACAGCTTGCCTAGTGTTAACATCCAAGTATCAATGTTCTAAGTCATTCATATAAGCATAATACAGCAACTTTAACTGAAGGTTCTCTCCTCATTTTATGCAAATCAAAAAATTAAAAAAAAATGACCGATTATTAGGTCCCACATGATGTTATTTGTACTATATGTGGGGTGCATTAAAGAATAAGTTAGCAACCTTCCTTATAGTAATTACAGTGCTCTTATTATTACTATCAATGAAATAAGTAGGAAACAGTTATCAATTTTGTGGCTCACAAGAGGATAGGAAAGTAGAATACAACTATGTCTTATGCAATCTGAAGCCTATCGAGACAGTCCCCCCATGCTGTGTAGCAGAAAGGAGAAAGACAGGGAAGTTAGGAGGGAAGGAAAAGGTATCCCAACAGAAAGGAAGCTGCAAATCACTCTCTTTGAATGGTTGTGTTTGAAAGAAAAGAGGAAGTAAGGGAAAGAGGAAGGGATGAAAGAGGTTTCTGTGGGTTTACCATTGTAGCTTTACATCTTGAGGGAAGAGGATTTTTTGATGGGGCAAAAAAAAAAAACAAGAAGAATGCCCTTTTTCCATGCATTCCTCCCCTGTT
Organism: Euryodendron excelsum; assembly: GCA_033060915.1. Taxonomy (NCBI): domain Eukaryota; kingdom Viridiplantae; phylum Streptophyta; class Magnoliopsida; order Ericales; family Pentaphylacaceae; genus Euryodendron; species Euryodendron excelsum. Next base: position 11,115,826 of record CM065395.1, on the reverse strand, counting down.
TGAGAAAAAGGAATATGGTGAGCCAGTAAGGAAAGCCCTTCCCTTGAACTTTCCTCTTCCTTCGCTTCTCATAATGGAAAGCATTCTCATCTCTACTCTTCTCACTCCACCCCCACCCCTCTTCTCCTCCCTTCATTCCATTCTTTCACCTTGCCAAACAGACTCTTGAGAGAAATGAAGATTTGCATGTTGATGCATTAAGTTTGAGGTTCGTATAATTTCATCAAAGCAATGAAATTAGCAAAGATATGAGTTGAAATGCTCATGACAAGTTATTTGGCACTCCATACCGTAATTATATCAGAGATACCACGAACACCTTGTCGAAGAATATCATCAGCCAGGTTAAAAGCTTCTGTTACTGGGGTAGAAGGGGAAATTGCAGTCAATAACTTGTCATTTGGAATGACAATCAGCGTGTCCACACTATCCCTCAAAGCCGCAATTCCTTCTTGGGCTTGAACCGCCCTCCTTCGTCCCTCAAAAGAGAAAGGGGTTGTGACAATACCAACAGTTAAGATATCCATAGACTTGGCAATTCCTGCAACTATGGGAGCCCCACCAGTGCCGGTCCCTCCACCCATTCCAGCCTGCACATCATAAGTTTTAAGTTTCTATGTAGGAGAGAGAAATAAAAGCTATAGGTGCAACAACAAATGAGTGGCTGGCATGCATGATAAGGAAGATATAGAATTACTTGTCAAAGAAGCTCACTCACTTGGACTGTAACATTTATCTGAATTTTCTTCACATGTAGAGTAAAAGTTTATCTGAATTTTCTTTGGCATTTAGTTATAGGTCTTTAACACTTATTAGCAGTTCTGCTTGATTGATAATGTTTTCTTAAAGGATTTCAGACAATGAGTAGGGCCTGAAACCAGCATATAATGAATGGATGATTTTTAGTTCGGCACACTGTTTAATAGGCAACTAAAATGCCAACAAAGAGCAGATTATGCTGAAAAATTAAAATTCGCAATGTTGTCTGAACTTACAGTCACAAAGACCATGTCTGCACCAAAAAGTGCCTCTTCTATTGATTCTTTGCTTTCCTTGGCAGCATTCATGCCGATATCGGGGTTCCCACCGGCACCAAGTCCTCTGGTAAGCTCTTGACCTATTTGTAACCGGTGCTCCGGAAACACAGGAGACATTCTCATGGCTTGAACATCCGTGTTAACAATCCAGAACTCTACACCCTTCATCGCACTTTCTATCATGCGATTAATTGCATTCGACCCACCACCTCCAACACCAATAACTTTGATCTTGGCTTCATTGTAGTTACTCACACCTGATGAATCTCTCAAGCTTTCGGTGATACTTCCACTTGGACCATCCTTTCTTGGATTAGTCACCATGTTATTCCCCTCCCCTCTAAGCATTGAAATCTCGGGATGTAGATTCAGAAATGAGTCCTTAGGATGATATTGGTTGATACTGTGGGAGTTGGCCGAACATTTTAATGGAGGATAATATGAGGCAGTCTTTTGGCTAGCACGTAAAATCCCATTCTTTTCATCAAACACCTTCAGGGAGCCTACTCTTCCAAAGTTACTTTCCATCAAAACTCTCCCTCCAAGAATAGTTAGGACCCCAGTTGGGCTTCGAGTATCAGAAGGTGTAAAACAGGGTGACAAAAACGTCGCCATAGTGGCAAACCAAAATCTCAAAAATCAAGGTAATATTACTATTTTTAACAGATGGATAAACCCAATTGACTATATGCCAAATTGCATAGCAAGATTTTCTTCCACTACCTGTTAATCAAAGCCAGAGAACCAAAAAGCACAGAGAACTAATTAGAATAAACCCATTACGGAAAGTAAGACATGAAACTTATCGCAAGTGAATCGCTCTATAAAAACAACAAAAATTAACTCAGACATAATACAACATATCTGAATAGTTAAAGAAATTCAAGACTTAACAATGCAGATTATATAAATTTGTATAGCAAAAGACCCATTAACTGAAACCCAGCAAAAGTCTCAAGAATGGTTTTCATAGAAACAAATAGAAATCAAGAAAGCAACCCCAATCTCGATGGACGACAGCTAAGCAAAAACCCAGTACAATATCAACCCTAAAACATCCAAGAGATGTGATAATGCAGAACAAAAGAGAGAAAATTTCATCTGGGTCGGAGAGAGAATAGAGACCTGTGAGGGTTGCAGAGTACTACAAAGCAGAGAGAGCAACGCTGGAAGCATTCGAAGAAGAGAGTGGACCTGAATTGTGGTTTGGGTTGCTTTGCATTTTTGGACGGTTTGATTTAGAACTAAAACACTTCACTCAGTAGCTGTTAATTGTTAGTAATCAATCACGGTAATGGCCAAACGAAAAATCTCCAGAGTCCCACTACTTTTTTGCCTTCCTTTTTTTTCCGAGGAAACGACTTGTGTGGGCTAAAAACTTGACCACCTATCAGGTAGGGTTTCAATCTGCCTCTCTCTCTCTCTCTCTCTCCAGCATGAGGGTTTAAAATTTTTATTTTTGACAATTCAATTCTTATATAGTTTTTTATTTTTGGGACAAAATGAGGCCCAAAGATAAGCAATGTTACAATCTCGTCAAGACGCTAAGTCCTATAATATTACAAGCGAAGGACGAGATAAAATTTGACTCAGAGTCACGCAACAAGCTTATTAAGCTATAGACACTTGATGCTCTTGTGACTACGGAGTATGGATAACTCCAACAAGAATTTACGAGAGACTCAAATCAAGCACTTAAAGCAAGAAGGACAAAGTCTTATATAGTATTTATGCACAATACTCTACAAAATATATTGAGGTAATATTTTTTTTGTAATTCTTTTTATCAAAGGTAAGAACTAACACACTAATTCAAACTTGAGTAACTCCTCGATATTTTTTTTCTCTTTGTAATTAAAAGCTATCTCAGTTGGTACTTTTTTAAATTGAAGTTCTCATACAACTAAAACATTTTGTATATACCAGCAAGCGGTGGGTTAGTTCAATGAGTGAGTTTATCATTTTCCTTGTTCAAGGTTTAGGTCTAACTCCTCACAATCTTTTAGTGGGATCATTCATGCTCTATGATTCACGGGAGGTGTATAGGCATATGCCCTTGACTTGGTGTGTGGTTGTGTTCACATGAGGACTCTATCTTTTCTCTCGTGACGCTAACAAGGTTGTTGTGTAACTTAGCACACAAATCTTTTTTTTACCAAAAAAAAAAAGAAAACATTTTGTATATTGTTTTAGTATGTTTTTTCTGTTTATATAGTATTACTTTTCCTATAACAAAAAAAAAAAAATGGCCTTCCAAATCTTCCTGAATATGAGCGACATTTCAATGAAATTCAGACCAAAAATGGAAACATTGAATATGGATTGTACAAATTTGGATTCTTATTTTTCTGAACAATAAGATAAATTATTATTATGCAAATAAATGTGAGGATGCATGTACCTAATTGTATCTTTTGTGGTCAAAACAATGAAACCAAAATATACTAAAGTTATACGAGATAATGATGTACAAAATATTTTTACTCTTTATTTTGTGCTTGTAATTTAAGAATTTTTGGTTGAATTTGAGAAGTTCTACTTCAAGGCCCAAGCAGTATTTTCTTATCTTAAAGGAATTTTAATATAAATTATGAAAAGTTTGTCATAGTTACCAAGAAACTCTCATTAAGACAGAAAACTTGCTTTTCTTAAAACTCGGTTCTAGAATGAGGACAAAACTCTCATAAAATTTTAAATGAAACTTCTAAGAAATATTTCCCAACACAAATAAAATAGACTTCTTAAGAGCTCTTAGAAAAAAATGTTGTGAGAACTCCCTACAAAATGTGCTTCTCAAGATTTTTAGTATTTTTATGTTCTCATATCTTATTTTTTTAACGACAATATAAAATTGTTCTAATAAGTTTTTATAAGTATTGTATAGCATTAATATTTTAATTGACATGAAAGTAGTCTAATACTTTATATTGTCATTTTTAATATTCTTAGTAAAGATCTTTATAAACATCTATTTAATTGTATATCATTTAATGTTTCATTTTTCTTGTATTGTTTTCTACTTTCATTTCTCATATTGTCACCACTGACTCAAAATACAAATGAAAGTGACAAAATTATTATAAACTCGAAACAATTTGTCGATTTTTGAACTGAATATCATTATTGTACACGATTCAGGCCAATTCATATTCATGTGAAACTTTGAGTCTATTGCGAATTTTGAAACCCTGAATGCAAGTTCAGAAATATAAGTGATTTGGGTTAAAAATATTCTCCTTTGTAGTACAAAGATTGACAATGTTCAGACAAGCCACAAAACCACACCTTCGAGATTAATGAGTTTCAAAATTTGTTTAAGCTTAGACTTTATTTCGAGCGGATCCTAAACGAGTTTCAATTGAGCTAATTATGATGAAAAATTATTTTTTTGATCAAAAGAAGAATATATATTAATCATCATAAAAAAACATTTACATCAACCTAAAGGATAAGAATAACCCATAAAGGGGAATCCTCCATCCAAATCTCAATGTCATCAACAGTAAGAGCATATATGTTTTGCAAAAGAATGTGCATACATTTTACAATTTCTTCTCATATAGACACATGCACTTGACTGGAAAAACTTTAACCTCTTTTTTACCTCTTCCGTGAAGATTTCCATCTCTTAAAGGTTCTCGTCTGCTTTGTTAAAAGCAAAAATCACATCTCCCTCTAGTATAATAGAGTTTAGTTCAATCTCAGTTGCAAAAACAATTCCATGTAAAACAGCCAGTGCCTCCAAAGCAGGAATATTAATAAGGCCCACCATCCCCTGTGACATTGCTGCAATCAACCGCCCATTATGATCACGAATCACCACCCCTATCCCCGACCGGTTACCATTATTATCAATAGCCCCATGAACATTCACTTTGTACACATTTTCCATAGGAGGACACCATGACATTGAGTTATTTTGCACCACTGAACCTGGCATATTTGCGTTCTTATACTTTTCAACATATGAAGTTGCGTACCTGATAATATCTTGAGATTCTCTTCTCTTTCCACCATGAAGAATGCTGTTTCTATCATTCCAAAAAGCCCAAGCAACAACCACGAACATTATATTTTCCTCATCAGTGCTACAGTTTAACACTTCTCTATACCAATCCCTGAACCTCCCATATCGCAGATTGAGGATATCCCTTTCGAAGCCGTCTTTCCACACTAATTCTGCCCACCTACATCCCATTAAAAGCATGTTCAACAGTCTCATTATCAAGGCCACATCTATAGCAACTAGGGATAATTGAAACTTTTCGCTCACACAACTTCACCGCTGTTGGGAGAATGTCATGACAAGCACACCACAAGAAAACTTTAGAGTCCGTTTGAAAGTGTTGTCAGTCTTTATTTTTTGTTGTGTGTCATAAGTTTGTGTTTTTATTTTTGTTTTTTATAATCTGGTTATGGCATTTGTAGGTTATTGTCCTTCTAATAGTACCAGACCAATGTTTTGTAAACAGATAATACATTTATTTTTGTATTTTTTTTATGTTTTTTATTTTTAAAAAATTAAAAAACAAAAACAGAAAATATTTACTAAACGGATCCCTTTTGTTGGCACATGTAACTTCCAAATTTTATTCCACCAATGAGCTGAAATAATATCACCAGGGCCTCCTCCAGAATTCCTTTTCCCCTTTTCTTCCGGTAAATCTTTTGCTACCAAGTAACCACTACGAACTGAGTAACACCCATCGTTATTGTAGTGCCACACCAATTTGTCCAGTAGGAAGGAGCGACTGAGAGGTATTTGTAAAAAAAATTCAGCTCCTATTGGGTTAAAAAACCTGCTCAATTAACTCCTTATTCCAACAACCACGACTGTAATCAATGAGGTTACATACCTTACTTTTCGTATTCAAGATTGGTTGGGAGAACGGCCTGAAAAATTTAACGCTATCTTTGTATAATAGAATGAAATGATCATACTTACTTTCATTCTCATTCTCTTGTTTGATACCACTATTTAAAGATAGAATGATCATTCCATTCATAAAATGCTCATTCTTATATTTTGTTCGAATAACCATTCCTTATTTTGAGAGTGAAAATGGTCATGAACAGCATAAAATAAAATTTAATAAGATTTTTATTATCAAATTTCTTTTAAAAAATATAAAACATATTTGATAATTATTTTTTTAATTTTAAAATTTTTTAAAAAATTTAAAATTTACAATTTAAAAAAATTTAAAAAGTTAAAAATTCTCACTATTACTGCCACCATTAATGACCATCATCGTCTACTGTCAGCTACAATTATCGGCCATCCACCGACACTGCTACCCCCCCCCCCCCCCCCCGCTGTGGCCGTCGTTGTCACCGTCACCGTCACCGTCACTATCCCCCCACCACCACCACCCACCATTGGCTACCGTTGTCGCCCCACCACCACTGCTGTCACTGTCACCAACCACCATTGCCGCCGCCCTGCCACCAACTGCCGCCGTCACCACCATTACAAATGTTTAATATTTAATAATTAAATAATATATATTACTAATATTTTGTATAGACATAATATTAAATTTTCATATCATACACAAATTTCATTATATTCTATTCTAGCATTATTCATTGGTTTTAGCAAACAAGAGAATGAGAATAACTATTCTATTTCATTTTCATTCTTATTCTCATTCTCATTTCATTCCTATTCTCATTCCATTCCTATTCTCATTCCATTTCTTTACATTATTTTGTACCAAACATAGCCTAAGAGTTGGAATCTGTCGATCCTTATAGATATTAATCACACTACCATCACCCACACACCATCTTGTGCCCCAAACTAAAACATTTCGAGCATTCAACAAACTTCTCCAAGCATAAGATGGGCTAGAGCCTAATTGAGCTGTAACAAAAATTGGAATGAAAGAAATACTTAGCTGCAAACACCTTATGAAAAAGTGAAGATGTATGGAGACACAATCTCCAGCGTTGCTTAGCAAGAAGAGCAAAATTGAAAGCTTGCAAATTCTTGAATCCCAATCCACCTAGTTGTTTAGGTTGGCATAATTTATTTCATGCATCCAATGAATCTTCTCGTTATTACCATGACCCCACCAAAAACATGCCATCATTGTGCTAAGGTCGTTGCATAACATCACAGGTAACTTAAAATTGCTCATTGAATAAGTTGGAATTGCTTGTGCAACTGCGTTAATTAAAATCTCTTTCTCTGCTTTTGATAAGAGTTTCTTCTTCCACCCTTAGAGCTTTTTCCGAATCCTTTCCTTTATGTTATTAAAAGTGTTAGGAATTTATATTAAAAAATATACTTTGTATAATAATTTTAATATTTATTAATAAATTAATTATTTCATTTTAATGAGAATACATGTGAGTAATGTTTATTTTATATTATTTATTTAATGATTATGCATGTGTATTTTTTATTCTATATAATGAATGATCTAGTATGTAAAATACGACTTATATGCGGAAGCTTAGATCATCGGTTCTTATAGAACATAAACTTATAGTTCATAATCTTAGATGAAACTAGACACATCATTAGTAGGACTGCAACACAAAATTTTAATAGGCATGTCTTGACTACAGGAGTGATATAGTTCTAACACCTTGTACTAGTACACTTTGTGTATATTGAACAATACAGTGTTAAGGTAATTGTTTTTATACTGACTATATAAAATAATTAATATATCATAATTATTATGAGTGCTTATGCTCTTAATCATAATATCGTTATTAGATATATGCATGTAATGTTTATTGTTTTGATTCACAGAATATTATTGAGATTTTTTATAAGTCAATAAAATCAGTGAGTTAGGCGATAACATTACGTGTATGGTGAATATTAATTATGAATGGAATCCACGTCCTCAGTATAGAGATTGATGATACCTCATTGAGGAATCTTATAAGTTTTGATTATGTCAAACCCTACAAGTGGATTATGAATTCATCATATTAATAAATTAAGTGAAATGTCTCAAGTAATTAAAAAAGTATATTAAATTTAATTATCGGTAATTTAATTTAATATGAGGGTATTTGTGATCTTAATGTGAGGAGATAAATAAGCATTTAATAATATGGAGATCGAAATATAATTTCTAATATGACATGGAATGCAATTGTAATTCTTTAATAGTATAAATTATAATTTACTTAAATAGAGATTAATACTAGTTGGATTATGAATCTTTATTTGCGTAGCAAACTCTAGTCATACTGGTCCTCTAGTTCCTACTGTAGCCTTTACATATATGCACGTTAAGAGCAATTAGAGTTTTAAATTCATAATCTCATATACACGTTCTTGTAAGAGATAGAAACCCTAATAGCTACGAGTTCACTTTCTCTAGAGTAAGGTATATACGAGAGATACAACAGAAATTCAAAAATCGAATTCGAGGAGTTGATTCATACTTATTGTTAGAGACTAGAGAAGAGAGATTTTTCAAAATTCATATATGCTACAATTCGGGATGAAAACAGAGAGATCTCGAAAGTATGATACTAATCACATAACTTAGTTTGTGCTAAACACATTAAATTTTTTTAATATTATATGTACGTTATAGTGAAATAAAAAAAAAATTTCACAGTCGCCAACAAAAAATTCTTCTCTTATCCCTGCCAATCATTGTAAGAGGACCCAATTACCTTTCATGGCAACGAACCACTGGAACTTCCAATATAGCTTTTAGTTGGCTTTTAATATCATCTGTAGTATTAGGACTAAAGGACAAGGCTGACTTATCCAAATTTAACAATTTGACCTAATGCCTCTTTGTATTGTAAAAGGATCTCCTTCATCTTACACCCTACTGTTTCCGTGGCATTGCAAATAACAGACTATCATCAACAAAAAATAGGTGTGAAATACTTGGTCCATCTCTACACACTACAGCACCATGAATTACAACTTATTTATCTGCTTTACTAAGTAGAGTTGAGAAATTGAAAAGATATAGGGAGAGAGGGTCACCTTGGCGAAAACCCTAGATGAGAGAATATTTCCTTTCCTTTCTCCATTAATTATAACTGAAAAAGAGACTTGACTTCAAGCACTCCATAATTCGCGTAATTGATGTTGAGTGAAAACTCAATCGATTCATCATTCTTTCTAACAAATTCCATTTCACCCAATCGTAAGCTTTGCTCGTATATAGCTTTAGAGCAAAACTGCTTGCTCCGTTTCCTCTCATAGTCAAAACTTTTGCAATGATTTTGTACACCATATTACATAAGCTTATTGGCTAGAATTCTAACGCCCTTCTCGGATTCTTAACTTTTGGAATTAGAGCTATATTTCTTGAGTTTATGTTCTGCAAAGAACCACCATTATTCAAAGATTTTAAACAAAATGCTGTGATATCTGTAACCATATTTTTCCAGAAATGTTGATAAAACAACGCTGGCATACCATCCCGTCCTGGAGCCTTCTGCAGATGCATTTGAAAAAAACCCAAATAAATCTCATCTGCAGTGAATTCCCTGACCAACATAGTATTCGTGTCATCTGAAGCCTTAGGTTTTACTGCCTAAAGCACAGCTTCCATATTTGACGGCCACTCAATAACATATATATGCTGAAAATAATTTAGAATCATTTTTCCCACCACATCCTCATTTGTTTGCCACACACCACTCCATCTTCCGCCTTGTTTGGTAATGTTTATTATTTTTATTTTTTATTTTTTTCATAAAAAATAAAAAACAACGCTTGTTTAAATTTTTTTTTAGTTTTTTTGCAAATTAAAAAAAAATTAAAAACACTAAAATGAGTGTATTCTCACTTATTAAAATATTGGTTTAATACTATTGGCACAACGATAACTTATAAATGCTCATTACCAGACCATAAAAAACACATAGCAAAAATATAAAGTAAAAATACATACTAAAAAATAAAAACTGATAACGTTACCAAACGAGCCTTTCAATTCCCTCAATTACATTTCTCTTCCGTCGCTGTGATGATTTGGCATGATAGAAACTCGTATTCTCATCCCCACTTTTCAGCCATATTACCCTAGAGCGTTGCCTCCACAAAATTTATTCTTTTTCAAGCAAATCATTGATTTCCCTGTCTAAAATTCTGCAACGTTCCAAACAGGGCGCTGATTGTTGTCCCATTCTCAACACCTGTAATTCCTTTCGCTTACGCAGGAGGTCCTTCTGTACATTCCCAAAGTCGTGTCTGTTCCACCAACACAAAGCATCACTAGTTCGGTTGATACGGTCAGCCACTTGTTGCACATTCAGCACATCCTCAGGAGAAGACCAAAGCTTTATATACTACTTTTTGACACATACTCTTCTTTCAGCCACATTGCTTCAAAGTGAAAATGCTGAGTTCTTTTCTTCTTCTGCTGACCATTATTACTAATTTTAGAAATTGAAATGGGTCGATGATCTAAAACTGAACTGTCCATGAAAAACCAGACTGTTGGGAAATATTTTACGCTATTCCAAAGTACTAAAAGTCGGCCCAACCGTTCCCGCACATTATTTACATTTGCTCTCTTGTTATTTCAAGTAAAAATATGCCCAACACACCCCAAATCAATTGAATGACAACCATCAGTTGCTTCCCTAAAGTTTGTCATCAGTCTCTCTGGTCTAAGGCTAGCACCTTCTTTCTCTTCTAATGACAAAATCTTATTAAAATCAGCTAACACAAGCCACGGTAAATCAAAGGAGTCTCCCAACCTCTTTAACAATGTCCAAGAATGATGTCTTTCACAAGGGTCAAGCTCTCACTCGGGGAACCCGAGGAGAGAGAAAATAATTATGAGTAAACCTAAAGTAGCTTGATTTCTGGTTAATCGTAGAGCACATATAATGTAAAGCTCAAAAAATTAACCTATGTAAACAAAATTTTCACGCTTAGCTTGTTTTCATAATAAGCTACTCTCCAACAAGCTCTTGAAAAGCCAAACACTAGTCGAACTCGAATAGTTTGGTTTATTTTATAGTCCTAAATAATTACTTTTTACCCTCCAAATTATTATGTAATTCATGTAATGCCTAACTACATAGAGTTTTGGTGTAATATGTCCTAAACAAGTTACCTTATAAGTAAAGGATACTGACTCTATTTTTTAGAAGGATAAATTATACTTTTCATCTCTATAGTTTACATTCAATCTCAGGTTGGTCCTTAATTTTTTTATTGTGACAATGAACTCCTTACATTTGCAGTCAAGTTATAATGTAGACCTTCTGTTAGTTGCCACTTGTTCACTGACGAAAAATGTCCACAAGGCATTGAAGTGGAATTTTGTATAAACTGCGTGGATACTAAATCTAATAACCTTAGGCCATCAATTACCTTTTCGCCCGCACAGGTAAACAACATGATTATTATAGTTAGTACCCTTGCACTTTATACATAATTTTACTTTAGTTTCTCAATAAATTTTTCTTTATATGGACATACAGTGGTTGATGGAAGGTTTATATTGCGTATGTCACAATTAAAAAATGTGGCACTAAAATTAGATTCTATGTAAAGTGTAATTATGATAAGTATAATTTACCATTTTTAAATTGTTTGAATAATTGTTAAAATAGAAAAATAAATAAATAAACATAATACAAAGACAAAAGAAAAAACTCACAAACTCATCGTGTAGTAAGGATATATATTTGGCCCGTAGGCAGCCCGAGCCTGTAGCAAGCCTACCCAAACTTGCTTCTCCTACCATTTCTCTTATAGTGGGCCTGGGCCTTACTCCTGATAGTTCGAGCCTGCCCTAACTTGGCCCAAAAGCCTGTCCAAATTGTAAATTATTAACTTTTACAAGTTTAATTATATAAATACCTTATTAATTATCATTATAAGTTTAAGTGCATATAAATTCAATAGTGTATTTTTAATATAATTAATAGTTTATATAAATTACAACAATTAATAATTTATAAGTTTAATTATTTATAGTTTTTACTATAAATAAGTTGTCAGTATATATGTTTATATTGTATGATGAGTTCATCTTCTTTGTTCAAAATGACCAGCTTATGTCATATACTGAGGCAAATAAACAACTGTGCAGACTTTCTAGTAAACATGGAAGCTTCTTCTAACGAAGACCTGGTCATTCTGAACCCTTATTCAAGTAAGCATGGGCCCATATTTGGAATTTTGTTTCATAGACCAACCTAAGCGCTAGCTTTTGTTTCTACACCCCCCCCCCCCCCCCCCCCCCCCCCCCCCCCCCCCGCTTTTTTTTCTTTTTCCCCTCTTATTTCCCTTTCCTAAGTATCAGAAAAAAAAAAAAAAAAACAATTTAAGTTGTCACAAAAGATAAAATAATATTTCAGAAAGTTGTCATTCGTTTGCTTCATTAGGTCTTTATGATAAGTTGAAAAGTAGAAAGGATTTTTAAGCCTTGCAATTAAAGTAACAAGAAATCTAAACTTGACACTTAAATTGAGGTGATAAATGCATGATTTATTCAAAATTTAAAAATAAAAATAATTGGATAGCACTTTACAATTTAACAGTTGGAATTTCGTATGTATCAACTTATATAAAATTTCACTTTTTTATGGATAGTTAAATTTGACTTTTTGTTTTTTTTTTATACTGAAAATAAAAAATAAAATCTAATAAAAATTCAAAAATTAAATAGAAAAACATGTAAAATGCTGATCCAAACAAGAGAAGAAATAACTGCAAAAAGAAAAGAGTAATACCCTGATTGCGTAATATTTAAGAATTCAGCCAAATAATTGGAAACTTTTTAAAATTTTGGACTCCTAAGGGGAATGATTGGCTACCAACAATCACTTATATACCATTTACATTTTTTTTTATATTTTCATACTCCAGCGAATCAGATTCGAAGTTCCAATTCTATTCCTTGCCTTGCTCTCAATTCTCAGATCTTCCAAGGCTTCTCATTTTCATCGATTCTTCGCCTCTCATCATCATTCTGTCCACTGTTCTCTATCTCTAGATTTCATATTATCAACTGGGGGCCTTGAATTGGATAGTTCAACTAATCGGATTTCGGTCTGTGGGAAGTTCATGACCATCTGATTCTCCTGGTAAGCCACGCAGATTTTAGAGTCTTCCGTTCTCGGAATTTCTCATTTGATATGTTTGTTTATATTCATGCTCATATACATAGTCTTTGATTATTTGGTTGCAGGAGTTTAAATTGACAGGACTAGTTTGGACAATTGATGCGAAGTCCTTGAAATCTAATCGTAGTTTTGCTTTCCAAGTAATACCCAACACACTGGACTTTGCATATTTTTTGATATTGAGAGGAGGTTTTGCTTGACTTATGTTGTTTGCTTGCAAAATTGGCTTGTTTGTATTGAAGACACTAGCAGCTGGATTTCTTGTATTACCCAGATGCTAGGTTGGTTTGTGATGTTGATTGGGTGGGTTGACTTTTGAGTGATTATGGGCATGAAAACCCTGAAAGATTGATCTGGGCTTTCTCTTGAATTCTTGATCAAAGATGGTATTTTTGGAAGATTTGGATGATTGGTTTCTGGGTTTTGATCAATCATGAATTTCCTTAGTTTTTTGTCTGCCAGCACAGATTTCTTGATGATCTATATTGTGGTTATATGCTTGCTGGGTTCTGCCACTTCAGAAGTTTTGATTAAATTTGGCGGACTATAGCTTTTGCGGTTTTTGTTTCTTAGTCTTTTGATTGGGTATGGAGTACCTTCCTGTTGAGGTCATCGGAAACATACTCTCCCGGCTTGGGGCAGCGCGAGATGTTGTCATAGCATCTTTAACTTGTAGGAAATGGCAAGAGGCTTGGCAGAAACACCTCCGTACACTTTCCTACAATTCAAATGACTGGCCTGTATACCATGATCTCACGACAAGTAGATTAGAAATTCTTATCACTCAAACAATTTTCCAGACCACTGGACTCCAATGCCTATCAATTATTATGGATGATGTCGATGAGTTCTCAGCTGCCCCGGTGATTGCGTGGCTGATGTATACGAGGGAAACCTTGCGCCAGCTACATTATAATGTAAGGACAACCCCAAACATTAATATTCTTGAAAAATGCAGTCGACAAAAGCTGGAAGTGTTGGTGTTGGCTCGTAATTCTATTGCAGGTGTTGAACCCAGTTATCAGAAATTTCCTTGCCTGAAGTCTCTTTCTTTGAGTTCTGTTAGTATCGCAGCATTAGATTTGAGCCTTTTGCTCACTGCCTGCCCCAAAATTGAGGTATTGGCTCTTACCAATCTAGATATTGCCATGTCAGATGCACAAACAACAATGGAACTGAGTAGTGCCTCTTTGAAGGATATTTACATTGAAGCTATTAGTTTGGACAAGTTTACATTAGAGGCAGATAGCCTTGAGAAGTTGCACTTGAAAGACTGTACACTTGAGGTTTTTGAGCTTATTGGTAAGGGCGCCTTGAGGTTTCTCAAGATTGATGATGTTAGTGTCATCCAACTTGATATTGGTGAGGGTACTGAAAATCTTGAGGTTGTGGATGTTAGTAATTTCACAATCATGTGGCCAAAGTTCCATCATATGATCTCAAGATCATCAAAATTGAGAAGGCTTCGGCTTTGGGTTGTTGTTTTTGATGATGATGAGGAGGTTGTGGATTTAGAGGCAATATCTGCGTGCTTTCCTTTGTTGAGTCATCTATCCTTATGTTATGACCTAAGAGATGGAGCTGTTCAATATGGCTTGCAAGGTCCACTTCAATTTGAAAATGTGGTTGTGTTGGAACTTGGGTGGACTGTAATTAGTGATCTGTTCTCACACTGGGTTGCAGGACTTCTTGAAAGGTGCCCCAACCTTAGAAGGCTGGTCATTCACGGGGTCGTTTCTGAGGCCAAGACTCATGAAGAATGCCAAATTTTAGCCAATTTTACCTCTTCCATTGTTAGGCTTATGAGGAAATATTTGCATGTGGAGGTCCAATTTGATTACGAATGAAGATATGCAAGGTACCTTTATGGGTAATTCCAAGCTTGATGAAGTATGGGCAGTGCATCTGGTGTATGACACACAATGGAGATTCTGATCATCCTCTTTTCAGCCTTTCTTCAGCGTTTCATTCGTTTTGCCTTTCAGCTTAAATTGTTGGTCGAGCAACTGTATGTTTACCCTATTCTTTGTGAAGAATTGCATGTTGTGCATTAGTCTCTTCTTATCCTTCTTTCTTGGATGATGGCAAGGTGTTTTGAATTGTGTTGTTTTCTTAATTTGAGAATACAAATTTATTTTTTGTTCAACTACAGTATTTTATTTGCTTAGCAATTCTCGTCTAGTCCATATTCTTTTGGTTTCTTGTTTCATACGATTTATGATATTTGATTCATATGCTGTGCTAGAGATCTCATTCATGTTCCATTCTTGAATGTGAGTCATGCTTCCAATATTAATTATGCTTAATTTCGATTTCCTCTCTTAAAATTCATCATGAAATCACAGTGGAATACCTCTGGTGAGATCAGGAAACATAGGAGAAAGAAATAAGGTTTTAGCCAATTGTTGGACAACTGTTTTTTCATCTTAATGTTGAAGTGAAAGGTTTAACAGGAAAAAGTTCAGTGGAATTGGTACTGGAAGAAATTTGATGACTTTACCACCTTGTCAAGCAACAAGGCATAAGAAGTGGTGGTTAGACGTTGGGAAACTATGAGATGTGGAATCGGTCCTTTACTTTTTAAAATTTAATACTGTATATGAGTCTAATATTGTATCTGGCATGGTCTGTTATCATTCTACAGTTTATTGTCTCCAAAATCACTAAAAGCCCATACACGTATTCCTTCCTTTCTTGTGGTTTTTTCTTTTTTTTTTTTGGACATTAATTATTTTAACTAAGTTACCCTCCATTTTTCGTATATAATTGTCTATGAATTTGTCAAACAAAATTTGTTGTTACTTGTGGAAATGGTGCTCAGGGGTAGATAGATGCAGTTTCAACCGCACTAAAAAAATTCCCCACTGAAACCTATGTATGCTTGAATTCATTTCTAACCACCCGGCTTACTCAAAAGCTAAACTTCTTTCAATCATAACCTACCAACAAGAAAATTAAAATTGTCATCATTAATTTCTATAGAAAGTGGAATAAACTTCGGAGACACAGCGTGTGTGTTTCCACTTGTAAATTAGAGAAGTGCTTTTTGCTCTTTGGTTAAAATGTCAACTTGACATCCGCCAATTATACTATGAAGTTTCATTTTGTTGGATTGATAAATTTTATGGCTGTTATGTAAGACTTGGCAATGCATTGGGTTGATCCATCTCTTCTTGACCTCAAAATATGGTATGATCATGTCTTTATTTGTGAGACCATCTGAATTCTTTTTTATAATTTTTTACTCAACGGTCTTTATTTATCTAATGATAATCAGTTTCCACTTAAAGGATATGCTCTTCAAATTCATTTATCTGCAATCTGCCTTTGCTAAAATGCTAAAATGTTTGCAACTCAAGTATTTAGTTTTCCATCCACTTGCCTAGTAAACTGGGTATATATTTACAAAATTTTGTATGTGTCGGTTCCCTTTTTGTACCTTCCCACACCCCCCCCCCCCTCCTTTTTTGATAATAAGCTTTTGATTTCTCAGGAGAAATCCCTTTTGGAGCTATTATGCCCAAAACTTATTATTCATCCTTTGTTCTCATTAATAACATGCCCCTTCATTAAGTGATTAGAGGGTAAATTGGTATAATTGAATACTATTTTGCTGCATAGGGCCTTGTGGGAAGTCAAATTTCTTGATACTTGTTATTTGTGGATAAGGTTGGAATACGGGTGGCCATGCCTTTTGCTAGTACTGTGGATGCTATTGCTAATGCTAGTACATGTGGTCATCTGATTAGGAACTTTTGTTGATGTTATTGATCGCTAGCTTTCTTATATTTTCCCAATTTCTTGCTGCTGGTGTTGGAATTTGTTCCCTTCTAAATATGAGCCCCCATTATTTCTGTGTACTGTGGTGAACTAGTTAATGATGATAATAAAAGTATGCTCCTTCAATAATTCTTCTACATCTTCTCCACATCCCCCTCCCCCATCCTTCTCTCTCTTGCCCCGCACATCCTTTTCGTACATATACATGGACAAACTCAGAGAGATATGGAGAAAGTACACTGCACCATCTTTCTTATTTTTTCCCATTTTCTTGCTGATAGTATTGGAATTTGATTCCCACTAAATATGAGGGCCCATTATTGTGGCGTATTGCGGTGAACTGATTAATATTGATAACACCAGTATGCCCCTTCACGGCATCCACTCTTGTGCATATACATGGACAAACTTGGAGAGATATATGGATAAAGCACACTCGCAGCCAAACATATACGTGTGCAAAACGATGCACATGTGAGTTGTCCATGTGATTTTCGTACTTGTTCTTTTGCTTTTTCTCTCTTCCCGTGGATATTTTGGAACTAAATTTAAAGGTTTTAATTAGGAGGGATTTTGCGGAGATACTGGAAGATGTTGAGTACAAGCTTTTATTCAAATCCCGTGTGACTCCTTTGAAGTATACATTGTTACTAACATATAATAGAATCTGTATCTAGGCAGCCATTTGCATTAATTATCATATTCTCTTTTGAGCCTTTGGTATAACCAATTGTTCATCATCTGTATTTTCCATGACCTAATTATTCCATTGAGTCAGTGTCTTGCTACCTTCTTTAAATTTAATAATGATTTTTGCCTGCATATCACTTGAGAAGTAGATATGGACACAGGAGAAGGATATGACACACTGACACGGTACTTTTAAAAAAATCAGGACATGATAACAAATACATAAATATTTTTATGTTACATGCATAAAAATAATAATTATTTCTTTGTTTTTACATTACAAATACATTTATGTTATATTATATCAAAATAGTAAGAAATTATTTTTCAAATTCTTCCTATTGGAATAGAAGCGTGAACAAAAAGTCCGAATATCTATTTAGAAAGCTTTATTCATGGACAAATTCAAAGTTTCAGGTTTTAGAACTCCTAAAATTAGAAAGTATGCAAAAGGAGGGACTAATAGGTATAAATCCACATTGTTTTTATTTTGTTATGGGATCCCTACTTATTTTTTTCAAACTTGCATTGTATTTCATGCGTCTCCTAAGGGTCCAAAGTGTATATGGTTCTAGAAAATTGAAAAAATAATAGGATGCGTTTCGCCACATGCCCAACACATGTCGAGGAGTGTTTGACAAGTGTCCATGTTCCTGTCTGGCACCTCCTTTAAAGTCAGTACTTCTTAGCATCTCACTTTCCCTGATTTAGTTGCAATTGTTAACCATTTTTAAT